>CM068368.1:780600959-781147557 GCA_034769895.1 Magicicada septendecula
AAAAGGAAACTTTTAGTTATCGGGAAAAGTTTGCATCCTAGATGTTTTAAAAACATCAAAAAACTTCCTGTAAGTTACACTGCCAACATAAAAGCGTGGACGACTTCTAGTGTTTTTGAAGATGACTTCTGTACGTGTGTATGTCACTGAACTCCTCCATGTATAAAATAATATATCGTTCGTGACAGGTAAGCATATCTCAGTTATGTAATATTTACGTTTCCATTTTATTATTATGCCTACAGCAATAAAAAGGCAGGTAAGACACACACACACACACACACACACACACACACACACACACACACAATTCGCGTTATTTCTGACCTCACTCATGTTTATTTTCTTAAATTTGCACGCTTTTTTTAAATGGAAAGTGCCGAAACCCATACCAACATAACGCGTGCAAGCCGAAAAAATGGACATCAATTTGCTTCCTGTGGATCGCTGGGCAATGTAACTGCACGTGTTTACAGAGGAACGATTCATAGACAGACGTTTCGTCTTTAGGGAATGAACCCTCTGCAAGATGCTGAGGGTCCATGAGTGACTTCGGAGCGCTCCATCTTTTTCGCGTGTTTGTTCTGTGAAACATACACTGTAGATTCGCAGCTTTACTCTAAGCAACACTCAATAGGAAATGTTGAAAATTTTTGTCCACAGTGTACCCTCATTCACACTAAACCTGCTCTGATGTTTTAATTTCGGACATCATAATATTAAAACTTTGGAAACTTGAGCACTACTTAATGGAGATCAATCATTAACTTATACAAGCCATTAATTTTATGCATATATTTTATATATATGTGTACAACGTTATCGGCAACAAAGAAGTAGTTTTTGTTAAAATTCCTTCCCGGGATATTTGGCCGTAGCCCAATGTTTTCTACAAAACCAGACGTTTCGGCAATGCCATTGACTTCCATCATCAGTGAAAATCGAGTGCGATAACGTGAGGTGGTATATGTTAGTGACCACAGTACTGTGGTTAAGGCTGAAGCAGTAAGTAGAAAGAAGTAGTTTCTATGGTAATATTACATTTCGAAAATGATTTAAAATATAAATCTTAGAATATGGAAGTCATGTATGGTTCTCCATACCGATATTATTATCCTTAGATTTTCCTCCATGGCTGCATGTTGTACCAGGGTTTTGGGTATCGTGTACCGTGTGTGAACTTTCTAGAGAGTGCAAACGTTTCGTTCCTCCTGCATTTTCTCACGTCTCAATTGGTCTCCCTCTCTTCATCTTTATTTTTATTATCCTTAGCTTTTCCTCCATGGCTGCATGTTGTACCAGGGTTTTGGGTATCGTGTACCGTGTGTGAACTTTCTAGAGAGTGCAAACGTTTCGTTCCTCCTGCACTTTCTCACGTCTCAATTGGTCTCCCTCTCTTCATCTTTATTTTTATTATCCTTAGCTTTGCCTCCATGGCTGCATGTTGTACCAGGGTTTTGGGTATCGTGTACCGTGTGTGAACTTTCTAGAGAGTGCAAACGTTTCGTTCCTCCTGCACTTTCTCACGTCTCAATTGGTCTCCCTCTCTTCATCTTTATTTTTATTATCCTTAGCTTTTCCTCCATGGCTGCATGTTGTACCAGGGTTTTGGGTATCGTGTACCGTGTGTGAACTTTCTAGAGAGTGCAAACGTTTCGTTCCTCCTGCACTTTCTCACGTCTCAATTGGTCTCCCTCTCTTCATCTTTATTTTTATTATCCTTAGCTTTTCCTCCATGGCTGCATGTTGTACCAGGGTTTTGGGTATCGTGTACCGTGTGTGAACTTTCTAGAGAGTGCAAACGTTTCGTTCCTCCTGCACTTTCTCACGTCTCAATTGGTCTCCCTCTCTTCATCTTTATTTTTATTATCCTTAGCTTTTCCTCCATGGCTGCATGTTGTACCAGGGTTTTGGGTATCGTGTACCGTGTGTGAACTTTCTAGAGAGTGCAAACGTTTCGTTCCTCCTGCATTTTCTCACGTCTCAATTGGTCTCCCTCTCTTCATCTTTATTTTTATTGTCCTTAGCTTTTCCTCCATGGCTGCATGTTGTACCAGGGTTTTGGGTATCGTGTACCGTGTGTGAACTTTCTAGAGAGTGCAAACGTTTTGTTCCTCCTGCACTTTCTCACGTCTCAATTGGTCTCCCTCTCTTCATCTTTATTTTTATTATCCTTAGCTTTGCCTCCATGGCTGCATGTTGTACCAGGGTTTTGGGTATCGTGTACCGTGTGTGAACTTTCTAGAGAGTGCAAACGTTTCGTTCCTCCTGCACTTTCTCACGTCTCAATTGGTCTCCCTCTCTTCATCTTTATTTTTATTATCCTTAGCTTTTCCTCCATGGCTGCATGTTGTACCAGGGTTTTGGGTATCGTGTACCGTGTGTGAACTTTCTAGAGAGTGCAAACGTTTCGTTCCTCCTGCATTTTCTCACGTCTCAATTGGTCTCCCTCTCTTCATCTTTATTTTTATTATCCTTAGCTTTTCCTCCATGGCTGCATGTTGTACCAGGGTTTTGGGTATCGTGTACCGTGTGTGAACTTTCTAGAGAGTGCAAACGTTTCGTTCCTCCTGCATTTTTTCACGTCTCAATTGGTCTCCCTCTCTTCATCTTTATTTTTATTATCCTTAGCTTTTCCTCCATGGCTGCATGTTGTACCAGGGTTTTGGGTATCGTGTACCGTGTGTGAACTTTCTAGAGAGTGCAAACGTTTCGTTCCTCCTGCATTTTCTCACGTCTCAATTGGTCTCCCTCTCTTCATCTTTATTTTTATTATCCTTAGCTTTTCCTCCATGGCTGCATGTTGTACCAGGGTTTTGGGTATCGTGTACCGTGTGTGAACTTTCTAGAGAGTGCAAACGTTTCGTTCCTCCTGCACTTTCTCACGTCTCAATTGGTCTCCCTCTCTTCATCTTTATTTTTATTATCCTTAGCTTTGCCTCCATGGCTGCATGTTGTACCAGGGTTTTGGGTATCGTGTACCGTGTGTGAACTTTCTAGAGAGTGCAAACGTTTCGTTCCTCCTGCATTTTCTCACGTCTCAATTGGTCTCCCTCTCTTCATCTTTATTTTTATTATCCTTAGCTTTTCCTCCATGGCTGCATGTTGTACCAGGGTTTTGGGTATCGTGTACCGTGTGTGAACTTTCTAGAGAGTGCAAACGTTTCGTTCCTCCTGCATTTTCTCACGTCTCAATTGGTCTCCCTCTCTTCATCTTTATTTTTATTATCCTTAGCTTTTCCTCCATGGCTGCATGTTGTACCAGGGTTTTGGGTATCGTGTACCGTGTGTGAACTTTCTAGAGAGTGCAAACGTTTCGTTCCTCCTGCATTTTCTCACGTCTCAATTGGTCTCCCTCTCTTCATCTTTATTTTTATTATCCTTAGCTTTTCCTCCATGGCTGCATGTTGTACCAGGGTTTTGGGTATCGTGTACCGTGTGTGAACTTTCTAGAGAGTGCAAACGTTTCGTTCCTCCTGCATTTTCTCACGTCTCAATTGGTCTCCCTCTCTTCATCATTATTTTTATTATCCTTAGCTTTTCCTCCATGGCTGCATGTTGTACCAGGGTTTTGGGTATCGTGTACCGTGTGTGAACTTTCTAGAGAGTGCAAACGTTTCGTTCCTCCTGCATTTTCTCACGTCTCAATTGGTCTCCCTCTCTTCATCTTTATTTTTATTATCCTTAGCTTTTCCTCCATGGCTGCATGTTGTACCAGGGTTTTGGGTATCGTGTACCGTGTGTGAACTTTCTAGAGAGTGCAAACGTTTCGTTCCTCCTGCATTTTCTCACGTCTCAATTGGTCTCCCTCTCTTCACCTTTGTTTTTATTATTATCCTTAGCTTTGCCTCCAATATTTTTTTAGTACAGTATTTAAAAAAATACGAAATATAAAATATACTTTTACACATTCAAAATTTTAACTTAGTTAAAAACATACAGAAAGGTCACAAATGCTAAAATGGAGATTTAAATATATTTTCTTATGTTATTATTATTCGTTCGTTAAAAAATAATAATAAATAAAGTTAGTTTATTTGATCCCATGTATACAGCTATTAACTGTTGAGCTTAAAATCGGTACTTCTACACAACGGTAACGCCTATCCTTCAATGACCTTAGCTCATTCTGTACGCACGAAGCAATCGTATGAAAACATTCAGCAATCGTTGAGTTTACTGGACTAATAAAAAACATATGTGGAGATTTAAAGTGGTAGAGCTTCTACTAGGCGTGCAGTCAGGCATCACACGTCACACTGGGGTCGATGAAAGTATTTGCGAAGAACCTCAGTAAATGAGGAGAAGCGATAATGTATTTAAGAAACAAGTTCCCACGATTGAGCAAAGAAAAAATTAAGGAAGATGTTTTCATCGGGTAGTAAATATAGCAATTCTAAAGGATTGAGAATCTGAAACTAAATTAAATAATTTAGGTAAAATAGGTTGGGCTTCATTCAAATCTGTCTGCAACAACATTCTTGGAAATAACAAGTCGGAAGGCTGGCGAGAAATCGTAGCAACTAACCAAAGCCTACGAAAATACACTCTAATTGCAGTATGTTATTAAAATTGCATTTCCTTCACTCTCATCTAGGTTTTCTGGGAGCAGTAAGTGACAAACATGGGGAAAGGTTTTACCACGAAGAGAAGGGATGCTTGCGGAATATTGTTGGAACATGGTAAGGACACTCCAGAAGATTTCTACAAAAGAAAACGACCAAAAAAGTAATTTTAATGTGGTGATTTAATTCAATCAATATTTTCTTTGTATTATTGTAACAATTATGTAACTTACAAATTATGAAATGTAAAATTATGAAATTTTGTAGATAAAAGTTGAAAAAGTAGTATTTTTATCATTTCAAAAAAACTATATATGATAGAGCTATTCTGATAGGAGATTCGAATTCAGCACCCAAAATTTAATAAAAATCACTTGATTTCACGAAAAGGACACAAAGTCGGTTTAAATTTGTTGTCCAGTACATTCTTACATTTTTACTGGACTTTTATTCTCTAACAGTGCTTCTCAGGTAACCATTACCACCGAGGTCAGTCTTCTCTTCAGTCCACCTGCAGACTCCACAGGTCGGAATGGTAGATAAGTACCTACGCAATTCTTTTACTTTTATTAATTTTTGTTAGCCATATTACGATCCCGCCGTAAAGAATAAAGACATCCATTCATCTTGCAATTCCATCTTGAATTCTAATCTTATTTCAGTATCTATCAAACTAGCTTTTCAATGAATACTTCTATGTGTTAAATTTGCTGACTTGTTTTATCAAGGATTACTGTTAACTTCTTTCAGATCTGGCAATCAGGTATTCCGTCTTCCGTCTCCGGAAAGGCCGTATCACTTTAAGACACAGCATTGCTCACAGTCGATCAAAGGCGCGTTTACACCGACTGTTGTGAACAAATGTTGCAATTTTTGTGCTGTAAAGCTATATGTTGACAACCAATGTTGAAAACCAAAGTACTAGTTTGTCTTTATTTTTATTTGCAACATGTACGCGCATGGACTCAAACCTGATCTGGCCTCACTTCACTCTTGCTCCAGTTTCACTTCAAGATGTCGAGTTTGGAGAATGGTAGTTTTAAAAGTTTTCTGAGAATGGCCAGCTGCGATTTTGAGTACTTGATTATAATGATAGAACATAAAATTGTAAAATAGGACAGTAATTACAGACCAGCTATTCCAGCTGCTCGCAGTGACGTTGTTTGTGTTTTAGCAAGTGGAGACTTCTACACTAGCCTCAGTTATTTGTTTAACATTTCCAAAAGTACAATATCATTGTTTGTGCCAGAGGTTTGTGAAGCTTTGATAGAACTGCTGAAGGACAACGTGAAAGTAGGTAACTGGAAAAATAATTTACTTATTTAAATATGACACACGTTATAAAAATAAGCCTACTATAGTATATAGCCGTTTTATAAAACCACAAAATTTGGATTTCGTTGATACATTTTTAAAGAAAGGGAGTAAAGTCAATATTAGGTCTAGGCATGTTTACAGCTTCCTTCGATCTTTACTTACGTCTATTGTAAAACAAAATTTATGTTTTAAATTTATATTTTGTTGGAAAATCTGTTGACAACACAAGATGTTTAAAACAAATTACTACCGTTTTACGAAATGTTGTCATCATTTGGTCACGACATGTGTTTTCAACTCCGGTGTAAACGCGATTTAACACGTTCGAGGAGAAAATGCTGCAGTGTCTAGTTGATGTTAATTGAACGCGACAGGCTGATCTACAATGTAAAATGTCAAAAACATAGCATTACTGGTTACTGACCTAAAGATTCAAACACTTCAGCCATTTCTGGAAACCACACACACGCACACGCACACACACAATGAAAACTAAAACGAGTGGAAGGAGGATATAGCCTTTGGAATCAGAGAAAAAGTGGTGTTGGTAAAAATGCATCAAACATAAAAAATGCACCTTAAACAGTTTAAAGGCACACCTGTACATAACAGGTCTCACTGACTCCTTACACCTTTTGCAACCGCTCTATATCTTAATGCACAGTGCGACAGTTTCAAAGTAGACGTCCTTCTGCAAAAACCACAAACTTTTTTACCATTTGTTTCTCCTTACTTTATAGCGTTTATTCTATTTAACCGATATATCAGATTCTGAAGCCCAGCTGTGCTGAGAATATCGTAATTTGAGGAGGTTTTAACGGAGCAAGGGAGTTTTGGGCGTTAACAGGAAATGTCAAAAATTAAAAATAATGTGCTGGTAAAATGTAGTCACGGTAAGTCGAATTAAATTAGATAGGCTAATTTGTTATGGGAGTACAAACATTGTAATTTACGGTATGTTGTAGGCGTCTTGCCAGCACAAAATCGCTTCGTGTAAATATCGCTAGTTGTCTGGTGGTTGACTGACTGTTCAAATATGTGTCATATTTTTATGGTTACGTCCTCTTAGCGACGTAGAAAAGAGGTAGCCTTCAAATGTGTGTTCAAAAGTGTTAAAAAATCGTACAAAACATTCAGCAGAATCACCGTCTGCAGACTGTGGGAAAATTGTCAGATTGTGTCACTTTTCTGGTATCACTTTTTATTTCAGTGTCGGATATCAAATTTTATGTTTATTTTATGTTTTTATTAAATTTTAGATACGTATTGATTACCCTTATGTTCCCACACTTTCCTTCTTGAAAACAACAAAATAAATAGCAAATAGCAACTTATTTTTCTTTTAATTTCTGTAGCTTTATTCACAAAATACTACCCCCCACCCGGAGCCCGTCAGAACCCTACCAGAAGCAAATGCTTACTGCTCCCTTGAATGGCATACTTCTCCATTTTTTAAGAGGTATGAAAGCCTTCCCTGATAATATTGTTCTTAACGTCAGGTAAAAATAAAGCCTGGAAATGGTATTTAGCTCCAAAGTCACTAGCAAATCTAGTTTTACGAGTAATAAGTTATTAAGATATCTTGAGGGCATATCCCATGCTCCCTGGATCCACAAATGCCAACTACCGATATTTAACATTTGTCTTCTTGAGAAAAACAGTTGTCTCCCGCTTACCTAATGAAAAACCTAAACAGACAGCAGTACGCTGCAGTCATACACACAATAACAAACAGTTTCCTCACGTGAGCTGCCAATAACAATAACAATAACAATATCTAACGGTTGTGACTGCGCGCTCGCGCGTGCGTAATAGTGGAGTGAAGCGTACCGTGACCCATGGAATGGCAATTATGACTGGCATACAGCATTCAGCATGCATTCTTATGTCATTATGTGCATCTTGCTGCACTGCACTGCACTGCAAATATTATTTGATCTTTATCATTGTGTGTGCATGTTACGCAATGTACCGTTCAATGCCCGTTATATACAGCAGCTGATCGAATCAACAGCTGACTGTCATACGTTTATCAGCTGTTCTTATTTCTATTCTGTGTTTTTAGGCGTGTAAATATATTTTTACTCTCTGTATCTGTCTGTCTGTCTATCAGACAATTTTTATAAACGAGTGTGTGCGCGCGCGTGGTTTTACAAGTAACTCTTCCTCAGAGCACTTCTTTCTCAGGTCTTTGTACCTTCTCTGGCTTTATATATATATATATATATCCGCCACACTTATTTTCCATTTTTCTCTGGAATCCTTCCCTCTGAGTTTTGTTTATATGCATGCGTGTGCGCACGCACGTGTGTAACAATCAGTTTATCCTTGCGAATTGTTTACTTAATGATTAAAGCATCATTTTCAAGATAAAGATTCACACATTTTCAAACATTATTAACACAGTTGTAAGATAAAAATATATTTTATATTTCGTATTGTGTCAATACGAAAAGAATATTAAAGGTCAATATAAGAATAATAGGAATAAAGTACAACTTTCAGACTCTTTTATCTTTTTAAGGATAATATCTCAGGGTAATAAATAATTTAATTAACACAAAATAAATATAAATTGTTACTTTAATAACTCACTTTCAGTTACTTATTACAATGACATACCGTAATATTGATGATAACAAAATTTAATCTTTTCTTTTATTTGATAGTGGGTTCTTTTAGATCTGATTGAGTTGCCAATAGTGAATAAAGTATATTTTAAATGTTCAACAGAAATTACTTGATGGTTGAATTCCTATTCTGCGAAGAGGCGCATCCACTTGAACGTCGTCTGTAGTATGGCTCTGCGGACGGCTGCTGTTAATGGAGGTCCTAGTTGGCTGCACTGATTGATTATCACAGATTGATTTATACACTGGCATCACATTCACAATAACACATTTAAAATATCTTAGTTACAGTACGAACATACCGTTATAATCAATATATCTTCTTAACACAAACTTTTATATATAGTTAACAAAATTTTACACAGCAATAATATGATTCGTCTGAGTTCATAGATGTAATTTAAGCTAGGTGCTTATAACAAGGATTGTGTTGATTGATAACGTCAGACTATTTAATCACTATTCTTTATGTGAGTTCCGCGGATTATGCGTAACTTTCGATTGACTTTAGACAAACTGCGACTGAATTGTCACTCCTAATTCAACGGTAACTTTCAACTGAATAAAGCTGTTTAACCTTCTGATGACTGATTACTTGATTAAAACTGACTTCTTTAAACTGAACGATAACTGCGACTGTTTAACTCTCCGATTACTTAATTGACAATCTTTAATTGAACGGTCACTTTCGGATAGATCAAATAAATAAGTAAAATAAAATAAAATATTTATTAGTAGGCTACACAATGCGCATATCAATGGTGATAACTATTATCATAAGATATATTTAAATAATATTATTAAAATTACAAGTCATTGTTTTATGTGTTATTGATGTGAATTTTATCAGTGAAATACGTATTAGGTATTAACTCTGTGTTGTGTGTGTGTGTGTGTGTGTGTGTCGCTAGAAGTTTATACACACAAATTATAATATTTATTATATATATTCAAAAACTTTTTGCTACAGTCTATTTCTTGATGTATATAATATATTTTTAATATTTATAATGATTTTACCTCAAGATGTTTTCTCCCTATTTGGAACATGTTTCGGGACGCTTTGTGTTCCCATCCTCAGCCTTCCTAATTTTGAGTCGTGTGAAGTACTTGTGTGTTGGTTGGTTGTTGTATGGTTTTCTGTTGGCCTTTGGCACTTTAAATTGGTATTATTGTGGTGTATATGTTAGTATTTTGTGTAGAATTACTTATATATGTTAGTATGTTAGAATTAATCAAAATGAACAACACATAAATAGTAACAACAATACAAAATGGGGCACATTCACATACATAAATAATAAAATGACAAAGTTAACAAAACTATTTAAAAACGCAGACATAAAAATAGCATACAAAACTAACAAAAATAATTTACAAAAACTAAATAACCCACACAACAAAGATAATACAACAATCAATGGTGTATACAAAATTGAATGCCAAGATTGCAATAAATGTTACATAGGACAAACAAAAAAACAACTGAAAAAACGTTGTTTTCAACACCTAAACGCATAAAATACATACCACACAAGGCACCATAATGAAAATTTGGGAAAATTTACAAATATACAAACATAAAACACAAAACAAACTGATACCTGAACAAATACAAATCAATACAAACATGACACAATTTTCAAACAACTCAACATCGACAACACACAAAATACTAACATATACACCACAATCACACCCAATAATACCAATTTAAAGTGCTAAAGGCCAACAGAAAACCACAACAACAACAACCAACCAACACACAAGTACTTCACAAAACTCAAAATTAGTAAGGCTGAAGATGGGAACACAAAATATCCCGAAACATATTCCAAATAAGGAGAAAACATCTTGAGGTAAAATCATTATAAATATTAAAAATATATTATTATATATAGTCCATTAAATTATATAATATTTTATGCGACAGTGAAGTTTTAAACCACCAAACCGTTTCTTTAGTCGCCAAAAAAGTGGGTACAATTATTATAATAAATAATTATCGACGGTAATATAATTAATTGGGATAAACATATTTTTGTTATACACCAAATAATTCATATAAAAATCAAAATTTAGTGTCAATGAAAGTAATACTGAAATGTAACTGTCATTTAAACTAAAAAAGAATAGATTCTTCCCGACTTCAGTCAAGACATAATGTAGATAAGGAATTGTATATGTGTAGTCACGGTCGCACGCATTCTGTATACGTAAAGTCTGTATATTGCAGGGCTCGTAAACGTGACACAGAATGGTTGAGATGGTCTCTGTCGTAGAAATGTTAAACTGTATATGAAGTACTGCAATCAAAAGCTTTTGTACTGTACAACTGTTCGATTCAGCGTAGCGACATCAAGATGAACACGAGAGGCCGTCATCAGAATTCAAAGTGAAAGTGAAATAAAAAATGTCGTTTGGTAGCAAAACGACAAAATGGTTATTTTTACTTTAGTCTTATTATTATTTAAATATTTCGTAATAGGGTATATTCGGAACAAGCGAGAGAAGCAAGCGGAGCTTTCGGCTACAGATGTTGTCGGGGTGGGGGCACTGTCTTTAGTTAAATAAATAAAAAAAGAATCATCAACAGAGAATATCGTTATCCTAACAAAAAGGCTAACTTTAAAAAACCTTTTTCTGCCACGTTTTCCTGAGGTACGTGGTTTTCATTGTCTATACTGTGGCCTTATCTAGCTTTTCTTTGAGACAGTGGTGATATAATACGACAGAAATGATGAATAGAGTGAAATAACACTTCTGACATCAGAGAAAGTGTTGGCCACTAGGCAAAACCAACACAATCAAATCTGGTGGAAAAGAACTACATGTACAGGACTATAGATACTTTACTAGAACGTTTGTGTTGTGTATTGTTAATGCTCAGAAACCTTGGATAAGTTACATTCTTGGAAGATTACAATACACTTTGGATCAGCTAATTCCTTATTAAATCTCACAGCTACCTAGATTAAAATACTTGTGATTATAGTTGCCAACGAAGCCTGATAAGCGATTCTATTCTTTTTTCTTTCCTTTTTTTTTAATCCTATATAGTGAAAAACGTTTAAAACGAAAACGGGTAACACTAAATATCGGTTAACACGAAATATGGGTCAGGTCCTGATCGTTGCTTCTAGTTTACAATTACAGTTTGTACGGTTAACGCAAAAGTTATACCTACAAAACATCGGTTAACACAAAAAATTTTGTTATAGGATAATTTTGTTGCTGCCTTTCAATAGCTGCATAATAAATAAATCCATACATGCACTCCGTAAAACAATGCAACTTAAAAACCGTGAAAGTCATTAGGGTGGTGGCGAACTTGACACGAAAAATGACAGTGAAATTTACACGTTCTTACAACCGGTCCGCTAAGCCGTGTTCGTCGATATTTATAAACCAACTGAGATGGTGAAGTGTTTGACGACATTGATAAATTAAAACAATTTGTTGAAAATAAATTAGTCCAGAATTGTATGCAAGGGAAATAACGGACTTTTTTAAAAAGGAATTGAACATTGTCACTGTAGGACATACTACATAATTGTACAAGAAAACCTAAATAGTAAGACTAAGTAAAGAACAGCCACAGTTCGTGTATAATAAATTTTAAGAAAAATTAACCATAAATTATTCAAAAGGACAAATAAAACTTTTATATGCAAGTACTTTCCGAATATTCTTTATTGCTTTATTTTACAACATAGTAGGCCTACACTAAGTATCTGTACGGTATTTGTTCATTTATCACATTTTGTTTCAGTTTAACGCGAAATTCGGTTAACACGAAAAAATAGCTGGTCCGCGTCATTTCGCGTTAAACGTTTTCCACTGTACTCATTTCAGCGAGTTCTGGTTGGTTGTTATGGTATTCATCGCAGAATCGTTTTCTGACCAATTACAGACCGGTCGTTGCGTAAGAGCGGGCGACACAATACCCCGCGCCTAAAATGTCAGTCGCATTTCTGGAAGGATTTACCTAACGAAGTTAGTCGAGTTCACCTTTCGGACAGGACGCATTCACTACGTACTGCTGACGTGTGCTCTAGTTCACCACTTCTTCACACGTAAAGCGTACCTATCCGTTTTTGGTTTCGTCTCTCTTTACTGTTCACGACTATTTTCAGAAACTTGTTTAATTTTTTTTCTTCTTGCCTCTGTTTTTTAAATCATTTTTTACCTCGTCGTATATCTTGGCAGTAAGTAATAGCACGCAAGAAGATACTGAAAAACTACAAATTCCTGAAATGGATTCCTTAAAAAACAACAGTGATAGGTCGTGGTTACTTTAATTTAATAAACGGACTTCTGTCAGCACTGATAACATTCTCATAAGGCGGCGTTTCAGCTGCTCAAAGAATCGGCGGCCGTCTTCAGGCTAAACTACAAACTAAAACATAGTAAGTGAAATATAATAATCGATGATCAATCACTCGAGTGACAGAGAGACAATTTTCAGAAGTATTCACAATACAAACTAAATTTTATAAAAAATAATGACTTACCAACTAAATCCTATAAACACGCACACCACACACAAATTTCTCGGGATACGCACACACACACACACACACACACACACACTTCTGTTTTGATCAAAGGCAAACTGAACACTTCTTCTTCTCCTCTTCAAGGATTAGGTTATATAAACCTGTTCCGGCACCCACCTTATCCTCGGGCGACCCACGTCTCTTCTACCAATGGTGTTATATTTCAGTGGTGCTTTCGGCAATCGACCCTCTGTCACCTTTGTAGATGATCCCACCATTGTCTTCTGTAAATTGAAATAATTTCAAAAATTATTTCAATAAACTGAACACTGCAGCCTGTATAGAGTGTCTGATTTCATGCTTCGGCCAGCATGCTGAAGGTTTTTTAACATTAAGCGTTCCTCCTTTTTTTTACTGACAGACTGTTTGCTGTGTGGTTGTGCGTCTCAGAAAGGCGCCACGCTGGATTTCCTAGCTCCTGCCTCATGGTCCTGCCCAATTAGGGGGACTTGTCTGTAACAGGCCTTACATAGGCTGTTTGTGCTAGTCTAAACTAGCCCAGTATACACCGAGGTCGTTTCCACGAATCAACTGGACGTATACGGTACTGGCCCAGCCCGGTTATAAGAGGATTATCTGGGGACCTTGCCGCACACCTCATACAATTTGCATGCAAGCCGGCTAATGGTGTCATCCAAGGAGCGGACGCCAGGTCCGCTCCTCTGAAAGCGTGAAGAAAATCGATTGGGAACTTTGGCCGCTAACCGAACACCCCTGTCGAGAAAGCTTTGCAACTTATTTTTTACGTGTCGGCAAGGTATCCCCAGACCGGGGCAGTGTATGTAATGACCGGCAGCAGATACGCGCCGACGATCATTTTGCCCAATTTCCTTGTCATCGCCGGGCTGGCCAGGAGTAGAAACAGTCAGCTGAGAGGAGTGGATCCCTTTTTACTTCCATATTCCTTAAGGAATGGAAGTATGGTGATGGCAAAAAAAATCGTGTTCGAGATTATTGCAGATTCTGATTCTACTACACTCAAAACATGAAAAAAAGTCGTTTTCCGAAAAGTGTCTGTGTGTGTGTCTGTCTGTCTGTGTGTCTGTCTGTGTGTCTGTCTGTCTGTCTGTAGATTTTTTTTCTATGGCAAACGATAACTGCCGCAAATTCAAACAGAATCAAATAATTTTTTGCATGCAGCCCTGATTTACAGAGTACTCGCGACCTATTGTTTTTGGTGAAGATCGGTTGAGGGAAAGGGGTAGTTTACCGGCAACGGTTTTTTTTTAGCAAGGGTAATTTTGTTTGTTTGGCAAACGATAACAGCCGCAAATTCAAACAGAATCAAATAATGTTTCGCATACAGCCCTGAATTGTAGAGTTCTCAAGATCTGTTGATTTTGGTGAAGATCGGTTAAGGGAAAGGGGTAGTTTACCTGTAACGTTTTATGTTTTAACAAGGGTATTTCCTATGGCAAACGATAACAGCCGCAAATTCAAACAGAATCAAAAGATTATTTGCATACAGCCCTAAATTGTAGAGTTCTCAAGACCTATTGTTTTTGGTGAAGTTCGGTTACGGGAAAGGGGTAGTTTACCTGCAACGTTTTTTTAACAAGGGTATTTTCTATGGCAAACGATAACAGCCGCAAATTCAAACAGAATCAAATAATGTTTTGCATACAGCCCTGATTTGTAGAGTAATCAAGACCTATTGTTTTTGGTGAAGATCGGTTAAGGGGAAGGGGTAGTTTACCGGCAACGTTTTTTTATCAAGCGTATTTTCTATGGCAAACGATAACAGCCGCAAATTCAAACAGAATCAAATAATTTTTTGCATACGTCCCTGAATTGTAGAGGTTTCAATGACTATCGATTTTGGTGAAGATCGGTTAAGGGGAAGGGGTAGTTTACCTGCAACCTTTTACGTTTTAACAAGAGTAAAGTATTTGAAAATTTATTTAAACTTTTTGAAACAATGGTAATTGTTAAAAATAAAATAATTTTGTTGCCAGGCAATAAAATTATAATTTTTTCATTTTAATGTAATATAATATTTTTCATTTAATACAGCAATAAAAAGGCAGGTAAGACACAGCCTGGCTGTTTGGCTGAAAATGATTTTAAATATAAATCTTAGAATATGGAAGTCATGTATGGTTCTCCATACCGATATTTTACTTCCATGTTCCTTAAGGAAATGGAAGTTTGGTGATGGCCAAAAAAATCGTGTTCGAGATTATTGCAGATTCTGATTGTACTACACTCAAAACATGAAAAAAGTCATTTTTCGAAAAGTGTCTGTGTGTGTGTCTGTGTGTCTGTGTGTCTGTCTGTCTATCTGTCTGTGTGTCTATAGATTTTTTTCTATGGTAAACGATAACAGCCGCAAATTCAAACAGAATCAAATAATTTTTTGCATACAGCCCTGCTTTGTAGAGAATTCAAGACCTATTGTTTTTGGTGAAGATCGGTTAAGGGAAAGGGGTAGTTTACCTGTAACGTTTTATGTTTTAACAATGATATTTTTTATGGCAAACGATAACAACCGCAAATTCAAAAAGAATCAAATGATTATTTGCATAAAGCCCTAAATTGTAGAGTTCTCAGGACCTGTTGTTTTAGGTGGAGATCGGTTAAGAGAAAGGGGTAGTTTACCTGCAACGTTTTATATTTTAACATGGGTATTTTCTATGGCAAACTATAAGAGCCGCAAATTAAAACAGAATCAAATAATGCTTTGCATACAGCCCTGAATTGTAGAGTTCTCAAGACCTGTTGGTTTTGGTGAACATCGATTAAGGGAAAGGGGTAGTTTACCAGCAACGTTTTTTAATCAAGGATAATTTTTTTGTATGGCAAACGATAACAGCCGCAAATTCAAACAGAATCAAATAATGTTTTGCATACAGCCCTGTATTTTAGAGTTCTCAAGACCTATTGGTGTTGGTGAAGATCGGTTAAGGGAAAGGGGTAGTTTACCGGCAACATTTTATGTTTTAACAAGGGTAATTTTTTATATGACGAAAGATAACTGCCGCACATTCAAACAGAATCAAATATTTTTTTGCATGCCTTTTTGAATTATACAGAACACAAGGTTTGTTGATTTTAGTGAAGATCGGTTAAGGGAAAGGGGTAGTTTACCTTCAACGTTTTATGTTTTAACAAGGGTAATAGGGTAATTTTTTCTATGACTAACGATAACTGCCGCAAATTCAAAAAGAATCATATAATGTTTTGCATACAGCCCTGCATTGTAGAGTTCTTAAGACCTTTTGGTGTTGGTGAAGATCGGTTAAGGGAAAGGGGTCGTTTACCAGCAACGATTTATGTTTCAACAAGGGTATTTTCTATGGCAAACGATAACTTCCGTACATTCAAACAGAATCAACTACTTTTTTGCATACCTTTTTCAATTATACTGAACACAAGGTTTGTTGATTTTAGTGAAGATCGGTTAAGGGAAAGGGGTAGTTTACCTTCAACGTTTTATGTTTTAACAAGGGTAATTTTTTCTATGACGAACGATAACTGCCGCAAATTCAAAAAGAATCATATAATGTTTTGAATACAGCCCTGCATTGTAGATTTCTTAAGACCTTTTGGTGTTGGTGAAGATCGGTTAAGGGAAAGGGGTAGTTTACCAGCAACGATTTTTGTTTTAACAAGGGTATTTTCTATGGCAAACGATAAGAGCCGCAAATTCAAACAGAAACAAATAATTTTTTTATGCCGTCCTGAATTGTAAAGAAGTGAAGACCTGTTGATTTTAGTGAAGATCGGTTAAGGGGAAGGGGTAGTTTACCTTCAACGTTTTATGTTTTAACAAGGGTAATTTTTTTGTATGGCAAACGATAACAGCCGGAAATTCAAACAGAATCAAATAATGTTTTGCATACAGCCCTGTATTGTAGAGTTCTCAAGACCTATTGGTGTTGGTGAAGATCGGTTAAGGGAAAGGGGTAGTTTACCGGCAACATTTTATGTTTTAACAAGGGTAATTTTTTATATGACGAAAGATAACTGCCGTAAATTCAAACAGAATCAACTATGTTTTGCATACCTTTTTGAATTACAGAGAACTCAAGGTCTGTTGATTTTGTTGAAGATCGGTTAAGGGAAAGGGGTAGTTTACCAGCAACATTTTTTGTTGTAACAAGAGAAATGTTTTCATGACGAACGATAACTGCCGCACATTCAAACAGAATCAAATCTTTTTTTTGCATGCCTTTTTGAATTCTACAGAACACAAGGTTTGTTGATTTTAGTGAAGATCGGTTAAGGGAAAGGGGTAGTTTACCTTCAACGTTTTATGTTTTAACAAGGGTAATTTTTTCTATGACAAACGATAACTGCCGCAATTCAAAAAGAATCATATAATGTTTTGCATACAGCCCTGCATTGTAGAGTTCTTAAGACCTTTTGGTGTTGGTGAAGATCGGTTAAGGGAAAGGGGTAGTTTACCAGCAACGATTTTTTTTTTAACAAGGGTATTTTCTATGGCAAACGATAAGAGCCGCAAATTCAAACAGAATCAAATAATTTTTTTTATGCCGTCCTGAATTGTAAAGAAGTGAAGGCCTGTTGATTTTGGTGAAGATCGGGTAAGGGAAAGGGGTAGTTTACCGGTAACATTTTATGTTTTAACAAGGGTAATTTTTTCTATGACGAACGATAACTGCCTTGTATAATTTGTTCTAAATCGAGCGATTCAAGTACCTCGCCTTTAAATATTCAATCTTGCTAACGGAGATAATGTCTCATCTCCCCTAGTTGAACTCAACATATCTTTAATGCGTTTTAATACAGAAAATGATCTTTCAGATTCACAGTTAGCTATTGGTATCATCAAAAGCAGACGATAAGCAATGTATATATTCGGAAACACATAAAAAACTTTAGAGTCTAGTTTAATACTTTAAGCGGACATACTGTAATATCATGGAATCTATCATCTTCATTCGAACATAAAAACATAAAGACGAACTCGTCGAAAAGTGTGCACACATCTTATTATGATTTTGGATTGAGGACACTTTTTTTGGGGTTTTCCACATTTATTATCTTCAAAACGTTTTTGTGATTTAAGGCTGGATGGTGGCCCCCTCTGACCCTGGTGCCCGGTGCTGCACCATACCTTAGCGTTATGTATAATCCACTACTGCATATCACAGATTTATGCGATCTGAAAGTCTCTCTCATTCTTTACTAATAGTATGACATCATCTGTGTACACCTGTCTGCAAGAAAATGTTCTGTGACCTAGATTTCGTTATATGTCTATATATCCATTATATATATTCTTGAATTGTTACAAATTAAACATTATCTGTGTTTAACTCACACGCGCGTCTGTATACGTGTGTGTATGTGTACAATTATAACACGATACTAAAGCTATTGTACTTTGCGTAATATTTCTTACAAGCGTGAAGCGTGAACGTAGTTTATTGGTGGGACTTGGACTCTCGGTAATCTAATCTGTGCTCTTGTTTCTTTCACGGCCGGTTTGATCTACAGTCTCGTCGGTGCTAAGCTGGTTGCCTCACACACACATGTATGCTATAGGCTACACATTCGCACATCGTTTACAGATGTGTATCGCACACGAACGGTGCGAGCCGCTGTCACAGGTCAGCGCCGATTCCCACGATCTACATAGCGTGCGACAATTCGCTCTTGTAGGCCTGTTCCACGTGGTCTTGAAATAATAAATTAATAGTTAGTGAAGAATAGGCCGCTGTTTACTGTCGACAATAGTGAATAGCAACAAGGACTAAAGCTGATTTACATGTCAGTCAAGTTGGATTTCTACCCAGACAAAACGCTAAGTAAAGAAACATTATAACGTGTTCGTAGACTATTTCATTTGTGAGAAGATACAGTAAAAAATGTTGAATTTTTTATTTTAAATTTACATTTTTCCATCAGTAACAAAGTAATTTTTGCGCGATGCAACTAAGACATTAACTGATTCCTTAAAACATAACCGAGTAAAAAAATCCAGGAAGACATTAACTGCGTATTCCACAAAAGTTCACGAAGAATATGTCACATAAGATTCAAAAATTTATTAAAACAAATTAATTTACTATACTGTAAATAAGTAGCCTCTTACGAAGAAAGAGATGGACGTACAGTAGTTCGAACGGTAGAACAAGGTTACATGAGACGATGCCTGCAGATTACTCGCGAGGATAACGTACTAACAACAGAAATATGGGGGAAGGACGGAATTGACGATGGCCAATAACTAGCAGATTACGGAATCAGGGGCGCATTTACGGGGGGATAAACAGGACCGAACCCCCCCTAGAGGGTCGAAAAAAGTTGACAAATTTTGTTAATCTCTTAATTTTTCGGCTCTTGTATTATTTTTTCAGCTGTGTTTTTAGCTAGTAACTCTTTTTTTAAATACACAAACTGGTTTATCACACAGCATTTGTGTACACGTATGAAATATGAAAAATACGAAAATCAATTCAGTCAGTATCTTCTTAAAAATGTTTCAGTAACGCGTATTTTTATTGTGTTATTACCGTTTACTTTAATGGGACTGATTTCACGATGTTATCACACGTTTTTCATCAGCCACTTTAAAGATAATAATGTTGATTAGTTTAATTTGTTTTTTATTGTATAAAGCCGACTCGACCGGACCTCGGACCCCCCCCCCCCCCCAGGGACGAATTCTAGATACGCCACTGTACAGAATCGTAGTTTACAATGGGATGGCCAGTTTAATCGAACCCTACGACTGTTATGGGAAACACACGCTCAAGCAGTGGACAACTAGGGGTCAAACAGAGGACCAAGCGTGCAGATATTTTTGGGTTTAAATTCAAAATACATTGTTTACAGCATTTCCGAAAGAGATATAAACAAACGGGTGAGGCAATTACCAAGTACAAACAGTGAGGTAGGGGAACAGAAAAGTAGAGAAAAAGAAAAGTTTAACATGTGAAGCAGGTTAATCGTTACATTAACGCGCGTTTATAATAAACAGCAATTGAATTTTTTTTAACAGCCCAGTTCAATAAAACTTGTACGTAACGGAAACTCAGGCTGCATGATAGCTGAAGAGATAGGGTGTTTTGAAAAGTTATTAGGAACATTTTATGATTGGTCACTCTACACCTGACACTTTGTTGTTTGCGGATGATCAGGCTATTCTGTCGGACTCTGAAAACAGATTGCAGATGAGTATACATTTGTTAAATTGAATCTGCAAAGACTCTGGATTGCAAATAGCCACACTTAAAACCAAGGTGACGGGCTTTTCGTGGAACTGATCCGTACGGGCAAAAATTGTTATAGATAGTACTGTCCTGGAACAAGTTAGCAATTTTGAATATCCGGGCTACAGTGTGTCTTATAATGCCAAAAACGACGTTGTGAATAAGTTGCATAAGTTAAACCTTGTGTGCGGGACCATTAGGCGAACCCGCAAGTCAGCAAGTAAAGGAACACGCCTAAAATTCTACAAGGTGATGGGTCTTCCCACACTTCTTTATGGGTCTGAGAATTGGACTTTGACGAAAGGTCAGCCCAGTCACATCCAAGGGGCTGAAATGAGATTTCTCAGGCACGAGGCAGGGTGTACTCTCCATGATCATAGAAGGAACACAGATATACGGCAGGAACTGAATATTATGAGTATACTCGACAGGATCGCCCAGTATCGGCTGAATTGGTGGGAACATGTTTGCCGAATGGATGACTGCCGCATCCCCAAACAACTCTGGAACTATAAGCCGAGGGGACGGAGAGGTGTGGGACGTCCGAGGAAGCGCTGGAGTGACCAGCTCTAATCTTTGCCTATTTGAGACCGGAACAAACCCTTTATTATTCTTGGTTTAATTCTCGAAGATGATGATGATTAAAAATTATTAGAAAAATCTCCACTATAAAAACTGTAGCACGAGATTGACAGAAATGATGCTAAAACATTTCCAAAGCAAATAATTAAGTTTAATCTGTCATAAAATAAAATAAATACAAATTAAGAAACCTATAACAATTACATAATCTCAACGAATTAAAACTTAAAACTAACTTTAACTTTTACAGCTAAGGGTTTTTACAGAGCTTTGCAGATTTGTTAAGTTTTGTCGAACAATATTTTTGACTTCTACTCTTGTTTTTGTGATGCACTTACCATCATTTTTAAGATTACTTTTTAAGAAGTTGTGGGATAAGAAAAAAAAATTCAAATGTAATATCGAATAAAATTCAAATGTAAATGGATATTAAATGCAAATTAAAAAAAAATACAAAAGAATATTTTTAGGGTTGATTCTACGCCCTTAATATACTGTATGCTGGCTACTGTATATAAGCTTACTCCATTAGCATTAAACGTCATTTGTAATATACAGTTTAGAGAGAAAATAACATAAATTTTCAACGCCATACTCAGACTTGAATACTTTCCTCTTCTCTGGAAATCGGCTCAAGTAATCATGGTCTTAAAACCTGGTAAAAACCCTCAAGAGCCCTCTTCTTACCGACCCATAAGCCTTCTACCGATACTTGGTAAAATCTTTGAGAAGCTGTTTGTAAAACAACTTATGCCAACAATTGTAGAAAACAACCTAATTCCGGATCACCAATCTGGCTTTCGAGAAAAGCACTCTACGGTAGATCAAATACACAGACTAACAAATGTTATCAATAAATCGTTGGAATCAAAGATGTTCTGCTCAGGTGTGTTTCTCGACGTTTCACAGGCATTTGACAAAGTCTGGCATCTTGGACTCTTATACAAAATAAAGAAAAATCTGCCACATAATTGTTACCGTATTCTACATTCCTACTTAGTGGGCAGAGTGTTTCAAGTTAAGTACTCGGATGCTACTTCTTCTCTATTACCAGTGGGGTCGGGTGTTCCGCAGGGTAGTGTCCTGGGTCCTCTAGTCTACCTCCTGTTCACCTCGGACTTACCGTCAGCAAGTGAAACCACTGTTGCTACCTACGCCGATGACACAGCAATCCTAGCGACACACTCCGACCCCTCAATAGTATCTCTTATACTACAAGAATCATTAAACAGCGTTCAGTTATGGCTTGATAAATGGCGCATAAAAATCTATTCATGCAAGTTAGTCCACGTTACCTTCACCACACGTAAGGCAAACTGCCCTCCAGTAACAATTAACGGTCAACCAGTACCGCAAGCTGAAAGTGCTAAGTACCTTGGGATACATCTAGACTGGAGACTAACATGGAAAAAACATATAACATCTAAGAAGATTGAACTTAATCACAAGGTCAGAAACATCTATTGGCTGACAAGCAGAAAATCACGGTTAAGTCTCGTCAACAAACTGTTGATCTATAAAGCAGTTCTTAAACCAGTATGGACTTATGGTATTCAACTTTGGGGTTCTGCTAGTACAAGTAATATTGAGATTATCCAGCGCTTTCAGTCCAAAACTTTAAGATCAATAGTCGACGCTCCATGGCTTAATCTCCAACAACTCTATACACCGCGACCTCAAAGTTCGAACCGTGAGAGAAGAAATCATGCGCCTCTGCAGGACTCACATCTCCAAATTAGAAAAGCATCCTAACCACCTGGCAATTAATTTGTTAGAAAACAGTGAAGATATTTATAGACTAACAAGGCACAAACTCTTAGACTTACCATTCAGGTTTAACTAATAATGTATTCTCTGTATTTTCTGTTTTGTAATGTCTGTGATATCTGTTCTGTATGTTTTTGTATTCGTGTCATTATTAAGTGTTAATGTCAACCTGTATATGTGCCTTATGGGCCCAGTGTTTAACATTTGAACTTATTGTATCATGCCAGCAGGAAGTGGAAGTGATTTTTGTTCATTTGTTTACATGTTTTTATCATTTAGTATTGTAATTTGTGTACCTCTTTAATCTATTATCAAAAACAAGAAGAGCTGTCAACGGTCAGCTCTTCATAATCCTGTATGTGTGTTGTCAGCCAATTTGTTAAATGTTCGCTTAGTCGAACAGATTACAGATCTCCAATAAATTACGAAAAAAAAAAGTTTAGCGAGAAATATTCTGTTTAAGCGCTGTATACTGTTGTCCGTAACTTGACAGCATTACCCTAAAGTTCTGTCAGCTTAATGCAGTTACATACCAAAACCTAATTTTGTTATTATTACGCTAAGTGGTTCCTGGATGGATATTAATGCCTGAATTAGAGGTGGGTTTTTTAGTGGGCGACAGTCCCACACACCAGAGGAAGTACGAAGCACGGCCTCCTCTGACGGTGCATAAAGCATTTTCCCGCTTCTAAAAAAAATATTATTATTATCAATATTTAGGCATAATGAATATTTACCGTTTCATATTTATTGGACCCTTTTCATTCATGTCCCATATTCATTCGGACATGCCCGAGCAATTCTTCTTTATCACGAGTTTCCATGCCACCTCGCTGCCATTACCAGCGGTTGCACTCTCTTTTATGTCTCGACAGAACTGTCTAGTTTCTTCAGCTCTCCCGCACCTGTCTGCATCAGATCCTCCCATCTTGAATTTTTGTCTCCCTACTGTTATGTTCTTCAGCGTTACCTTCGTTATTATTGCTCCGGTTATTCCTGATTAAAGTATATTAAGTTATAATAAAATCATAGACTTCCTCTGATATCGTGTTATTATTATCTGTTGTAATTATGATAAAATAAAATTTTTTTGTGATTATACACAATGATACAATGGGGGATATATACAATGGGGGATTCAGAGAGAATTATTCAGAAAATGTTATCATTGCTAAAACATCAGATTTCTCTATAGCACAGACAACATTGTATGACTATATTCCTTGGGTGTATGGCCATTGAGTTTTACCACGAAAGTGGTACAAGGAACAAAGTAATATTTTTGAAAACTTAAAGTCTTAACTAAGGGACTCAGCGTAGTGGTTTTACAGATCTTGCAACCTTAGGCTAACCTACAAGGGCAATCATTTAAGTTTTTCCAAATTAATTCCGGGAGAATGTTTGATTTACAACCAAGAAACAAAATTATTTCCCACTGAACTACGGAACCGAGTATGGTAGAAAATTATTGTAATCCATTTTTTAGAACTGATTATTCCAGAAACCGAGGACGTTTACGAGGGAGAAATACGACGTACTGAATACTCATTTATCAGAGTGGACATCTCCAACAAGACGCCAGTTTGATTAATCCCGTAAAGTCTACTCCTACATTTATTATACAAGGTTTTGTCAAACCATCATACGATTTCTGTATATTCGAAAGGTTGTATTTTTACGGCGGTCACACGGATCGTCATGTTTGTACAGTGAAAACAGAATAATATTGACATCAGTTGAATTCGCTATTTAGAACTTTAATTACCGTTCTGATAAATAAAACAGCAACAGATACTCGTGTACAATTGTATCTGTTGCTGTATCTGTCGCACAAACTCACAATTGTGCGATACACACTACCGTAACAAACAGTAAATGTCACCTTATTAACAGTGTCCCACCAATCACCAGTTATGATGACCGCCCACGTTAAGTCACAATTATTTTACATTAAATTCACAATGAATCGCCTTATAAAAATTAAATTTGTCTAGCCGGTGGCCGCTTATATTTTATCCCACTGAGCTTCAAGAAGAATAATTGAGTGTTTATCGGCCGTAGCGCCTGGTGATAAAAATTCATGGAACACAGCATCACATTCTCCATCTTATACTATCAGTCTTCAACTCAACTGACGACTGCCTTTGAAGCTATTGCAGTATTTGTAAACCGCTCGTTCGTTCATATCCTACTCGCCAAAACTCTTTCTGTAACACTTTCGACATGGTCGAATACTTATCTCCCTGTGTATATAAAATTTAATCCAAGTTCTTCAGCCTCGTATTGTAGAGTGTTGAAGTGTTGAAAGTGTCCTAATACACTATATCCCATACGGCTAAAATTTAGACAATTATAACAAATATATTGCAACAAAATGTATTTTCATATTCGCCCAGGGTAATTTATTTTTACGTATAAAATAAATATAAACAATTGTACATAGTTTTAAATGAAGCATACGGGAGCAAACAAGATTAGACAATTCTTAACTTGTTTTTAAACACCTGTTACTAGTTACCGAGGGGTGGTGAACTGCGTGTGCGTGTATACAGTGTTTCTTACATGTGTGTGTGTGTGTGTGTGTGTGTGTGTGTGTGTGTGTGTGTGTGTGTGTGTGTGTGTGTGTGTGTGTGTGTGTGTGTGTGTGTGTGTGTGTGTGTGTGTGTGTGTGTGTGTGTGTGTGTGTGTGTGTGTGTGTGTGTGTGTGTGTGTGTGTGTGTGTGTGTGTGTGTGTGTGTGTGTGTGTGTGTGTGTGTGTGTGTGTGTGTGTGTGTGTGTGTGTGTGTGTGTGTGTGTGTGTGTGTGTGTGTGTGTGTGTGTGTGTGTGTGTGTGTGTGTGTGTGTGACCACCTGATCAAGGGAGGAGAACGATAATCTTTGTTTACAGTGTATTCAACTTGTGGTAGTGTGCCAGTCCAAACAGGCAGAAAATACAATTCATTAAATATGTTTATTTGATAAAAATTCGCACACTGACATTACATACAGCAAAGCGAATGATTTCATTTTAAGATGTGCAGAATGACGCATGTGTAGATACAACTTGAAGGTAAAGGGTAAAAGTATAACAGAACTATAAACAAATTAAGTAATTGCTCCCTTAATTAATATCTAAATAAAGACAAAAAACTCACGAATCGCATGATTTCATTAGTTTACACATGAACATTAATTATGAGTGCGAAAATACGAAAGAAAGATGTGTGAAAAACCGACGCGCTGACCCAAGGTGTACATGCTTGAGATGGTCTTAGACATTCCTCAAACTGTCGGCGTACCGTCAGTATAAAACCCCCTTCGATTCTGAACGAGAAACAGACTCGAATAATTTGTTCACGGGGACCTATGTCCGATGGCTCAGCTACATAAAACAGACGCCAAACATTCTAAGGCGGGGGACATTCTGTTCAACGGATAACGATAACCGACAACAGACTCCGCCGCCAGGAACATCATCATCATCATGATCACCATCATGAAGGAACAACACACACGTCACGGTAACGCAACAGTGAAAAACATGTGAAAAATGAACACTTATTTGTTATAAACAAAGACAGTAAACAAGTATAATCATGGTGTAAAGAAAAGAATAAATAAATAATTTGTACATAGTGTAATACAAAAAATCAAATAATTAATATAATTTAAGTATGTAATTGTTACATCTGTTTTCGAGTAATTTTTCTAGTTAATTAAGATGGGTGCATAATAATTGATGTTTATTGAAATAAAAAAAATATTATTTTTGATTGAAATACTACAAATAAACTTTTAATTTTTATAATAAATATTTAATTAATATAAGATTTGCAACATTTAAAATAATTACTTGTGTTCTATATTGTAACGTCAGACACCCAAGCAATTAAAACAATTGTATAATTGTTTCTAAAACAATTTTTTAGTTGTATAATTCTTTGTACGAGTATATATGTGTTTTGCGTTTGTTATTTACATGTTCATATCTGTGTTTATTTTTACTGTTTGCATATTATTTATATGTAATTTATAATGTGTATTCTACAACTAATATGTGTAAAACAGCTTCTCTTAAAAGGCAACTTTTAATAGAGATTTCTTTTAAATTTTTAAAGAATTGATTTTTTCATAAACCAAAGTTTTATTAACATTTATTCCACGCCACAGTCTTTTCTCCTCTCCTCTCACACAAAATTCATTGTGCAACAAAACGGACTTAACGTAACGAACACAGAAATCCCACGACCTAGCTGGTAAGTTATTTGATAGTTACGATGAGTATTCAGATACACAAAATATAAAAATTGTAATGTTGCAACGTGTTCCAGCATTACATACACATTTGTTCTTAATCGGACACTTGTAGCCCATAAATCTAAAAATTGCATGAACTTTTTAATCAAACCTCGTACAGTATACATTATACTTTTCGTTTACTATAGTATAAATGAGGACTTGTGCATTCGGCTGCTTCTTTTCCACTCCTTTTACCGTCAAGCGTCGGGTTCCTTCAGCCACTTCCTAAATTCTCTTGTGTCATGGGCGAGTCGTTTTTAACTTCTAACAAGATCTTCTCTTTTTTTTGTTTTCTCATAACAACATTTCTAGCGAGAAATCCGATGGTGACCACCACGTCATTGTCTACCTCTCCCCTAGTCCTCTAGTAAATCTCTGACTATGCAGTTTTCAGACTCTAGTTATTTTAAGTAATATTTCAATATTTGTTTTTTAACGTGCTCATTCTAATACCTTCTCCCTTGGTTTAAAAAATTATAAAGTTATTTTTATATTATTACATTTTGTTATTTTTATATTAAAAAATGACTAAAGTTTTTTCACGATTCTGACATTACGAACGTTTTATACCTTTACCTTTATAACTTTTAGAAAATATTTCTATACACCACTTTTCTTCTTATTCTTCTCCCGTCAAGCATTATCCGTGAGGCTGTTGCGACCCCTGGCCATGGTATAACACATATCCCATCACCGCCAAATAGAAATCAGATATCTAGTAACCACTGCCAAGGCAAGCCGCGTGATGGAGAGGGAGTTGTGTGTGTGTGTGTGTGTGTGTGCGTGTGCGTGTGCGCGTGCGCCTTTATTACTTATCTAGGGTAGACGTACCAAACAAGAGCGCTGTATTATTCTCCCGAACAACTGGGTTGGGCAGACCCAGTCATAGACCCACGACCGAAGCACAGCCGTTAAGATTGTGAATCTCGAACGCTATTACTATGCAGGCCCGGGCGCCATTACTCTTCGCTTTCTATACTAAAAGCGTAGACTTGTCTTCTTCTTCCTTCCCATTCTTTCCCTTCTGCTATCAAACGTTCGGCACCTTCAGCCACGTCCTAAACTTTATTCTGTCATAGGCGAGGCATTTAGCTTCTAACAAAGTGTTTGCCTTTTTTTTCTTTCTTTTCTCATAATAAACTCAATGTCTAAAAGATTAAAACTAACTCCTGGGCTGTTTGTCCATCTTCAGAGGAAGAAACGATTCAACGCTAACGTGGATGTAGTACGTTAGGACCACAGTACTGCGGTTAAGGCAGCAGCCAGTGGTGTAGTACGTTAGGACCATAGTACTGCGGTCAAGGCAGCAGCCAGTGGTGTAGTACGTTAGGACCACAGTACTGCGGTCAAGGCAGCAGCCAGTGGTGTAGTACGTTAGGACCACAGTACTGCGGTCAAGGCAGCAGCCAGTGGTGTAGTACGTTAGGACCACAGTACTGCGGTCAAGGCAGCAGCCAGTGGTGTAGTACGTTAGGACCACAGTACTGCGGTCAAGGCAGCAGCCAGTGGTGTAGTACGTTAGGACCACAGTACTGCGGTTAAGGCAGCAGCCAGTGGTGTAGTACGTTAGGACTACAGTACTGCGGTTAAGGCAGCAGCCGGTGGTGTAGTACGTTAGGACCACAGTACTGCGGTTAAGGCAGCAGCCAGTGGTGTAGTACGTTATGACCACAGTACTGCGGTTAAGGCAGCAGCCAGTGGTCGGAAACCTTGGACCACGGCCAAACAGCCCGAGAGTTAGTTTTAATCCAAATGACACTAAAGTTTTAAGTCTTCGTACAACTAAACTCAGTGTTTGTTCTTCTTCATATATCTCTAGCGTGGAACCGATAGTGACTACTGCCTCTTTGTGAACCTCTTCCCTAGTCTCCTAGTAGTTCAACTACTATCTAGTTTATAAACTATTATGTGTTCTGTTAATATGCTTATTCTAGTATTTTCTCCTCTCGTTACAAATTTGTATAAAGCATTTTGTCTGTTCTGACATAACGGATATTTTATACCTACGATCTTTCCACCAAAGTCCTAAATCCACTTTTCTTAAGCTTCTAGTTTATTAACTTTACTGTTGTTAAACGTTCAAGATTCTATTCACAGTTAAAATGAAAATAACATAACAACATAAAGTACATATAGTAACATAAGTAGTGCCAAAGTCTAAGTGGCAGCCGGCGAGATATCTACTGTTCAGAACTTTGCTCTCCTCTTTCAAGCTAGCCAGATATTGTTCTAAATTCAGTTGTATTCGATCACGAAAGCACTTAAAGCAAATCACTTATTCTAGGCCAGTGGTTCCCTAAGTGGGGTCCGTGGACACTTTTAAGAAAAAATTATGTACTGTGATTTTCTCAGATTTTTTTATGCTCTCAAATCTAAACGTTAGAATCTTAAAACAATCAGTAGATGATTCCAGTATTATTTTTTTTACTGAGGGATGAAGTAAAGCTCTTTTTATTTGATTCGACCTTCGACCTTAAAGATAGGTTCTATGACTTTAACTGGATTTTGGAGCTATCATGCCTTGCTGATATCGTCAATCATCTGAGTGGACTCACTTTAAGCCTGCAGGGATCTAACATCACTGCTTTCCAGGTTCGAGATAAAACCGAGGGGATGTTAAAAATATTGAAGCTGTGGATTCAGAGATTAAACTCTGAAATCTTTTAATAATTCCCTTCCATGGCAGATTTCGTCCAGATGTCTTGAGAAAATGTTCCAATGGACATCCTCAACGTTATTAAGTTTCATTTGGACCGACTGCACTTGCAGCTAAGGGAAAATTTCTAGTGACGGATGACAGTGTCATGTGAATAAGGAACCCATTTTCTGATGGGCTGGCAACTAACCTCTCTCTCACACTACAGGAAGAAGATTCATTGGCAACTGACAGTTCATTAAAATTACAGTTTCCGCAGTTACAGCTAGCTGACTTCTGGTTACAGCCTATGTAATGACTGACTACCCGGAACTCGCGAAACAAGTTTTGAAGTGTTTGAGTAGTTGTGTGAAACCGCATTTTCCCAGCTCACGTACTTGAAGTCAAAGTTAAGAAATAACGTTAATGTCGAGAATGACTTAATATTGAAATTATTATTAGACATTAAACCCGATATTACAGAGATAGTTGTTCAAAAGCAGCTTCATTGTTCACATTAAACTATGTTTGATATCATTAATATTATAATTTTGCAAGTTAAGAGATTTTGATTTTAATATATTCTAATTAAAATATAAGAGTTTGTATCATATTTACTGTTCGTTTTATTTCATAACTCAGACGAGATCCGTGAAATTTTTAATTTTGGTGGGGGGTCCGAAAAGGGGGGACAGAAAAGTTTGGGAACCACTGTTCTAGGCTGAATAACTGCTATAATGTCAAGGTGCAGTATGCCCGCCTTACTGATGGCCTGTTTCTCGGCTACAATATTTAACAAGTTCTGCAAACGCCAAAGGTCAAACCTTTCGCGCACCTCTACCTATTATTGACCGCTCCTTCTCTCACATCTACACTATGTTTTTACACTGCTGCTGTTCTAAAACTTCTTTTTGAGTATACATTAATTTATCGTTAATCACTGCATCATTTTATTTAATTATTTAATGTTAATTGGTTATCTGGCGCGCGTGCGCAAGCGTGTAGTCGTTACATATAGGCCTACAGAAGGCAGTAGAGTAGGTCACAACGCGGATCCGTACAGCGAGTACTGTGTAATAAGGTCGGTTTCTGAGCAGTGCGGCATCTGACGATGGGCGTTACTGTATACGGTACACGTGTTGTGGCGTTTCTACTGACTGAAATGTCATATTAAAAGTGCGCGTAAGCCCGAATCTCCAAGAACAGTTGGCCAGAAACAACAGGGTCACAGAGTGAGGGGGGAGGGGAAGTACTATTGTGTTAAAAACGGTACTGAAAATTATTTTCGTCAGTTGTGCCAGATAAGCGTGCATTTAAATGTTTAAATTAACCACTGCGCAATCTACACATCCTTCTTTTTCTTCTACGATGACACAAATCAAAATGGCTCTGGCTTCCCATATTTCATCGTTATGTATTAAGAATACAGGAATCATTACTTCAACATATAGAAAGTGGTGGTTAATAATAATCGTTGTAGTCTGGTTTGTAAAACTTGGATTCGTGGTCATCTTGACAAAATTTTTGTAGGCTATATCTTTGGTATATAGGCTATTTACTTAATTACACCATCTGTCGCATGAAATAAAAATTACGATATAATAACAAGACATATTCTTTTTTACCAGCAAAGTAATTTAGGATTTGGGCAGGGCAGCCTGCCTTTCGTAAGCCGTTGGAGAGGAAAGGCAAGGAAGGCAGTGTCGCCAACACCACACTTCAGGCGCTGATTAATATCTCAGGATGTCATCCCAAGTACTCTTTCCACAGACTGAATCTGCTTGGGGGTTACAAACGCACCTTGATTTTATGATGCGTCCGGAAATCAAACTCAGGTCCTCTAGATTAGTTCCCAGGCGCCATACCCATTGGTACACTGAGTCCTTAAAACTGGAGATTTATTTATAAATTAAATTAATTATTATTCTTTGGTTGGTAATATAAATGATATTTATATTGTTATTGTACGTGTGAGAGGATGTGCGCTCAAACGTCTAAGAACAGTAGGCCAGCAAATACAGAGAGAGAGAGAGAGAGAGAGAGAGAGAGAGAGAGAGAGAGAGAGAGAGAGAGAGAGAGAGAGAGAGACAGACAGACAGACAGACAGACAGACAGACAGACAGACAGACAGACAGACAGAGAGAGAAAGAGAGAGAGAAGTTATCAAAATTCGAATTATGTTATAGAAAAGGTACTGAAAGTAATATGTAACGGCAAGGGACCATTTAATGCTTATGTAGAACGTTTGGTCATAATATCCTCACTTTCTGTCTTTTTATTTTCGTGGTGATGTTATTCGGAATTATTATCTGTTTGTCGTGGTTTACAGAATTCTCTATTCTGTGTAACTAATTTTCATCGAACAGTTGCTCACTTCGATCTATCCCTTTATCTAATTGGAGATCTACGAAGTCTTTTTTATATTTTGTTTCACCTTATACGACAACGTTTTCTTTTTTTGCCTGTCCTTCTACCATATGTTTACCTGTATTCAATAATATATTTTGGACGGGTTTGCTCACAAATAATCAAACAGATTTTGAATGTACAAGAGCTTTTTACAAAGGTGTTGTTTGAGCACCTTAGTTTAAGGAAAAGAAACCTGCATTTTGGGAAAGAAGGATAAGTCTCGGCTTGAGTGAATAAAGTCTTGTATATGGATAAGAACAATGAACAGAAGGATACAAAGGAAAAAATATAAAGTGTTAAAAGAAGTAAAAAAAAGAAAAATTATAGAAATACTATAAAATTATGGATGAGACGAAATTAACAAATGTGTGAAAAGTTTGAAAAAATCCCGACCAGGACAAAGAAAAGACGAATAATTTCCTATGTACACCTTAGAAGAATGGAACCAGAAAGAAAGCAAACAAGATATTCACCTCCCAGGAGAATTGATAGACACAAGTACCATGGGTGAAAGACGTTCATCAGTATTTAGAAAAATGTGGAATCGGTGAAGAAGAGATAGGAAACAGAAGACAAATTCCGGAGATAAGAGATTTGTCCCTAGAAAAATCAAGGATGATCAAAAGGGTGTTATTTGAAGAATAACGAGTCAGAGTGAGTCAGAGAATGAAGGCATACAGGCGAAGGAGAGGAGAACTTCAGAAAGTGAAGGAAGTTGTGTAATCGCAGCCCATAGAGCGGTGAAATGAAGCGGAAGAAGAAAGGAAGGGTGAAGGACGGAAAAGAGAAAGATACAATTTCAAGGTATGTGTTCAACCACAATGGGTTTATTCTGATTTATTAGGAAGACAGGAGTAAATTATTTATATGACAAATGTTTTCACATGCTAAAGAAGATGGAAGGTGTGATTCACTCAAGAGTAAGTCGGAAAGAGAAGTTCTTGGTTGCAGCGACAGGGCCTGGCGTTTAGATGAGGAAGCAATATTGTTCTCACATAATCTGTTTCTTATCGCGCAGAAAATATGCTTTTCATATTACTTTTTTAAAAATCTGTTTTATGCGGCTGGAAATTCAGGTTTACAATAAGTATCTTGGTATACCGTAATCTGTCAAGTATATGTAGCTTTATTACTTGTTCACAACGCTTATCGATCAAAATAAAATAATTGACACATTGCGTCGTAACAATATGTAAATTTGTATATACAACGTGTATTCAATACAGTAAACACGTATGTTAGCACTGTTCCGTACTGTTGGAAGTATTCTATACAGAGCACTATTCTATACAATGCAGTTGTAAATCAACTGCGGTTGGACCGTGCCCCGCGCTCAATTGTTATGAAAGTAAGGAAGACTGCCTGAGCTGCAGAACTCGCCCACTGTTGTGAACGAAGTATGTTTATTATTGGATAAACTTTTTTTTGGATAATTTTTAATTATCAGAAAAATTCACGAAAATGCCGATATTCTACCATTTTTTGTTTAGAAAAGTATAACAATTGTAGACCTATCATGTAATAAACGCTAAAAGTGCCAAACAATTGGATTTGTGTTAAATTTTGTCTGACATCTGGCTGGATTTTACAATTTTTTATCGCATTTTTTAGGCCGTGGACCACAAAACATTGAAATTTCGGAGACCATACACTACATTCATATTTTAGTTAAAATCCTTTTTAATTTGATATGCCACATAAATTTTTCCGATAAAAAAAAAATTTTCCGTCACATTTTGGCCCCCGGCGTTCCAAAACTTAAAAAAAATTAAACAAAGACTCACTTCAAATTTTTGTTAAAATTCCCTTTGATTTGATGCCCGCATGACATGGGGTTTTTCAAAATTTAGACTCCTTACATTTTCGCCTCTTTCTCCCATATTTTTTGGGAGATCAATCTAAAAATAATAGAGTTCTGTAGGGCAAAAGTATGGACATGCTTTCCAAGTTATACGAAAACTTTTCGGTTGATGCATTCAAAAGTTTTCGTTAAACATGTCCCAAACAGATAGACAGATAGACTGACAGACTGACAGACAGACAAATGTCAATTGTAACTCAGAACTCGCTTCGCTCGTTCAGTGATTGGAAGGGATAGAGAAAGCTCGAAAGAAAGTTTTAAATTTTCCAATATTATGTTTCAAACTCCTTTATATTTAATTTTGTTTAAATACCATTTGCTGAATTTATATTTTTTGAAATATCGGCAGAAAACTACATCGTTGTGACTATCAAAACATTAAAATACTGAAGGTATACCTTCATGAATTACGAGATATTAAACAATTATCCAGGCGGCATCAGTGGGAGGAGCGAGACCAGTAATTTCACTGAGTTAGGCATGCATTGACAGACGAAGATAAACTATTAAACTATTAAGACTTGATTGCATTACAGACGACATCGTCGATATTTTTATTATCGTCACCGGTAATACTTACGACTCCAGTCGAGAATGCGAAACAGATATGGAAAGGATTGACCTCATATTTAACAGTGATAGCAATTAGTAAGAGATATGAATCGTAATTAAGTACAGAAACGTTCATTGTTACGTTGTTAAACTTTCATATTGTTTCTTCCGTATTGTCTATATTAAGCTGAAGACAAAGTAAAAAGACTCATTACGTAATTAATACAATACAAAGATGTTTTTCCGAGAATAGTTTAGATATCCAGTTTCTGTATGCCAATGTTACACACCAGCACTTACTATAACTAACAGAACTTTGCTTACGCCGCGTGTCTGAATTGAAATTTAGCGGAAACGACCATCATCCGTTAGTCATATCATGCCTTGGTGTTTTTTCAGCAACGGAAGCGGTTTTAGAAGCTCAGCAGGCAGGTCTGCATCCGAATCCGAGGGTGGTAAAGGCGGCTAAGCTTGCAGAAATTTTGTGTTGTGTACCGCTTTAGTTAAACAAGCTGAATTACCGTCTCTCCTTCATTTAGGTCTACATGTCATCTCACACGTATAACAGCTCATCAGAAGACATATGAACAGTATGTGCACCACTAGAACAAGCACCAAATTACAGTTTTTCAGTATTTGTTTTCAAAGTTCATTGGTTGTTAAAAATGTGATATTATATGGATAAAAAATTAATTTTACAATTTTACAGAATTTAAATTTTTACCTTATTAAAATACGTTAGTTCTAGTGTTTGCCCCGAAGGACGCACCACTATTCATTTTTTATGTAATGCCTCTTGGTCTAGTGATGCATAACACCGTCCACAAGTAAAATAAGTAATGTATAGTAACACAAAATGGGACGACTGACGAGGACAGTATAGAAATAGTAAACGAATACACATATCTAAGAAGTAAAAAATATAGGCGTACAAACAAGTGATATACATCAGCAGGTTATACAGAATAACGAAACTACGTAAACAAAACTTTATATGGCAGATATAAAACTACCCAATGTGATCGAGGCCCAAAAATGGCTTTGGAAAGGAAGCCGGAGGGAGTAAGGAGGAGAGGACGTCCGAAGAGAAAATGTGGAAGGGGATTTGAGGGAGATGCAAGTGGGAGATTGGAGCAGTAAGGCTCTGGACAGAGACGTATGGAGGAGAATCGTTGAGCAGGCCGGAACCGTAGTGCCAGAAGAAGGAGAAAACTACCCAATAGAACACATTAAATGTCTGATAAGGCAAGGTCAGACTTCATTAGAAGAGACATTAGCGCAATCTATAAAATACTTATTAGACCTGTTTTAACATATGGCTCGAGTACACGGACGTTAACAAAAAGTGACGTACGATTGTTAGGGGGCTTTGAGAGAGGCTATTAAAATGGATCTGTAAAATCTGTGAAATGGATCTGTGTGATGGTCAAAGGTGACGTTTAGTGCAGGTGTTATAATGCTAAAGTCTACCATCTCTACGGACACCCGTAAATGATATTTATTAAGGTACAGGTGGATAGGGTACATAGAAAGAATGTTGGAAATACAGTAAAAAAAAACAAATCTATATATATTATATTTTTTATCAGAAACTGATGAATAACAGACCCAGAAGAGGACCAGGAATTAGATTTAAGAATCACGCGGAGAAGCACTTGTAAGAGCCTGACATTAGAAACTGGAACGTTAGATGAAAGAATAAGGGCGAGTGGAATCGACTTTGAAAGAGTTCAGGACCAATAAAGGGTTTTAGAGCTACCAGATAATGATGATGGTGATGATGGTGAAGATTACGGCAGAAATAAAACACTTATGACCAAACTAATAGATAAATCACAATAAGAATATATAAGACACTGGTAAGATGAAGTATCACCTACGCGTATATCTGTGAACAGTGGACACAGGCCACGAAAACAGAAGAAAAACTGGCCACTCTTGAATGATGCCAAACATTATGTAACAGGTCCACGAAATAAGAAGGATGGCGCATCAGAACTTGACTTATTATGCCGTATCAGAATCAAAATGCAACGACATAATTGGATAGGGTATGTGAAGGGGCATCGGGTGCAGGAAATGATAAAAAGGAACAACTGACATGTACAGGGACATGTCGAATTCGCAGGCGAGACAGCATACGTTAGGAGGCTCAAGAATTGTCACAAACTGGCACGCGATGGCTATGTTTCGATGTACGTGGTGAGGACAGAAGGTAAGTGAGGTGCAAAGCCCATAGCCTGGAAGAGAATCACACACACACACACACACACACACACACACACACACACACACACACACACACACACACACACACACAGTTCGCTACCCCTGGGTAACCAGTAACAGGTGTTTAAAAACAAGTTAAGAATTGTCTAATCTTGTTTGTTCCTGTATGCTTCATTTAAAACTATGTACAACTGTATATATTTATTTTATATGTACAAATAAATTACCCTGGACGAATAAGCAAATATGTGTTGTTGCAATATATTTGTGATAATTGTCTAAATTTTAGCCGTATTGGATATAGTTTATTAGGACACTTTTCAACACTTCAACACTCTACAATACAAGGCTGAAGAACTTTGATTAAATTTTATGTACACAGTAGGATAAGTATTCGACCATGGCGAAAGTGTTGCAGAAAGGGTTTTGGCGAGTAGGATATGAACGAACGAGCGGGTTACAAATAGTGCAGTAGCTTCAAAGACAGTCGTCCGTTGAGTTGAAGATTTTGATAATAAGATGGAGAATGTGGTGCTGTGTTCCGTGAATTTTTATCACCCGGTACCAAAATAATATTAATGCAATTATTCTCGGTGTGGCATCCATAAAGCGGTAGATTCTTCTTGAACCTCAGTGGGATACAGTATAAGCAGCCGCCGGCTAGCCAAATTTAATTTTTATAAGGCGATTCATTGTGCGTTTAATTTAATGCACACACACACACACATACTGATGTTTATAAAAATTGTGAGTATGCAGTTTTAATTAAAAAAAAGAAAATTCTCTATTTATCAATAAGGAGAAAACTATTTTTAAGAAAATTCGTTAAGTTTGCATGCAACGTATGATCGATGGTACATTTAAAAAATTTTTATATTTCTCTCAACAGTGCAAAAATACTATAATATTTTATGTTTTGAACTATATTTAGCTGAGGCTTGAACGTGACTCTCTCACTCTCTCTCTCTCCCTCAGACTACCACTGTAAAAACCCATCTAAATTGAAAATAATGCCCAGGAAAGGAATTCGCGATTTCTAAATTAGTCTTCAAGTTCTGTTCCCATTTGTCTATTATTATTATTATTATTATTGTTATGAATAGTAATACTATTATTATTATGTTATTACCGTTGTGTAATAAGACATTCTAAGTAGGATAGTTGAACTAGGAAACTCAACAACTTTATTATTACCGGTAAGAACTAGTGTAATTTCGCGTACTTATCTCGATGGAGTTGACCCGGTTTCGGTTCGATTGCGGCCTTACTATTACAGTTTACTATCACGACGAAGGAAGAGATAATATAATTTCTAACGAGTAGTAATTTGATATAATTTAAAACTGAGGAATCCAATAAGATAAAATATATATTTTAAATATAAAACAAAGTCACACGACGGATCTAAGGTAATTTATTAATTTATAAATAACAAAGTGACTTTGATACCAATAACAATATATATTATTAATAAGCAATCGGCAAAATGAAAACTGTAGTATGATTATTTGTATTCAGATTTGTAATAACACAAGAGGTATTTATATTTTAGTACGAATAAAAACAACACTTTTTATTCTTCATTGAGGCTTTGATCTTAGAGAAGAACCAAAATACCCCTTATGTCTCTCCAGCGAAAATTGGAACCTGCTCTTCCTCGATTTTTTCCTCAATTCCTCTATATTAAACTGCGATTTTCCGTTAGTTAAAGCGTACACCAATGACAATAATTATAATACGGTAATATGGCTTATTAGACAAGTGGACGGTGGACCCAAAGCTCGTTGGATGAATCGGACATGGACCGAAAGGCTGTACCGTGAGTTTGGGTGCTACATGACATAATTGCCAACTGGATACGGGTACTTCTGGTCATATCTGCGCAGGATGGGGAGGAGCTCGGCGTCGCCTTAACTATCTCTATTGCCCGAAGGCAGTGAACGATGCGCTACATGCGAAGGACGCGGTGCTAGCCAACCCTAGAGGCTAAGCGCCGACTTGGTCGAATATGCCGCGCAGCGAGGCTGGGTGAGACAGGGTGCCACGCTGCGTTGAGGGTATCCTTTGTGCAAAGAAGTGCGACCTGGACCGAAGCTGGGAAGAAAATCGGTTAGGTAGAAGCCCGGTGGATGAACAAAAAGAGCTTACAAAGGTTTTGTAAAATATATAAAAACACTTGGTAAGTTTCACAAATTTTTTAATTAACTCTGACAGCTGTTTCGACTAACTTAAGCCATTGTCAAAGAGCGAGTGAATGAAATTACTGAACACAGGATGTTAGAATAGTGTAGGTGGTAAACATCTGTTTAGAGCGTATCTGGAACATCTGTGTTGTGATGGCAAGGGGGGGAGTGTGTGCATGAGACAAGGGAAGGTCTGGTGTCTTTAAAAACTAAATACAATCATGAATGCAAAATATAAAATTAACTGAACTAAATATAAACTGAATGCAAAATTCAAAATAATATAAAATAAACTAAACTAAATAACAGATTTTAATAAAGGGGATACACAAAATTCAGTCTGTTCATTGGTTACATTTTTGTTATTTTTTATTGCTTTTTTAATTTCTAAAATTTCTAACAAATCCATTTTTTTACCTTTTTGTATGTTGTGGAGTAGTGTTATGTTTTTTGTGTCTATGAAGTGATTGTGTTGTAAGCAATGATCTGCAAAACCTGTATTAGATGTATTGGTTAAAATCGCCTTCTTATGTTCAGAAATGCGATGTTTCAGAGCACGGCCACATTGTCCGATATAAATAGCATCGCATTCTGCACAGTGTATTTCATAAACTCCATTTTTCTCCAGTGTATTAGATTTTTCTTTATTATTGACTAGTAGTGAAAAAAGATTACGTTTGTTTACTGATACCATGTTAAGACCATGGTTTTTTAACCTATTATTAATCTTATCTGTTATACACGGAATGTAATTTGTTAAGTGAAATTTTTTGTTACCCTGATCTGGCTCTATGGAATAAAATTCTTTTAAAGTAATTTTCTTCTGTTTTTTTAAAATTAAAGAGTTAATTATTCTTTCATCATAACCGTTATTTTGTGCTATGGCTTTTATAATATCTACCTCTTTATTGAAATTTTCTTTGGATAAAGGAACTATAAGGAGACGATTAACCATTGCATGAAAACTGCTTAATTTTATGTGCCATGATGTTAGTGATTGTTTATGTATAACGGTATCTGTAAAAGTAGGTTTTCTATATATCTGAAAACTAAGATTATTTTGTGATCAAGTAATGGTAAGATCCAAAAAATTTAAACTTTTCATATTTTCTGTTTCAAGTGTAAATTGCACGCTACTATAAAAGGAATTAATATAATCTAAGAACATATGGAGCTGTCTATCTGTTCCCGTCCAGATACAAAATATATCATCAACATACCTTGCCCAATGAAAAACATATTTTATGTTGGGGTTATCAGATGTAAAAATGTTTTCTTCCAAAAATGTCATAAAGATTTCACTTAATAAAGGTGATAAAGGAGAGCCCATAGGTAAGCCATTAAATTGTTTATAGATTTTATTATTAAACTGAAAAGTCCTATGCAAATATCTAAGGCCGAGAATAATTCTTTTTTCTGATCACTATTTAAGGTTAAAGTATTTTGTATATGTGAGGAACAGATAGACAACAGAACGTCTACAGGTATAGACGGAAATAAATTCTTAACGTCAAATGAAACTAATTTTGCATTCAGTGGTAAATGTACATTTTTTATATTATTAACTAATTGTAAAGTGTTTTTAATAGCATACTTTGGGTTAAAGTTAATATATTTTGGCAATAATTCATTAAGTTTTTTACAGACTTTATATGCAGGTGCAGTTACATATGAAACAACTGGGCGCATGGGACAATTAGGTTTATGTATTTTTGGTAAACTATACAAAACAGGAGCTTTTGGGTTCATCATAGTTAGCATGAAACTTTTTGTGTCTGAAAATATATTAGGGCAATTTTTAATAAGTGATTTTATTTGTTTTTGAAACTTATTAGTGGGATCATTTAATATCTTGAAATTGTCATTCCTGAAGAAAAGTTCTGTCTTTTCAATATATTCGCTCCTATTTATTATTGTAATCGTATTGCCTTTATCAGCTTTGCAAAACACTAAACTATTTGAATTAATTTTTTGTTTTAAACTGTTAACTATGTACTTATCTGAATCTTTTAGACTGTACTTATTCTTATTACTTTTTGATATAATGTTTGCACAGGAAACTAATTCATTATTTCTTATATCTGGGTTATCTACATTACTAAGTGCTATTTCTGTATTTACACATAACATGTCCGTGTCTCTTTTGTACCGTATGTTTGGACAATATTTCAAACCTTTATTTAACAGATTTAGTTCTTTCTGAGTAAAGTTTGTATTTGAGAAATTTTCCACTCTGTTATAAAATTTATTTACTGGTGATGACATAGTAGTTACTCTCTTACTACTTAGCTTAGTTGTGATAAGTTTTAGTAATTTTGTTTGTTGTACTAAATATTGTTTATGAGCATGATAACTTACTTGTTCTCTGATCATATTATCAATAAGGTCAAATTCCACTGCACTGTATCTATAAGTTAATTCACAATGTATTAGTTTTTGGTGTAAAGACAAATTATTTCTTCTAGAGTACCATTTCTTGAGTTCCAAATGTAGCCAGTTCTTGTATGCCTGTTAAACAGCAGTTTTTGCTTCAAACGAAACTGACCTTATTCAGTTTATATTTAGTTCAGTTAATTTTATATTTTGCATTCATGATTGTATTTAGTTCATGAACCCAAAAGCTCCTGTTTTGTATAGTTTACCAAAAATACATAAACCTAATTGTCCCATGCGCCCAGTTGTTTCATATGTAACTGCACCTGCATATAAAGTCTGTAAAAAACTTAATGAATTATTGCCAAAATATATTAACTTTAACCCAAAGTATGCTATTAAAAACACTTTACAATTAGTTAATAATATAAAAAATGTACATTTACCACTGAATGCAAAATTAGTTTCATTTGACGTTAAGAATTTATTTCCGTCTATACCTGTAGATGTTCTGTTGTCTATCTGTTCCTCACATATACAAAATACTTTAACCTTAAATAGTGATCAGAAAAAAGAATTATTCTCGGCCTTAGATATCTGCATAGGACTTTTCAGTTTAATAATAAAATCTATAAACAATTTAATGGCTTACCTATGGGCTCTCCTTTATCACCTTTATTAAGTGAAATCTTTATGACATTTTTGGAAGAAAACATTTTTACATCTGATAACCCCAACATAAAATATGTTTTTCATTGGGCAAGGTATGTTGATGATATATTTTGTATCTGGACGGGAACAGATAGACAGCTCCATATGTTCTTAGATTATATTAATTCCTTTTATAGTAGCGTGCAATTTACACTTGAAACAGAAAATATGAAAAGTTTAAATTTTTTGGATCTTACCATTACTAGATCACAAAATAATCTTAGTTTTCAGATATATAGAAAACCTACTTTTACAGATACCGTTATACATAAACAATCACTAACATCATGGCACATAAAATTAAGCAGTTTTCATGCAATGGTTAATCGTCTCCTTATAGTTCCTTTATCCAAAGAAAATTTCAATAAAGAGGTAGATATTATAAAAGCCATAGCACAAAATAACGGTTATGATGAAAGAATAATTAACTCTTTAATTTAAAAAAAAACAGAAGAAAATTACTTTAAAAGAATTTTATTCCATAGAGCCAGATCAGGGTAACAAAAAATTTCACTTAACAAATTACATTCCGTGTATAACAGATAAGATTAATAATAGGTTAAAAAACCATGGTCTTAACATGGTATCAGTAAACAAACGTAATCTTTTTTCACTACTAGTCAATAATAAAGAAAAATCTAATACACTGGAGAAAAATGGAGTTTATGAAATACACTGTGCAGAATGCGATGCTATTTATATCGGACAATGTGGCCGTGCTCTGAAACATCGCATTTCTGAACATAAGAAGGCGATTTTAACCAATACATCTAATACAGGTTTTGCAGATCATTGCTTACAACACAATCACTTCATAGACACAAAAAACATAACACTACTCCACAACATACAAAAAGGTAAAAAAATGGATTTGTTAGAAATTTTAGAAATTAAAAAAGCAATAAAAAATAACAAAAATGTAACCAATGAACAGACTGAATTTTGTGTATCCCCTTTATTAAAATCTGTTATTTAGTTTAGTTTATTTTATATTATTTTGAATTTTGCATTCAGTTTATATTTAGTTCAGTTAATTTTATATTTTGCATTCATGATTGTATTTAGTTTTTAAAGACACCAGACCTTCCCTTGTCTCATGCACACACTCCCCCCCTTGCCATCACAACACAGATGTTCCAGATACGCTCTAAACAGATGTTTACCACCTACACTATTCTAACATCCTGTGTTCAGTAATTTCATTCACTCGCTCTTTGACAATGGCTTAAGTTAGTCGAAACAGCTGTCAGAGTTAATTAAAAAATTTGTGAAACTTACCAAGTGTTTTTATATATTTTACAAAACCTTTGTATTAATATGTTTCACCAAGTGCCCAACGAGTCATCAATTAATATCGTAAAAAGAGCTTAGTTTGAAGTTTTGTAGTAAACGGTTCCAGGCAGAAAGTAGTAAAACACAGAGCAGAAAGAGATGTGTTTTTTTTTTTGGCTGGTCGGCCTGCTGGCCAATTTCGCACAGACGGGAGTGTGGAGACTTATTATGTACCTGGTTGCAGATCTTTGGCACCTCTCGATAAAACTGGACAAACTGATGTGGCATTTGAATACTAATCTAGAAATTATGGGTTCGATTCGCGGCCATTTACTGCAAAATTTTCACCTTTTCTACCAGACTCATTATTATTACCATTATTATTATTTTATCATTATTATAAATTATTTACAGAGTGCCACTAATGTAGCCATAGCTACATTCGGCAGTCGACGTATGATGCTGTAAGGAATATCATCCGGTCCCGCCGCAGTGTCACCGACTCCCTCATAGCGAAAAGGTACGTTATAGTCCTGTACTCTTCGGATTCGAAGTCAAGGTAGCGTTCGACTTCATCTTTCCTTAAGAGGAAGTTAAGAGTATAACTTTCTGTACTACTGACCTCGGCATATCTCGCAGCCAAGGTGTCAGAATTTCATCGGGGCTGCAAATCAAATCACCATCGTGCTCTGTGCATGTGATTGGCTTAAACACTGATGTGCCAGCGATCGCTCTGATCTTCTTCCATACTTCTGTCAATGGGGTAGACGTATACGTAGGTTTCCCACCTCAATCGTTTTTGCAGCGAGTATTGTTCTACGAGCGGCGGGTCGAAGTCGCTTAAAGGCGATGCGATTATCTTCGGTCGGCGCTCGTTTATACCTGTTTAGGGCTCGTCGCTTCTCTCTTATTGCGTTTTTCACAGCGTTGTTCCACCATGGTACCGGCGGTCTGGATGAACGACCACCGGCCCATGGGATATGCTCCGAAGCTGATGAGGTGATAGCAGCTGTGAAACTGTGTACGTGGTCGTCTATATTTCCACAGACATTCGTAGGTGTACAAGCTCTCTGGAAGCCTGTCCATTCAGCACGGTCCACGCGCAATCTTTTCGGCTTCCGTATAGCGCTCTTTGGCGTTCGCGTTGTAATCAGCACAGAGAAGTGGTCGCTCCACATTGAAATCCGGGAGCACTCTCAACGACAGACGCGGACCAAGATCCTTGCTATCGATAGACGAGGAAAGATCGATAGCCGAGAAAGTACCACTTCCAACGCTGAAATGAGTACTCTCGCCTGTGTTTAAAAAGACTAGCGCGTTGTTTAGCAAGAGATCCTCAGTTCTTAATCCAGCGCTGTTGGTCCTAAGACACCCCCAAGTGGGACTGTGGGCGTTGACGTCCCCGACAAGGAGTAATGGAGATGGTAGCTGTTCGACCAGACCCTGTAGATCTTCCGCTCGCCACTCAGAATCTGGTAAGTATAAGGAGCAGATTGTCATCTTAAGTGGCCGTAATAAACTGACAGCTACTGCTTGTAGAGGCGTAGCGAGCGGAATACGTCTAGCGGGATGTTTGTTGCTAAGAAATATAGTGACGCCTCCCTTAGCTCTGATGTTTGGATATTATTATTATTACTGTTATTACTGATGGTTAAAAAAATACGTAATGACTACATTAGATTATAGCGACCAGCCGATCTGAAGAAGTACAACACATTAGATCGGATCGGACATTCACCATAGATTATAAAAATTGTTGTATCACATTTCAGTTAGGTGACTAAAAATTAACCCAACTTACCGTATCACTCTGAGACGTGGACTAGTGGGAAGTCGGGTCATCATCATTATAGTGCAACTGTCTTTGCACCTGCGCCGATTCTCGCATCCTATTTTCCATAATACCTGCATCTTCGTTTATCAGTCGTCTTGCTGTTATGCGTCTTCAGCAGCCATTCCCCACGTCTGTATTGACCTTTATCTTTTTCTTTCTTCCTTATAGACTATAATTTCCATACCCTTTCTGGTCATTTTTGGTTCTAGATTCTATTAGACGGTCGAACCAAATTAATAGTCTCGCCTCAATCCAAGTCGAATCCCGTTTCTTATCGTAGATTTTCATCCCATTTTAGTCTATCTGCAACTTCGTCTCCAGTAGTTCATTTCCAAGCTAATTTTTATTTATTCTCTTGTTTACCTTCCATACTTTCCATAATTTTGTTGTGTATAGGCTAACACGATATCTTTCATTGTCATCTTGAGCATTATAATTTTATTACTACTGTATTTGTCATCATCATCATCATCACCAACATCTTCCGCAAGGATTAAAGCAAAAATGGTTTGTTCCATTCCCAAACAGACAGACTAGAGCTGGCCACTCCAACGCTTCTTAGTCTTTTCGGCTTACAATTCCATCGTTGTTTGGGGATGCGCCAGTCATCCATTCGGTTAAGCTGTTGCAACCATTTTAGCCGATATTGGGCAATTCTATCAAGTATACTCACAATGTTCGTTTCCTGCCGTACACTGACATTTCTTTTGCGATCTTGAAGAGTATATTATCCTGCCACATACCTGAGAAATCTCATTTTGACCGCTTCAATACGACTGGCCTGGTCCAATTCTCAGACCCGTAGAGAGTTGTGGGGAGGCCCATCACCTTATAATACGTGAGGCGTGTATCTTTCCTCGTCGATTTTAGAGTTCTCTTGATGGTCTCACACATATGGTTGAACTGGTTCAGCTTATTCACCATATTACTGTTTGAAATGTACATACCTTGCAGCCCAGATACTCAATTACTATTTGTAACTTTTGAATTCCACAACAAGCCGCTTAATTGTCGATTTGCCGATCTAGTTTACCCTTTAGTCCTGGACTGGATCTCGTCATAAATTCCAACGTTGGACGTTAACTCTGCCCCAAGTATCCGAAACTATCTTCTTGTTTTATATACCTGTACCTAAATAGAGGTACTAAAGTTTTGCCACTAACAAACAAGTGTTCGGTTTTTAAGATGTTGATTGGCAGAGACCATACTCAGTAAAGTTTCGTGTAACTTCCGCAGCACGAAGTCTATAGCCGTCTCGTCTATAACTGCCCGAGCAGCAAAATGTATAGAATGTAATCTCTGGCCTCCAATCCAACGGTCACATTACAACATTTTTTCGACAGGTAGTTAAGGCTTCATTCGAATAGACCTTTACTTTGAGTAGTGTGGGGCGATAAAACGCTCCTGTTTTAACACTAGGGAGGCAACAAATGAATACATGCTTTCGAAACATGGCGTTGGAATAGAATGTGAGAGAATATCTCGGGTTAGAATGGAATAATATGGAAGCAGACGCTGACAAATTGTTAAAGAGAACACATGAGAAAAACTGTGGAAACGCTACGCCTGAAGGAAAAGCCGGTGTTTGGATTGTATCTCAAGCACGACAGTTACGCGTGACAAGGTATTAGAGGTGAAAATGTGTGGAAGAAACACTTAAAGAAGGTCAAAAAAAAGTTCCTGTATCAAGTGACTGTAGAGAAATGATATCTGATTCTGGTTGATGCTATCCACCATCTCTAGGGTTGAGTTTAGAAGAAGAAGAAAAAAGAACTTTTAATTATTAGAGAACAATAATTTCTCAATAATTTAATGTTTAATATTAGGCCTACTTCTCTTGTTCATGTTAGTGTTACACTCTTTCCGCCAACTACTTCCTTATATTTTGAATATATTAAACTAGCAGCACTCGGTCCATATTGAACGGTTCAAGGTAGCGAACGGCAGAATGAGAGTGTGACTGGTGAGAAGAGATTTGACGCGTCTGAAGATTGGCCGCTATCGAGAGAATTAATAGAACGTAAACAATTTGAATAAAAGCGCTGTGCAGTAGTGCAGACAAAGAAAGAAAGAGAGAAAGAGGTTAAAACAGATGATTACCGACGGCCAGTGAATGAATGCTGGCTGAGTCGCGGCGCATGCGTCCCACCTGAGTTCAGTAATATACCTTCAGTGTAACGTGTTCGTATCGGTGCATTCCGTGTTGAGCTGGTGGCGGGTGACGGACGTGCGGCCGCACCACAACTATTCGCGTATTGTCACGTGTTCGTACGTTATGTCATAGTGTCGGAAATATATAAATAAATGAGGATACGTTTTCACAGTGACGTCTTTAGTTATAATTCCAGCAGCAAGAAAACTATGGATAGCTTTTTTCGACAGAGAAGAATGTACGTCCCCAAAAGGTAAACAAATTAATATCCTTTTTTTTATTAATTAGTCACGTGCGTTTAGTATCAAGACACGTTTTCAGTGTGCTTAAAAAAATTGTGTACATTCATCCCTTTGTTCTGATTCTAATGGTCGGTCTAGTTCTCAACATTTTCAAGCAATCCGTCATTATATAGGCCTATTGGTAATATTTGCAAAATCTATAATAATGTTTGCAAACGTATGGACACACTATATAAAATGTTCGTATTCCAAAGTATTTTAGACAAGGCGATTGTTTTTATATTTTTAACAATATAAAACAACAATGTTTTAACAATTCTGATAGCTCTGTTCTAACAGCTATGAAAAAATGTTTGTATTTTTATGAACTCTCGGTTTGTACTCGCACCGAATTTTTTATACGTAAAAATATGTTTTTTTAATATGGTTAAATTAAATGTTAAAAATTTGTACAGCGTATGTGAATCCGAATTTTTAATGATTTTTCCACCTTTGATCTATTCTTTTATAATAACATTGATAAAAATCATTCTTTAATATTGTATTCAAATAATATAACCTTTAAGGTCAATTAAAGAAGGAAAATTTATTCTTTCTTCAGAGGACTGTTTTGTAGTTTTTTCGGTAGCATAAAATTATACTTAATACAATTAATTGTAATGTAATATCAATAATATCAATCAGTATGATTAACACATATAATTTTTAATAGTAACATCGTTTAATATTAATAATTATTATTGGCCTGCCTAATAATAATAATAATAAAAGTAATAGTGATAATTATTAATTCTATAGTGTTTCATTATAATTAGTACAACAATTACAACAACAACAATAATAATAATAATAACAAGAATAAAAATAATCGTGTTAATTATTAAAATTAATAATTATTTTATTATAATTATTATGGATTGTACTAATTAATGGTGTTAATAATAATGTTATAATATGAAGGGAAAAAATAATTAATGCTTGTTAAAGTCCTAATTAATTAGTATTGTTATTTTTGGATCATGTTGAATTAGTAGAATCTAATATTGAATCAGTTTGTTCATTCATTATCTTAAGTACATATTAAATTAGTTTTTTCGTTATTCTGAATATATCAAAACTATTTTACAATATTATTAAATTAGCTAAACACTTTCTGTTACATTATTTGATGTGTACATAATTTTATACTATATTATTTGACTATCAAGATAGATAATTTTTACTTGAGTCACGTTTCAAGTACTAGGCATCGAGACACACGTAATATCACATGCATTAAATACAAGGCCATGAATTCTCAGACACCACGACCATTAGATCCATAATAGTATCTAAAATGAACGTTTGGTAAAAGCTACATATATAGGCTAAACATGAAACATAAAATGAACCAATACCTAAAGAAGTACAAGTTAATATAAAGCAATATATAAAACACTATATATAAACACAAAAGATTGAAAATCGTCACAGACAAATTTATACACTAAATCCAAGTGCAATAAAACCAAAAACGCCCATTAACAAAAGCCGACCAAAAGCCAGAAGCAGCCTACACACAAATTCACCAGACGGAAAACCAGTATGGCTAAGGATGAGCACACGATTTAATGCTCTCAGGCAAGAGAAAAGGACCTGTATTGATAGTACAGTAATATAGAATAAAGTTATTAAATTGTTCTAATTTAATTTGCACTGACGTTAGGCAATAATAAACAAATTATTTGTCTTTTATATTTTTATCGGGGACTATCCCTCACACGGAATGTGCACAGAAAAACGAAAAGATTAAATGTGACAATTTATCATAAGTGAAAAATTAAATTTCTCAGTTAATAAAAACTTCGACTCATAAACTCAGTAGTTTACAAAACAAAATATGTGTACAGAAACGAGAAATAAGTTAAGCTTGGGTACGTTTCAAATTTTTACGTAGATTTACAGAGAAACCGCAGTTTGTAAAAGTGCACTGCAGAAATCTGTTAGGTCATGCGTAGAAAAGCGACGAAGCAACACGGTGGTTGTTAAAATAATGGATCAAAAATTAAGAAAAAACACAAAGAACAAGAAACTAAACTGACATAAATATGCTTAAGTAGATAAGAACGAATAAAAGTGGTACACAAGTAGTCTATAAAAGTGCGTTAGTTTATAAACAATTAGAAAAGCTGTTAGTTCAGAAAAGAAGCGATGTTCCACCTACCGTGTGTAAAACGTTTTCCCTTGACCCCAAGTAAAGGAACAGTTTTAATGCTGATCGTTTTGTGTTTGTATGATTGGAAATTTTTACGGTATCACCTTATTTTCAGTAGATTATCTGTTTACGTACACCATTTTTGTTTTAAACAACATTATCGTCACTTTCTAAAAAAAAAAAAAAAAAAAAAAAACGCATAAATCTCCCAAGAGATAACTCTCTCCACATAACTCTCCAAGTAACTTCGCATAACTTCGTACCAAGTTATGTATTAACACGATTCTATGTAGGATAGTTCGGGTAGGAAACTAGCATTAACAGCTTTAATGTTAGTGTAATTTCGATGGCCTGGTTTCAATCCGATTACGACCCGATTTCCGATCTCCACGAAGAAAGAGATTTCAATTCTGTTTTTCCTTTCTTCTTTAATTTTATTTTAATGTGAAGAAGTCATGGAAAGGGGAAACGTAGATTTAATTGATATTGTAATCTCACGTATAATAAGGTAATTATTGTAACTATCAAAACTCTTAAGGTCAATGGAGTAATTAACGAACGCTTTGGGTCCAAAACACGTCAGTTTTGACGTTAAATAATTTGCATCAACTTCTGTTTACCCGACTACGCAAGTAAGGCATCATTTTCTTTAGGTGGTATTTTGCTAGTTTGTAATTCTAAAACGGCTGGACCAGTTTTAACAAGTATCGTGTAATACGAAATGTCAGGAAAAACAAATTTACGGTCGTTACACACCATATTGTGTAAAATATAACCAAACCTATCGAGGTACAAACTAATGAAAAAATGACTGCGATAAAAAGATGAGCGCACAAAAAGTAATTACAACAAAGAAAAAAATCTTAAAATATAATTACTACCCGACAGCGAAGTAAAGCGGCATTATGGTTATGTGATCTGTATGTTCGTTTGGTTACAGCTAATTGTATGGTTACCGTGGCAACAGTATTTCACATTGTATATACAAAATTTAAAGAAATAATAGAAGTAGTATTAGTTATAAACTATACTAAATTTATTACAACACTTTATAATAGGCCTATACAATAAACTTATATTCTGAAAAACAAATTTATCATTGCTGCAAACAGTACTTGGCAATTTTTTTCAAGTCAGCAGTTTTAGTGCAAAAAGGTGAACCTTTAAAATGGCCGTTTTCTAGTTTTGGCCTCGGAAAATTTTTTTATTGTATCATCAAAGCTTACTTTCCTTGCCAACTTGTTTTCGATCGATAAAATTGCCAGCTCATTTAGTCTGATTTCCCTCATACTTGAGACCTCTAGTGTTGCGTTTCAGGACGTGACAATATAACATTTGCAAATAAATTTAAAAATTTACAAGAAACTTAGTTTTCCAAATCTGGAGGCCCCGTACCAAGTGGGCCCGGGGCGGTCCGCACCCCGCCACCTCTTTAGACCGCTACTGCATGCTTTTCTAATGTTAAACTGTACTGTATTTCTGTTCCCTTTCTGTTCTTCACATACTTTTTCCTTCTATAAGAACCTCGAATTTAAAAACACAGTATTTTCGTAGAAGGTGTTTTTGTTTAAATTATTGTGAATTACTTATCACGAATACTTCAACATTTGCGTTTTGGTGTGCTGATTAACAAACTGGGAGTTTATTCTGCCTTACTGTTCTTTCCTATTGTTCTGCTCTGCAGAAAACAGTCAAACTGCGAAAATAACTTCTTCGATGTAGGTTAACGTCTAAAGTAAACAAAAATATATTTTTAATTACAAATTGGGGTAATTTTTTTTATTGTTTTCTATAAAGTTTCCGATATCTTCATGGATCTTTTGTTGCGGGTAAAAAAGGTGGCATATTCGAAAGTTTCGTTGGTAGGGGGGGGGGGATGAGTCTCTAGTTACTCTATTGCCAGTCATATTGTCGTCGTCGTCATCATCATCATCATCATCATCATCATCATCAGTTACTGCGAGTAATCAGCGTCGTTATACACAAGGGACTGCGAATGTACAGCATTGTTTACGGACAAGAATACGTTACATTTGGATTATATTTCGTGTACAAAGTAATAGAACTAAACATTTTTGTAAAAAAAAAAACGGATGATACCATGTTTTTGTTTTAATCCTAACATTTGTTTCTACGCTTTGTTTTTAATTGAAAGTCGAATTTTTGAGGCGCGTGTTTCTTTTTAACTGACGTTATTTACACCAAGTTTTTCAGAACTCAATTGTCTACAAATTGTATTCGTATATTTTCTTTGTTTCTTGGCATCCAAACAAATGTATTTAACGCAAGACCTTAAAATAAATCGTGTTTTTCGGAACAATATTTTTACACTTTTCAGAATTTTTTTTGAAAACTGCCGACGACTAAGACCTGAGACCTTGTTTTTTGTATAGGCCTATTTCAGACAACATATATGGACACTATTTTCGTCTAATAATTTGTGTTCCACAGATTTTCATATTGCAGTATTTTACCTCTGGAACAGAAATATGGGCAATATTTGTACCTGGCCGTAACTCTTAAACAGACCATTTGAAGCCTGTGGGATACAATTTTTTTTTTAATTTTTAGAGTTTCAGGAATCACCTTGTAAAGTAGTGCCTGTCTTTCGCGAACATTCTTGTAAGTGTGTGCGCGCGCGCGCGTCTGTGTATCTCTCTGGCTGGTTGTCTGTGTATTTGCGTGCTAACTGTTGTGTATTTTCTTCAAAATTACATTCTTCTCCTGAAAATATAAAACCACGCCTTCAGTAGGAATATGTCGTGTTAGTGTGTAACGATGAGAACTTGCCAGGCTAATGACACAGACCTTCACAAGTAATTCTGACAGTCCAAAAATAAACCAAATAACTCTTCTCGCTTCGCGTATCTGACATATTTGCCTGTTACGGCACTTCCCACGTTCCTTCGTCCGATGCCTTATAATTTAATTACTTTCACAGGTGGCCTCTCCCTACGGTTTACACGTTCTTTCCATTTGCTTTGATGGTTGTCTGTCTTATCGTTAAGATTATATATTTATTATTAGTTTCTCTCTGATGATTTTGTCCGTTAAGTGGTCATTTCTTGTGGATCAATTTTACTCAGTCAAAAAACTAAATATCGATATTTAATAAAACCGTATTTTTACCAACTGGGAAAACGTTGTTTAAGTTTCAGGAAATCGAATTAGCTTAATGTCCTACATTGTGTGATCGAATAAATTAGTCTGTGCGTGCCTCATTCATTACGAAAACTGAAACAATAACAATCTAACATTTTAATATTCATGCTGATATTTATAGGAAGCCTACTACTACCGACATTACAATACACGCGGACTCTCGTCACGCATATTCGCAGAAAATGGCGGCGTATAATAGTTTTATTAACAGGTTATTAACAATTCCTCTAGATGATAATGACTTTCGAGATGAACTAAATACTATAAAACACATCGCGGTTGCTAATGGGTACAGTAATTTGACCATAGACAAACTGTTAAAAAAGCCTGAAAGAAAAAAAGTTGTGGGTGCGTGTACTTATGTACGCGCGTTAGAAGTTATACTTCTTTGGCGTGATTGAAAAACTAAGGGTTAACATGCATGATAAAAATTCATACAAGTAGAACGATAAGAGGAGTGAAGGGAGATGGCAAATACGATTATCGGTTATAGATACCGCATCCAGCTGGACCCGTGAACAATATTTGGAACGGACTGCGGTTTGGAGTTAATAGATTGGAGATGACATGTAGCAAAAGTTCTTTTTGTTTATCGTTATAATTATGCCATTTTTCATATGGTTGACGTTTGAGAAAAACTCTTGGCCTCTTAATTCCAGCTCGAAGTATATTGCAATAATCTTCGTCTGAGGAAATATTGTTATTTTGATAAAAAGAATCAAAATCAGAGTAATCATTATTTTCTAGATTAACCCTAATATCTTTATAACAATTTGCATAATTTTTTAGTTCAGGCTCATCTTTTCGCATAGGTGATAATAGTTGTAGATCGGCAAGGCATAGAAGTTGCTTCAAATCTACACTGCTGAGGTTTATTTGCCACTATTTTTTATAGCATATAAACGTGTGTTTGTGTGTTTATAATATTACTATTATACATTAAAAGATAAAAATTGAATTCAATATTATAATATTTTATTAGAGAAAAAATTTAATTCAATTGAATTAATTTAAATTCAATGTTATAATATTTTAGTAGAGAAAACATTGATTTTTTATCAAATAGCTCAAAATACTTACGAATAGCGTATTACAGTAATTGATTTACTTTTCGATAGACTTCTGAATAATTAAGTGTGATCTATAATTTAAAATATAGAAATATATATTAGATTATTGGATTAAAGCAAACATAATGATAGAATACTTATCGAAACTTTTATTGATTTAATATAAAAAAGACTTTTGACATTAATACTTACGAAAAATTAACCTCAAATATTTGTAAACACTTATTAAAATTTGGTTACAGAATTTTTGTCACAAAAAAATATTTCACAGCACAATGTATATAAAGTTATTTAATTATATATCCATTCACGATCAGCACCAGCGGGTCCATCGGAGCCGCGACCGAAATGTTTTTTAAACACTTATTAAAATTTGGTTACACAATTTTTGTCACCGAAAAATATTTCACAGCACAATGTATATAAAGTTATTTAAAGAGAAAAGTTAATTACTATAGTGAGTTAGAGCTATAAGTTAGTTGCCCGGTGGTTTCTGCAGAAAGTTTCTGAATAGACTTCTAATGAACACAGAAATTGATGTATTTAAAAATTCAGTTTTGCTGACCACGTGATATGTGTGTGTGTGCGTGTGTGTGTGTGTGTAACGTTTCACAATTATTATTATTTACGAATACAAGCATGTGTTTATATTTAACGCAACTGTACTGTATTGTGTAAACCACCAGCTAGGTAATAGAATTTTTGTATGATTCTTGCCCTATGTAGGCCTATAATTGTTGCGCAGCAATTTTCTTTTTCTTTAATATATAAATGAGCAAGACGTTGATGGTATGAAATAACTAAATAAAATTGAATAAATAAATCATCGGGTTATTAATTGTTACTTTTAAATTATATATCCATTCACGATCAGCACCACCAGGTCCATCGGGGCCGCGACCGAAATGTTTTGGTTTTTAGGCCTCAGGCACGTTGTCCACGGCTAACTTCATCCTGTTAATCATGTCGCACTTCCGTAACGTGAAGATTTTTTTTTACATTGCTATAAAATTTCTCTCATACGTCGATAAAGAAGTTTAACTTCAACAAATTTAAACCACGAACGAACAATAATGTACAAAAAATGTTTATATCAACTAATTACACAAGCGTAATGCCTAAGGTTTTGTCATCTGTGTTGAACAATATTGGTTTTAATATCTCGTTCAGAACCAATAATAAATTACTAAACATTCTAAGACCAAAAAAACACACCCCCGAAGAAAAAACAGGAATATATAAACTACTATATATTTATATAGACTACTATATAAACTACTGTCCAATGATTGCAATAGTTTCTACATTGGACAAACTAGGAGAAGTTTCTTTAAGCGTTTTCAAGAACATATACCAAAAACAAGTAATATTAACAGCATTAAATCTAACTACGCCCGACACATGACTTTACATAATCACAACTATACGGATTTCAATTCCAACTTAATTCCGTTACATGTATGTAAGAAGGGTCGGTTCATGAATGCCTTGGAGGAGTTCGAAATTTATAGTGCATACGCCGACCCAAGCATTCGCGATTGTGTTTTGAATGATCAACTAAACTTTGCTCCAAACCACTTGTACGATATGGCCCTGAAACTGCTCGCCGGCACTAAGATAAGGTAGCGACCGCTCAGTGGCAATTTGAACGTGAACGGGTGCGCACCCTACTTCCGGGCGCTGTTTATATGCAGACATTTTTGACATTTTATATTATGTAACGACCTCGGTAAGAGTGATAGTTCTATTTTAATCTATATCTGATGATGGAGCATAAGCTCTGAAACGCGTCATAGAAAAATTATAAGAAGTCACAAGGCGGACAATTGAAGGTAATTTAGTTATTAATCTAACATTTTCTGCGCCTTCGTCACTCTTTCCTGTTCGTTACTTGGCTGACCTATCCGGAGTACGAGCGACATCAGTAAAAGTGTAGAGTATTTGCAGTCAAGTCCACATGACATTGTGGTATATGCGAACGACATACCTGTAATATCAAGAGACAGGAGAGGTCTTGAACAGACTATAGTTGAGAGTAGAAGACAGGCCATGACAGGCGTTTAGAGATAGACAAAGATAAAACAAAGTTTATGAGGGTGGAGATGAGAAGGTAGAGCACCAGACAAGAGGATGGTCGATGAAAGAGAATGTAGATTAGGGGAAGTGATGAGTTTTAAATACCTGGGGACAGGACAAGCGTTCAAAAATTAGAGAGTAGAAGTATGCAGACCGTTCATGTCGACTATGGCGCGGATATTATGAAAATATGAGAATTAGGAGGGGCAGTAAAATGGAGATGCTAAAACAGTGATTGGACCGGTGGTAAAATGCGCAATGCAGATAAAGTAGCCAACCAAAGAACAAGAGGAAAAGTTATGAGAGAAGGGCGATACGAATTATATGCGGGCTAAATAAAGTACGTACGGAATGTACGCATAGAAGATTTACAGTAAGGAGGTTGAAAAGGATATTATAATGGATAGGCTATTGTGTAGATAATTAAAACAATGTGATTAAGTTACATTCTGTGAATGGACACATCTGTAAGCAAGACAATTAAACAACTTTAAAAAGGATTAAAAAATGGTGACCAAGGGAAAGGACATTGAAGACCATCAGGATCAGGCTATAGAGGAGACGGGACGGGAGGATCAGGTTATAGAGGACATCAGGAAGATGTGGAGAGGCTTGGAGGGGAAAGGTTAGGAATAAGAACAAGTGGAGGAGGCTGTTGAGACAAATAGGGATGGAAAACTGAGATAAGTTGGAGTGAAGTGACTTGTCATTACCACTGAGGTTGATCAGTGACAACTGTGACGAGTGGGAGTGAAGTGACCACTGAGGTTGATCAGTGAAAACTGTGACGAGTTGGAGTGAAGTGACTTGTCATTACCACTGAGGTTGATCAGTGTAAACTGTGACGAGTGGGAGTGAAGTGACTTGTCATTACCACTGAGGTTGATCAGTGAAAACTGTGACGAGTGGGAGTGAAGTGACCACTGAGGTTGATCAGTGAAAACTGTGACGAGTGGGAGTGAAGTGACCACTGAGGTTGATCAGTGAAAACTGTGACGACTGAGAGTGAAGTGACCACTGAGGTTGATCAGTGAAAACTGTGACGAGTGGGAGTGAAGTGACCACTGAGGTTGATCAGTGTAAACTGTGACGAGTGGGAGTGAAGTGACTGGTCATGACCACTGAGGTTTATCAGTCAAAATTGTGGTGAGTGCTAGTGAAGTGACTTGTCATTACCACTGAGGTTATCAGTCAAAACAGCGGATATAATTACGCAAAGCATGGAAAGGCTTGACGACGATGACGTTGACCCCTGATACGACGTCACCAAACTCGTCCCGGAAAACACAGAAAAGTTGTTCCATGTTAATATACACGATACAGGTACTGTAGGTACAGTATTACATCTATAGGACTGTATTTAAAATTCAATGTGGAACAGAAAATACATTAAAAAAACAACAACAAGAAACATCGTTTTCATGCCGTAATCGACAACAATCCAATGTTACAGTTAAACATTTCATCGACACGTGTCTAGAAAAACGCGATTTCCATGGTCAAGTTCGGTACTCGATTTTAATGGGGTCATTTAAAATGACACTCCGTGCCCGCTTCTTTCACTTTTCCCAGGCAGTAGCAGTGAGCCCACCTACAGTCTATACTCATGTCATTTCTATGTTACTTGCAGTGCCAAACTTAGTATACCAGTAAACATTCTGTAGGCTACGTGCCAAGCATTCCTAAACACCGCGCCGCTTCATCTACTTATACACTGCGTCTCCAAATGTGCGGTGTTTTACACAAACGTCTCCAGGTTAGAGTTACGAGTCCCGCAGATGGCTTTCAGTCCTCAGGTCGACTCAGTCTGTGAAATCAGTAGGCTAGGCTACCTATAATAAAACCTGGTTGTAATTACAGATAGCTGAATGTTACCGATTTCACCTTCTTAGTTGCCGACTCAAATTGGCTACTTAAACTCTCGCTTCTCCTGTTTAAGATGATAGATTCCATGACACTGCAGTTTGTTCCACTCAAAGTATTAAACTGGATTATTGATTGTAAAATGTTTCCTGTATTTCCGAATATATATATTGCTTATCGTCTGCTTTTGACGATTCCAATAGCTAACTGCGAGTCTAAAAGATTAGTTTCTTTATTAAAACGCTTTGAAGATATGTTGAGTTCAGCTATGGGTGATGAGAGATTATCTTCGTTAGCAAGGTTGAATACTGAAAGCCAGGTGCTTGAATCGCTCGATTTTGAAGAAATTATACAAGACTTCGTTAAGGCAAAATCAAGAAAAAATGGGTCGATTAGTATAGTAGGCCTAAGCTAAACTATAAGTAGGCCTGAGTAAAATTTCTAAACTAAACTGTGCTCATTGTAATCACTATTTAGCTAAATATTTGTTGTAATTTAAGAGTTTAATAAATTTCCTACACGATTTCAGTGGTACAGTAAGATGTTTATTGTTATATTTATTTTATTTGTATCTAAATATTATGATTCTTATGATGTCAATGAGAACATCGTGTATTTGTGAGGTAATCGTTTTGATGAATTTGACAATTCAGCAAGTAGTTTGTTGAAACTTCAATCGAGCGCGATTACTGATTGTCTGTTACAGATTTTGTACATAAAAAATAGCATGTATAAGTTACATGTCGATAGTAATATAGTTTATTTGATGCATAAATGCCGAACTAATAAGGCACTAAAGAGCTACAACAATTGGGTCCTCTACAGGTCCAGAAAACATGTCGTTATCGTTCATCATAATAAGAATAATTTTATAAATAAGTTTTTATATTATTTAGTAGTTTGATAAATAAAACAAATTAAAATTTAAAAAATGATTAAGTTCTCTTCTTCCTCTGATTTTCTTATTCTTCTTCCAGCTTCAATCCGAAAACTGAGGTGGGTAACCCTTTAAAGAAATTGTCACAGCATTGTATTTATTTTTGAACTCCTGACTCATGTGAAATCGTTTAGTATCATTGTATGTATCGTTTAGTTACTAAACATAAGTCTTTCTTTGTTCGTAACTCTTGTTGTCCCGAGTTTCTTGCACTATTTTTATATTGTGTATTATATTATCAAACAATAAATCACTTCTGCAAGTGTATTTTTAATTTTTTTTGTATATAATATTAAACAATTAATAAATATACTTGTATAAGTAATTAATTATTTGCTAATATAATATGTGTTACATATACAGGTATACGTACATAAAGGTAGTATACGTAGTGGTGTCTATCTACAGTACCTACTCTATCATTCGCCAAAATATCCGCCCATCTCATTTGTTGTCTCATCCGCCCTTATGCTCGTATGCTTCCACAGCATCCAGTACATAGTATGTTTACTGCATCTGTCGTCTTTTTATCTAATGTTAACATCTTCAAAACTCCACTTCACCATTGTACCTCTTCTGTAAATTTTTTCCCCTTAGATCTGCTTCTGTCCCACTCATTCCTGCTAGTACCTGACAGTTTTCCGTTTTACTTTATGGCTTTTAGACATAAAGATACGATGAATATGGATATATAGACATACCACCAATAAAATTTTGAGCAACTTTTTGGGGCCCTGGCATCTTCGAAATATTCAAAACTTAACACTAAATTTATGTTTAAGTTAAAACTAACTTTAATTTGATATCCCTTTCCACTATTTTGAACCCCATATTTACATTTTTATTTGCTTTTTCATGATTTTGTCTAAAACTGTACGCTATAATCAGAGATTGGTTAAAATTGTCTTTAACGTGATACCCCACATGGAATTTGCAATTTTATTAAAAAATTATGACTAACTTTTTTGGCCCCGGGGTCCAAAAAGTTTGAAATTTCCAAAACATAACACTAACTTCAGATTTTAGTTAAAATTCTCTTTAATTTGATACCCGATATGAACTTTGCGATTTTTTTAAACTGTTTTGACCCTAAGACTTTTCACTGATACATGGTCTTTCGTGATTTTGCCTGCAATTACCCTTCTAAGTGTTAATACTTGCGAATATGGGGGAGGACAGGAAGTATAAACTGATTGAATATTTTGATCATAAGATTGTTGTTACGCTTTGTTTTTGAGAACATAATTCAATTTACCAAATTTCCCTGAGAACAGTTTATCGGTGTTTCTATTTCCACTGACTGATCCTCTTTATTGAATATAGGCCTAACAATTTTTATCAAATTTTACCCACTGTTAGGTGTGGATAACTAATTTCTGCTGTTAGCTATGCTTTGTATTGCATATATTCATAGAAAGTAAACACAGAATTTATTTCTCTCATTAAACTTTATCGTAAGCGCAACAATAGTTGCCCTTGATGTCACGTGCTAAATCTGCTTCACGGCTATATAAATACGGGTACCCATAAATACACAACGCCATTTTGTCATTATTGGCTAAACGCATTTCGTAAGCCTGCCGAGAGTTCGACAGCTTACGTGAGTAAGCGAATATTTGTGACCCCCAGGCCGTGTCATTGACACTGGCAGTAAATATTTACCTGCGATTATTACTACTTGCAGTTATCTATACAAAGCTTTTGGGTTTACCAGTCTGCGCGTAATTTCATATTCCAATCAATCGCCTGTTACATTTCACAAGGTTATTTATATCGCCTGTTATTTACAAGGTTAAAGGCGACTCCGTAGATATTCTTACACTTACAGCGTTTTACTGTATGCCGTTCCAATTCCTTTTAACTTGTTTTCTCATTGTATATCGATTATTAATCCGAGCAATATAAAATTTTTACTCTGGGCTGCTAACTTAAATAGATCCCGCATCCTAGCAGCACTGGAACACCAAGGCCCCAAAAGGTAATCTATACAGTGGAAACGGGTTATCCGAGGAATTAAACCATTCAGGTACACATGGTTTGTGATTTGTTTACAAGCAAACGCTTGGAGTAGATGTTAAGTTTAAATTTCCTACAGACTAGTCAATATAGCTGTCATGTTGTAAGTTGTATCTACTCCACTTTCATTTGATCACGAATTTTCCGGTTAATTTGTAATCTAAACGGAATCCAAGACACAAATAAGACAATACGATAGAAAAATTCTTGTAGTCCCCTCTTTCGGGATTATCGTGTCATTCCCTCTAGTGTTAGAACCTCTGTGTGTTTTACAGTTATATTCAGTTACCTTATGCGCTTAATTGCCACCAGTATAACATTACACAGTAGACACGTGAAATCGCCTCGACGTACTAGTGGGTTTGCGGTCGGTGTTGGGTGTCACCACGACCTCCTTCCTACGACGCTGATACGACAAAACCGAAACAAACCTCGTCTTATGTTACCGCAGTCTCATGACACTAATTATATCGCTACGATGAAGAAATCGCAACCAATTTTAAAAATAGGTTTTGTTTTGGATTTATAAAGATAGTATGTTTTTTTCGATTTAATAATGAAATAAAAAATTGATAATTTTGAATAAGACCGATTGGATAAGCAAAAGTTTGATAAAAGAGTTTCACAAGAATGAAAACATGCTGAAGGTGACAGGCCTCACACAGTACTTCGACGCTGAGACAGGAGTGAAGAAGTATGTTCCTTTTCGTCGATCCTCTAGAACGAGCGAAGCTAGTCTCAGCTTTAACTCGACCGTTTATCTGTCTGTTTATTTGGCATCTGTATGTCTGTCTGTCTAAGGTATGTGTAATGATAACTAATGAATATATTATCCGATTTTCGTAAAAACTGCCAAGTGTCTCTATACTTTTAGCCCACAGACCCTGTTGTTTTTTAGATACATCCGCCAAAAATACGGGGGCGGAAGGAAAATACGTGACTGGTTCATATTTAAAACATAACCACAAAAATCCGTGTGGGGCATCAAGTTAAAGAGAATTTTTACAAATCTGAATATAGTGTTCAGTTTTGGAAATTTGAAAATTTTTGATTAAGAAAGTTGTGTTAGTGGTTATAATCATAAACAGAATTATCACTGTTGCATCGTCGGAAATCAGATCTGACGATGAGCTGTGAAGCACTAATCGTAATAATTTTTCTATAGTGGTGTGCAACAGTGATAATTCTGTTTAAAAATTTTTGGGACGCCTAGGCTCAAAAAGCGAAATGTCCATGTGGGATATCAAATTAAAGAGAATTTTAACAAAAAACAAAATATAGGTTTGGTTTTGGAAATGCAAAATTTTACGTAACCAGGTTCCAAAAGAGAGAGATCAAAAAATATTTCGACAAAATAATTTATCATCAGGACTTGGAACTTTTGGACAGTCTGGAAGCTATGTATGCAAAAGAACTTTACATACTCTTATCTGTTATACGTATACACACTTAAAAATTAGGACTAAACTGTTTGTTATTTAGGCATTGTGGTGATAAATGTAACAAGAACTAGAGTAGTAGTTCCAAATTTTTAGTGATTATTGTACGATTGTCTGTCTCACTACTGTCATTTTACTAAAAAAAAAAAAAAAATAGAGTAATCGGGGTTTCCACAATGGTTTTGATCATTGAAAAATGATATAATGTTGTATTATTGAAATCTACCTAATAATATAATAAATGAATGTCATTGAAAACGGTGCGCTTAGCTCTGAACTCGCTCAGTGTGCATGGACTGAAGTCTCTAGTTCTCCAGCACAGGGAAGGTACTGTTTAACATACACCTAGAGGACACAATAAGTAGTATTTTTTGATGGAGAGACAGGAGTTAACGGTGGACGAAGGAAAATAAGACTGTTCAAGATTCGTTGATGGTAAATGCCTATATCGGATGGGGCATAACGATAGAAGAAATGCTAAACAAAATGTAAGAAGGGATAGAAGGTCTTGGAATGAAAATAAATGTAGAATAAAGAAAAGCAGTAAGAGTGAAAATAGAGTGCATATATAAAAAAGGAGAATCGAGCGTGCAGTACAAATACTTAGACATCAGGAGTATAACAGTCACAACGAATGAAGCGTTCAACAGGAAATGTAATTTTATATAGCGGAATGATCCGAGGAAGAGATTGGTGAAGTGTTTTATACGGGATGATTTACGTTATCGGTCAGAGATATAGACAATGAGATAAGACTGAGACGGTTGAAATTTTTATAAGAGTTGGATGAAAGAACAAGAAGGGAAGATAAAACAGCAGTGAACTGTTGCTCAAAAGAATTTAGAGGGATAGAGTACTTTTGCTGTTTAAAAAGAGGAGAAAACGAAACTGGATTGGACATATGTTTAGGGCAAATGGATTGCTAATAACCGGTTTTTAAGGGAACAGTAGAAGGAGAGAAGAAGAGATGGTGGACAACATTGAATCTTTTGGATGACATACAATGGGGGGTGTCATATGAAGATATGGGATCTGCCACATAACAGAATACCATATGATGATGATGACGATGACAAACCATAGAGTGACATAAGTGATGTAACTACGGGGGGGGGATGAATCAGGAGATTAATTCCCCCCCTTCCAGAGCTATTAGATATTTCACAAAATTCCATAATCACGTAACGCAGGCCTACTCCTACTCCAAGTGCTAAAATAAGTTAACAAATAATTGTAGAAATAAAAGGCATTACAATATTTGTAAATTATTAAAATAATGTGGAGACCAACATTGAAGCTAGTCTCACCCCCTCCAGAAGCAGCTCCAAGTTACGCCACTGGAGTGACTGATTAATAAATGCTACGTATTTTCCATGTGTCCTTTATTTAATGGTACTAATCATACAAAATAATCAGGCGTTATGCCAGCTTGTTCCCTGTCTGATTAAAAGTAAAACAGAGATAACTGTATGCTATACCATTCGATAGTTTGGGTAGTATATTTTCCACAGGTTATAGGTTGCCAGATAGTTTACTTCAAAGAGGGATCGCCGACAGCTCAAATGTGTCACTCGTACAGATATTTATGAGTTTTTCACTGTAGATGCAACACAAAAATCAAGTACATGCGGAATGGCCAAGTGATTTGACACACCCTGATTCCACTTATAGCAGAAAGAACACAAAAGCTTTCAGCTGCCATAATCGACGCAGAACTCAATATTTGTCATATTAGTGGAGGAATACAAATAAGTGGGGAACTCAGAAAATCAGTCCACCTTCCCCGTTCGTGCGTTGAGTTCTTCAGCGTAGTGGCGTTGTGAAAACATCTGTCCATAATTTGTATGATTAATGTTATCCGGGCTGGTTGGCCGTGGTCCATGGTTTATTTCCAAACCAAACGTTTCGGCAGTTCCAATGGCTGCCATCATCAGTGGAATAATAAAAATCCTGAACGTAGGATGTTCACGTCAGGCCCACAGTACTGTGGTATAGGCTGAAGATGTCCCGCCATGCTACCTGTACTTATAAATTCAACAAAGTCCCACGTACAGGTAAAAATGACACCATCAGCCAATCCGAATAGTGCTCAGGTAGAAACTGCACCAAGAGCCAATCACAATAAAGATGGTGTATGATTGGCTCGCACCACGCTATGCCATCAGAATTTATAAGTACAGGGGTAGCATGGCGGGACATCTTCAGCCTATATCACAGTACTGTGGGCCTGACGTGAACACCCTACGTTCAGGATTTTTATTATTCCACTGATGATGGCAGCCATTGGAGCTGCCGAAACGTTTGGTTTGGAAATAAACCATGGACCACGGCCAAACAGCCCGGATAATATTAATCATACAACTGACACCGGCCGTGAAAGCCTGAGGACAATGTTATCTGTCCATGATATTTCATCGTTGTAAACAATTTCTGTCAGTTAATGTTTCCTTATGTAATAAGTTTGTATAACAATAACATTAATAAACAATGTATAAATTTTACTAATAATTAATAATATAGTTTTACTTAAATACTAACGCTATAATAATTTAATATATTTGCATCACAAATGGAGAAGAGAATGTTTTCCGAAATTATAGTAGGAGTGACTGGAACTTCCCAACACTACTGCGAAGTCCGAAGTTAACTGAATACGTACGAATCTTTGCGTAGCTGAGACTCACCAGCTTTTATGTTGTTTCCATCAAAGTCAAGCTTGAAAAGAAAACCTGTCTGTATAGACGACCACACTGAGGTTCCGTAGTCGGAGAGGCTTCTAAACTCTGAAGGCTCGGCAGGTGGGTAATTAAGATGAATTCGCAAGGAATAATACGAATTTATTTTAGTTTTTAATTTGTCCTTTATCTCTATTATTCAGTGTTGTTCTATTATTCAAAGAATAAATAACTTTTTATAACAAGAATATATATTTGAGTAACAAAGTATTATGCTGTCATCTTCAGATACTTTTTTTTACGAGGGTAGGTGAAAATCTCTATAGACACTAGAAACTCCGTTTTTCCTAGTAGTGTGGGACTCGAACCCACTAAAAACACCTCCCTTAATGCTACAACTGAGCAGCTTCTCCTTCATGTTTCCTTTACGGGTGATGGGGTGAAACCCAGTGGCTAATCCCAAGATTATTCTGTCTTTCTCTCTCTAAGGAAAATTTTTATGGATCTATACATATTAATTGCTTTCTATTGCGATACCAGATCATGTAGCCTCTTTTGAGTCGCCTCAGGATGTCTGGGGCTTCTTCCACCACGTGTCGTATTATTGGGTTATCGTGGATCTGAATCCTCTGATCATGTTTGTCTGCATATTTTGTTGTTATTTCGCTGACATATTCTACACGAGGTCTCTATTTAGATTGTCGTTCGATATATACCAAAGGGCATTCACTATGCTTCTGAGTACTCTTATCTTCAGATACTGAAACAAAATAAAATGTTTAAAATTCAATTTATAGTACTGTATAATCATTTAGAATTTCAATAAAACGCATTCCTGAAAAAAGTATTTATAATTAAGTAACGAACATAAATACAACGATAAAGTGAATCATTTTGTGAATATAATTCTGTACGTACTAATGTAGACCTAATTTAAAATTTTTGTTTGTGACTTACGACCTTGAGTTGTAGAATTTCAAATATTGTTATTCTAAAACATACACACATTCACTTATTTGTCGGCGTAGTCATTCAGAAAAGATGAAATGTTATGTATGCAGAATACACATTAAAACCGGTCTAAACTCTGACCCATTTGTATTCAAAAGCGAAAGCTATGTACACATAACTGGCGTTGCAAAAGCCACTGTTACCACAAAATGTCCTTTAGTACCGACCGAATATCGCTTGGTACGTTGTAACAATTCGTATTCTATTGTCTACCCGAACAGTGCAATCTATTTTTGGATGTCTTTGAACTATTATTGTACAACCGTAGCCAGGTTGACAGGCATCAACACCAAGGACGCTTAAAGTACAAAGACGTCTCTGTCATAATGTGTTATTGGAATCCTCTTAGCAAATGACTTTACTAAAACGGTACAGTATTTTAATTGAAAATGTGTACCGATGTTGAAACGTTATTAGTCGATATCATGTAAAAGACAAGTCTTGCATTAAAGAGCATAAAACAAACAAATTAAAACACAGCCTATTAAAAAAAAATCTAATTGTCTGACACATTGTTAAGAGCCACTGTATGTAAAATTTATGTATTTTTACTTTTATCAGAAAGCTAGGTTGTTTTTATAACACCTGAAGATGATCACAGATTTATTTTAATCGAAACTTATGTTAAAATTGAACGATGGTTAAGGTCCGTCTTAACTTTGTACAAAAGAAAAACTACTAAAAGACAGAATTCAAATAAAAAACAAGTATACTGGTATCGAAATAGAGGACGGTATCGTAAAGAAAAAGATGTATTACTAGTTGCAACAGTCCTACTTACCTGGATGCGAAGCCAAGACCCAGAAATTGAAATTTATGTGCTCTTTCTCACATAAAACCTTTCATACGAGCCAAGAACATGTTTTATTATTGTTGCTGGAAGCCGGTTAGACGAGACGGTGAGAATGGAAAACCGTGAAAGGTTTAATAACCTACAACAGTGGTCAACAACCAGCGTTTTGAGCCATAAAGTGGAATACAATACACCGGAGACTGCCTTTTTAGTCAACGAGGAACGTGACACCCATCTATAATAAGGCGTGCATACAGCTTCGCTACTAAAGTGTAGAGAAACTGAAAAACTCGTACATGTCGATTGGACACTCAGCTGTAGTATGATCGAAATGGGCGCACTTAGATACATGTTAGTAGAATTGTTGGTTAGCAGATCAGTTTTCTAGGGCTTTCAAACTTATTACTTGGCTTAAAAAATTTCTATACCGGAGAAGGACGAAGCAAAAATAAAAAAAAAGAAAACAAGAAAATTTGACAAATAATTCTCCTTCTTGCAATTAAGTCCAGAGGTTGGTTGGTGGGCACGTTTTGAAGTCGTCAGTCCATTCCGTTATTCCACAGTCCTTACAATTCCTGAATTCGTTCTACAACCACTTAATCTGACATGCCGTTTCTGGGCCTAACCTTTATATGTGCCGTAACATCCGTTCCCTCTAATATCTACAACCGTTCAAGTTGTACCTACATTCCAACCGGAACATTGAAAAAACTAAACAGACTTCAGGTAGTCCGAGGTACTATTAGATGAAATTTAACATAGAATAACAAAGAAGGAAACTCAACCGAAACCCTGTTACTTTATGGCCATTACAATTCTATTATATAAATATGAAATAGAGTACTACATAAAAAAATGGAGTCTGCAGAAATACAATTATTGAAATATGTAAAGGGATATGAAACGATAGAATTAGCAACGGTGTAACAAGAAGTGAATTAGATATATTCTCTGTACACAATCGAAGAAAATGGATTAAATTCAATACGAAGATTGGAAGAGCATAAATTCCAACAGGAAATTTAAAAATATATATCTTGGCGGAAGAGATTTACGAAGACCATACAAAAGATGTAGGCCTAACGAATATACGGCATACAGAGATCGTCGTCATTATTGTCGTAAACATCATCATGTGGTGTCCAGCCCTGTGGCAAGTCACAGACTCCTCAGGGCGTCTCCATTTGGTATGTATTCCAGGCTTGAGTCTTTGTGTCTTGACATGACATGGCATCCCCTGTCTTGTGTATCATTCAAGAATTTCAGTGTTTTTCGTGCCTCTCTTCTCTCGTGATACTTTGCCTAAAAAATAACAAGGGTTGTTAGTAGACCATTCGACCTGAGGATATGTCCAATCAAGTTTCCCTTTCCCTTCTTTATAACCCTCAGAGATGTTCTGCACTACTTGATTCTTTTTAGCACCTCTAAACTGCTAATTTTATGCACCCATCTTGCTCTTTACATCCATCTCAAGGCCGTATTTCCAACGCCTCAATCCTGTCTCAGTCTTTTTTGGCCAGTTTTAATCTGTTTTAACGCTTTATTGAACTTTAAATTAACTAAACGCTTCTTTCCTATGCCATCCTACTCTGGTACTCTATTCTGATTCTGTTGTCTTGTTTGCTGCTTACGTCTTCCCAAAATCAGCTTAATCAACATGCCTCCTACGTTTGTACCTATCGCACAGAATCTTGTTCTAGTCCTTTAATAGAAAGGTGCAGAATATATAGGCTAATATAGGTAAAGGGTTGACCAATTTTATAAAACGTCTTCCCTAAGGCAGTACCTGATTCTAAGTATCCTGTTCTATTCCCTCAATGGTGATATAGCGGATGTTTTGAACGGAGAGAGATGTGGCTTCAGCGTAGAGATCGGGCAGGGTGATATTGTCTGCTTCTGGAAAGAAGACGATCATGATGATTTTCAGTTTCTTGCTACAGTTCATTTGCCATTCGGTACCACTTGTGCCAAACGGAGTAATCGTACCCGGAATATAAAATCATTTTACCTTGTATCTGTATTGGATATGGTGCTACAAGGAGACGAACGCTTTCAAGTGGTATTTAGCAACGCTTAGAGATGGAATCTGTGTTAATGTAGTAGATTGTGTGACATTTTAAACTGTTAAAATGGAGATAACTGGTTTTAAATAAAAGGAACGGCAAAACACAACTGGTCTTATAATTGTACGTCCATTCACAACATCCACATTATGTTCTCTTATCCTCGTTTTAATCAGCTTCTATCATTCATTCTGTCATTTAAGTACTGCATACACTATACAGATCACATACAACGAACATTAGCTTTTCTACCCACCATATTCAGTACTACAATGGTAGAAAAAAGTAACGCGTCTAAGGATTTCATCATTTTATATCTCTTCAGACAACACTGCAAAAAATCAACCAATCAATAGGAACATACATAGGAACATTACCTCCGTAAGCAGCGCTGAATTCTTGCGAAAAGTAAGTAATACAATCCCTCTGCAAAATAATTCCAACTGGCCGATGACTTAAAGAAAAAAAATTGAAATAGACTCTTAATAGTTTGTTTACGTTTCAAATTGTCTCTCTTTGTGTAGATTCTGTCGTGTCTATCCTTACATTTATAACAAAAAGAAATTGTAGTGGGTGTTGTTTAAAATGTGTTGTAATCTGTGTCGGGCGTTACCTCCGCGCACTTTTGTTACTTACCCTGTTGACTGGATCCTCTGCAGTGATGTAGTCCTGTAACACAACTTAAAACTATGCTTTTTGTGGGCGCCACTTGGAAACGTTTGTTCCAAGAAAAATTAAATGTGATTGATAAAATTTTTTTTTAAATCTACGAAAAAATTTAAACAAGTCAGTTTAACTTTGAAAAATCAGTTAAGTTTAATAGTTCTTTAAAAACAACAAACAAATCGTCTGAAGGACTATCATTCATAAAAAGAAAAAATTATAAAATTGCAGAGAAACAATTTTACAAGTTATTATTATTGACAATTTTTTATATGTCCAATCAAGTATCGGCTAGTATTTCAGATTCTGACTCAGTTGACAAGCATGAGTTTAATATATGAAAAAACTTTAATCTCAGGACGTGACTCCTTTGAACTACCAAGACATATCAATTAGATGCCTTACAAGAAAAAAAACTAAGTGATTTGAAGATGTATGTGTGGCGTGTAAAGTACAACTGTGTGATAATTGTAACCAGGTAACAATGATTTTAATTTTGGTAACTCACGTTCCAATGGTCGTTTATTCTCTCACTGGACACTTCCTTCGGGTAGTTTCTCGATCTCGCCTCTTCGGGTGTACACTGAATCTATTTAAAGTCAATTTTTTCGATCGTTACTTTTTCCGCACTTTTTGTCAAAACGTTTGGCAGTAAAATCTCGTTCAAACGCCGCCACTTCGAATCATCTGTTTAGCGTTGATTCAGAAATCTGCCACCGCAGCGCTGATCCCCATGCAGTTTTGCGGAAGGCTTAGATGTATTGTTTGTTTACGTTCGGGGGAATTATTTGTCACGTTAGTCAGTCAATGCGAACACAGCAGAATTCGTTCTCTATTAAATGTTGGGACCCTCCTGGGCCGTCGACGTTCTGGCTGCGTGCTTTCTATTAAAATTTGCCGTATCGCTGCTCTATTTCAGCGATACTTTTTGGCGACTCTCGTTGAGGTTAAGTCAGTCGGTTATGTCTATGTACGGGAAAAGCCTTCCTGCCGTGTCTTGTCGATTTTTCGCCTCTCGGTTTCGCCTTAGCTGCGTTGATCAGTGTTGTGTGAGATGCATCAGCTCTGGAGTTCAGTTTTCAAGTGATTCTCGGTCAAATTTTGTCTCGCTTTTATACTAAATCGGGATGACTGTTTTCGTCGACTTCCGGTATATTTGTGTAAAATTCTTTCTAGATTGTTCGAGAATAAACGAAATGGAATGTCATAGAACAATTTTCACTTCCGTAGAAGCTTTTAGAACGAATTTCTTATTCTTCATACAATGGATATTTCAAAATTTACACTGGTATTTATCAAACAGTTTCACATTAGTACTTACAATTTGTATGCCATTAATGTATTTAGATTCCTTGTTTTTTACTGAATCTAGCGATACTAAATATGATTGGTATCTAATTAACTTAAGTCTAAAAAACATTACAATATACAACCTTCACCTTGAGTTGTAGTCATTAAAAACTCAATATTTATAATAAAAATTGTTGTGGAGTTATAAAGTTCCCTTCACAAGCTGGACATCTACTACTACTACTCTCCTACAACAAAATAAACAAATTTTAACATCAATAAAACACAAATAAATACAATTTTATATGGCCTCTGCTCATGGCCTAGGTTCTTGCCAGTTTTCTAATACAGTGATTAGTCTTTTTCCTTAATATATGTATTATTTCACCACTATACACACAGAGTTTATTATTTTGTCTATCTTTTGTGATACCTGGTTACTTTGTACATATTTTATATTTATCACAAGATGACATAGCATCATTGATTGTCTTGAGATGTCATTTTTTTTTTATGGTGTGACAAATCTCACTCTAAATAGTTAAATTCCTTTAGAATTGATTTTACTTTCAACTGAGTTTATTTCTTATTAAGGTATTCTGATGTATTGTACCTTTCTACCTTATTTTTGTTAGTATTATGTAAGTATTTTAGCCAGATATGATTATTTTTGTACTGGATAATTGGCTTCAGCCATACATGGTATAAGTAAATATTTTGCTGACTTGACTATTACAATGTTAAAGTTGGTCAGGTATATTAGTATAGTTGCTTTATATCATATTACAGCTTTCTAATACAGTTTGGTTGCATTTTGACAACATTAAATTCATAAATTATACAATATTAGATGCCTATTACATGTTTTTAGTTAACACTGTTTTTGGCTATTTTGGCTGCTTTTTATTCATTTGACAGCTTCCTTTATTTAAGATAAATTGTTCACTATTGTCTGCTTGACAATTACATATAGTTTTTATTTAAATCTGATAATAATTAATTTTTCCATGAAATCTTGGTGTATGGTCTCAAATCCAACACATTAATATTTTTTGTCATTGCAAATATACAATTTTTATTTTAACTTAAACTCTTTCTAATAATGTATTTAAGTCATTTAATACATTTATTTTATTTACATCACATAATATAATGATGGATCCTGTCCATTTATTCACAAAAAATAGTTTTTAATACTATATTCATAGTTATAAAACTTAATAATTATTGACTTTATTCTGGTGGATTCTGACATTATTTCTCTCTCTTATAGTGTCTTATGGTTTTTTTCACTCTTATTCACTTTAATAATATATATGGGGTTTTGTCTTAGTCATAGTTTGGTCGTTTTTTTTTTCAAGTTGATAGAAATAATTATTATACAAAATTACACAATTTTTTTGGGACTACTTGGGTTCGATACTGTTCACTTCACTTTCCTCCTATGCTAACTTACTATATAAATGATTTCTTTTTATGGAACGTTCTGTGACGCTACATATGCCTCACCGTTAAAGTTGATAATTTTGGAAAAACATATCTTTGGTTTTGATGAAATTATCATCTCTATAATAACCCTTTATTAGCTTCTTTATATCTCATTCTTTTATCTTATAATTAAATTCCTGTACTACTCCTTTAATATATTAATCCAACTCAATATTCCTAGTTCGTTCTTTGTCGTATCACCTATTCCTTTCCTTTTTACCTTGATGTTTTATAATTAATCTTTGATATAATTCCCTATCAATTCCCTAACTTACATAGAGGGTTGGGAGTCAGAGTGGCTCGCTATGGCATACATTCTCTGTCCCTTCCTGTCTATCACTACTGAAATCAGAGGCAACACATCCCTGTTCAGAAAATAATAATTGCACCTTTGCAACAAATAATAATAATAATAAAAAAAATACAATATTCAAAGATCATAGGCTCCTACACATAAATTCCCTTTCTTAAACTCTTCTGATTAATTCACAATTATATTAATATATCGTTCTCCGCAGGTTAAAATTATCGTTTAAAATCATTCAATGTTAATAGCTATATTCATATTCATCATTACCTCCTTATGTAACACACTGTTTTCCCTTTTTTTTTTTATTTATCATTTCCATTTAGTATCAAATATATGACAGTATTTCTCCCTCTTTTCTCCTTTACTAAGTGTCCATCTAGTAATATTTATTTATTAATAATAATCTCTCTCCTTCTCTAAGTACGGGTAAGCTGGTAAATATACGTTGACATGGCTATTGGAAATAAATCTATATTTTATATATATCATCATGCCTTTGGTGTAAGGTGTCCATCTCGTAGTATTTATTTATAATAATCATAATACAATAATATTTATATTTATTTAAAAATCTCTATCTCCTTTCTAATTATGGCCAAGTTAAAAAATTCACGTTGACATGTTTAGTCAAGGTACCTTCTCTATGGTGCTGTATTTGACTTGGGTCTTTGGTCATGGTACTTGGTTACTGATTGAGTATTTGACTTGCGATTTTTTAATCATGGTACTTTTTTAATGAAGTCTGGTTATACGTTCCTTTTACCTTGTTCCTAGGACTTTCGGGCTTGCCAGAAATTCCTGGCCGACTCCGGTCGCGCTTTTCACACCTTCCCCCTCCCTGAGGAGAGGGAACTCAAGATTGTGGTGTCCGGGATTCCCCACGACACACCGATCTTGTGGATCTGGGAGGATCTGGCGGAGAAGGGTTTCTACCCTACCTCCGTTGTCCCTCTCCTATCCGGTGATCGGAAAAGGAAAAGTAATTCCTTCTACATCAGGATCCAGAAGGTTGGTTCCTTCGCAGAAGTCTATAACCTGGAAACCATTCTGTGCCTCAGGGTACAGATTAGGGCATTTAGTAGTAAGCCTGGGCCTTCCCAGTGCTTTCAATGCCAGCGATTCGGCCACTCATCGGCCTTTTGTAAGATGCCGCCGCGTTGTGTACGCTGCGGCGAGGCCCACAACGAGAATTGTCCCGTTGTGAAGCCTCAACCCGCGACGTGCTGCAACTGCGGAGGTAGCCACCCGGCTAACTTTAGGGGTTGTAATCATTTTAAGAAGGCCCTAAAGAAACAGCAGCGGGAGCAAAACCGTCAGGTTGAACCTCCTCGCCCAGCTCCTAGACCCTCGAAGCGGGCGGCAGTCCAACCACCCGCCTCAGCATCTACGGCTCTTCCTGCGGCTCCTGCCGCTGGAGGAACCATAACATACGCTGCAGCGGTCGCTACGGCGCCCACTGTGGCCCCCAGAACCTCAGCACCTGCCGGAGTGCCTTCTCCTCAAGCGGCAACGCCCGCAGTACCCCCCTCACAGACCCAGCCGCCTAAGAAACGGCGCTCTAAGCGCAACAATCGAAAACCACTTGTGGCAAAACAACTATACCCGGAGGCTAACAACGCCCCTCCGGCTGCCCAGCAACTACCCGGCCAGGAGCCTGCTCCTGTTGCCCAGGCCCCTGCGATTTCCATGGAAATCTCGCCAGCCCCCGAGCAGCCAGCTCCAATTGCCCACCCTCCCCTGGAGGCGGCATCTGCACCTTCCGCGGCCCCAGAGCCGGCTAGTCAGGCCCCTGAGGCCGGTGGATCACCACTGGTCACTGAGGCTCAGCTGATGGCCTGGGTCAGCGGCATTGTTCCGAAAATTCTTGCTGCTCGGGATGTCCCGACAATACTCATGGCGATCCTAACATCGCTGATCGCCCTGATCGTCCCCTCATCTACCCATGGCTAGACAGTTCCGGTTCGTCGCGTGGAATGCAGATGGCATTCCGGCGCGTCGGGCCGAACTGGCAGCTTTCCTGGTCGAGTACGACGCAGATGTCGTACTCCTCTCCGAAACTCATCTTGCCCCTAACCGGCGATTTTCCCTGCCAGCCTATGCTTGCTACAGGAAAGACAGGAATGGTCCCGATCGCCACCGAGCATCTGGCGGAGTGGCGATCTTAGTCCACAGGCGACACTCTCATAGAGAACTCCCTGCCCCTGAAACTACCCTCATCGAAGCATGTGCTGTGGCGCTGGATGTAGCCGGCCTGGAGGTGCGCTTTGTTTCTGCGTACCACCCGCCCGGCCATCGAGCTCCACCGCATGAGGAGTGGGACGCCCTCCTGGACAGCGATCTCCCAACCATCGTAGCCGGAGACCTTAATGCCAAGCATCCCTCTTGGAACAGCAGAACGTCAAACCCCTACGGCAATTCTCTCCGTAGGGCTGTCGAAGATGATCCCAGCGTCCTCATCATCGGCCCGTCCGAACCGACACATTTTCCCACTGCGGGTTATCCGCCGGATGTCCTTGATATCGTAATTGTCAAGGCCATCCCCTTTCATCTACAAGTCAGCGCGGTGTCGGACCTATCGTCCGATCACGACCCCCTACTTGTAACTGTCTTGCTGCCGTCGGTCTCACCCCGACTTCCCGATCATCCTGTTAGGAGAGTCAATTGGCGATCCTACCACGATGATCTGGCCAGGCAGTTGCCATCTGTCCCTCCGGACCCACTCGTCTCTTGTGACGATGTGGATCTCCGGGTACATCAGCTCCAGGACCTTGTCCAGTCTGCAATGGATAAAAACACCTACACTGTTCCGGTGAGTAATAAACGCTCCGACCTTCCTGCGGAAGTTCTCCAAGCCATCCGCTTACGGCGCCAGCTCCGCCGCAGATGGCACCATACCCGTGATCCTGCCGCTAGACGGCGCTTTCGAGCCCAGTCGGAACACGTCTCGCAGCTTCTGCTTGACGTAAACGCGAATCGATGGGACTCCTATTTGGAGTCCTTGGAAGTCGACCACGCCTCCGTATGGAGAGCCGCTGGTAGACTAAAAGGCGAAAAGAGGACTCGCCATCCCTTGAATACCCCGGACGGCACTGTATCCTCTGCAGAAGGCAAGGCGGAGGTCTTCGCCGACTGCATTGAGGACCAGTTCACCGTCCATAGAGGCATCTCTGACCCGGCTCATGTGGCCGTCGTCAGGGATTTCCTATCTGGATACTTTTCTGCTCCCCCCATTGATCCTCCTATTTCGGTCGACGAGGATGACCTTGCGTCTGTCCTAAGCCGACTGAAGAAGAGAAAGGCCCCTGGCCCCGATCGCATCGGCGCCGCTGCGTTGCAGAATCTCCCGCCTTCGGCAGTTGACGTTCTTCTTGAGCTGTTCAACTCCTGTCTCCGGCTGAGTTACTTCCCTCGCCTGTGGAAAACTGCCAACGTCATCATGATCCAGAAATCTAAAAAGCCGCCCACGCTACCTGGAAGCTACCGCCCAATATCACTATTGCCAGTAATCTCGAAGGTATTCGAGCGTCTTCTCCTGGCCCGTATTCGGCCCCTGGTGGATGGTTTCATCCGCGAGGAGCAGTTTGGGTTTAGGCCGAGGCACTCGACTACTCTTCAGCTAGTACGGGTTGTCACCTATCTAGCCGACGCTGCCAACCATCATCAGGCAACAGGCGCTGTCCTGTTGGATGTGAGCAAAGCCTTCGATAAAGTCTGGCACGAAGGCCTGCTCTACAAACTGGCGCATTCGCCAATCCCGACATCTATCGTCCACTTGCTCCGATCCTATCTGACGGATCGCACCTTCAGGATCAGCGTAGATGGGGCGTTCTCTCGGGTTCGCCCTGTCTCCGCCGGCGTCCCACAAGGATCTGTCCTCGGCCCCGTTCTGTATGTACTATACACGAACGATCTGCCTGTTTATCCCGGGGTCACGTTATCTCTATTTGCCGACGACGCGATGTTTCATTTTAGCTCGCTTTCGCCTTGGCGGACGAGCGTAATGTTACAACGCCAGTTGGATATGCTTCCGGACTGGCTAAGGAAATGGCGGGTAGCGATCAATACGGAGAAATCCGAGGCGATCTGCTTTACGCATAAGTCCATTTCCCGATGCCAATCCCTCTCCTTAGAGGGGAGACCCATCAACTGGACCGAGACGGTGAAGTACCTAGGTGTTCGGCTTGATCGGCACTTAAACTTCAACGCCCACGTGACCTCAACCCTCAACTTGGCTCGTGGCGTCAGAGCCAAACTATCACCTATGCTTTCGCGGAACAGCTGCCTGGCTGTCCGTACCAAACTGACATTGTATCTACTGTTCCTCCGAACAGTACTCACTTATGCGGCACCCGCCTGGTGGCCTCTCCTGTCGGCCACCAACAGGCATAGGCTGACTACATTTCAGAACTGGACCCTACGCTCCCTCACGGGGTCCCCGTGGTATGTGCGAAATACCGCCATACATCGGGGTCTCCGTGTTCCCACCTTAGAGGTCTTCGTCTGGTCCCTGGCAACGAATTTGTTCGCCAAGGCAGGCGAGTCCTCTTACCCGCACCTCCGAAGGCTTAACAGCATGGAGAATGCTCCGCCTCCTCGCCGCGTCAGGCGCCCTAGGGCGCTGCTAGACGACCCCCCCTAAGTTCATCACATGAACCCCCAGAAACGAATCCCCCCAACCTTCTGGAAATCTGAACCGATCACCATCAATCACCACCTGCGCCTGCCGAAACTGTAGTCAATCATGCTGCGGCGGATTGAATGGATAGATTTATTGCCAGCATCGGCTTTGCCGATTCGGCGGGGCCTCGATCCGGGACATGGGATCTCGCGAGGTTGTGCAAATGCCTCCTTGCGAAAGCCGACTGCCCCGGTGACAAGTTCCGCCGACTCGGCCGCTGCCTTCGGGCGGACGAGCCTCTTGTATTCGCCGGCGCGTTTCTGAGTTTCCGTGGGCTATGTCCCGGCGACCAATGAGACGCGACCAGGCGTTGCGATTGGCTGAAGCCTTGATCACGATTAAGTTCCCCGCCAGCACCTGCTTTGCTGATTTGGTAAGGTAATGACCTGGGACATGAGCTCCCGCGAGGTTGTGCAAGTGCCTTCCTTGCGAAAGCTGGCTGTCTCGGTGACATTACCCACCATTTCGGCCGACGCCCTAGGGCGCTCGAGCTTCTTGTCCTCGCCAGTGTGTCACCCCGTTCCCAAAGGTTAGCCTGAGGGGACCATGGTGTCGCGCCTTGGCCGGACAATTGGCTGAAGCAAAGCACTAGCTTGCCACCGTGGTGGCCATGTTAATTTATCATGGACCCGCGGACTGCACCTTAACATCCTTGAGCAGAGCAAACGACCGCGCTGAACTGTTGGCACCTGGCGTTCATCAGGCTTAGGCCTGGACAACGCACACAAATTAGGGCGCAAGACGCCCGTGCACCCATCCATCCATCCATCCACCTTGTTCCTAATTGTGTCAGTTACCTCGTAGGTATTGTTTTTATTGTCTCTAGTTATCGTGAAAGGCCCTGTATATAAGAGTAGCAATTTCCTCGTTATGCCTTGTATAGCACTGGGCAATTTTCTATTTTTAACTAACACCTTTTCACCTACCTCATATTTAATTGCCTTAGGCTGTGATTTGATATATTTTTTCCGCTGCTGTTCCGTTTTTTCTAACACCTTATTATAAAATTTTGCCCCTTCAAATTGGTATGCGGGCTCGTCGGGAAAATTAATAATTTCTTTTATCTCTCGCGGTGGGGGTCTTTCGAACATAACCGTGTATGGCGACATCTCGATGGTACTGTGATGCGAGAAATTGAGGAAATCCTCGGTAGAGGCTACATATTCATGCCATCTTTTCTGCTCGTTATGGCAGTATGTTCTTAGTAACCGTCCTACCTCCCTTAACACTCTCTCGGCTGGGTTACTATTCGGGTGATATACGGACGTCTTGTACGTTTTTATTCCGTGTTCTCCCAAGCTTTCCTTCCAAAGTTTTCCCCTAAACTGAGTACCGTGGTCCGTAATTATAGAATACGGTCGGCCCACTTCCATTATATAAAGTTTGATTATTATGTCTATTATTTTCCTGGTCGTTGCCCTAGTTATTGGGTATAGCTTTGTATACTTGCTAAAGTGGTCGAAAATGATTACGATAAATTTATATCGGTGTCTCCCACCGCTGCGTGGAAAGGGTCCGCAGATATCGAGAAATACCTTTTCCAATTTTTCGGTAGATAATATGGGTATCATGACCCCTTCCTTCCTTTCGTTATCACACTTAACTTTTTGACAAATATCGCACGACCGTATCGCCAGTTGCACCTTCTTATTCATCCCCTTGATGTATGTTTGCTCTTCCAATGCCTTCCTTACTTTAAGGGCACCCATATGTCCGTACCTCTCGTGATAGTCGATTATTAGCGGTCTCTCTATCACTGGCGGAATCACTAATTTCCAACTCTCCTGGTGCGGGGTAATCCTAATAAACAAAGTGTCATCGTGTATACAATAAAATCTGTTTATGACCTCATCGCCTTCCTGTACCCTTTTCCTAATATCTCCTAATTTCGGATCGGCCTCTTGTTGTGACTTTATTTCGTGCAAAATATTTTTTAAATCCTCCCTGCTCTTAATAATGTGATAAACCTTGGCTAATTGTTCCTTTTCGCCGTCAAAGGTTTGGTCTGGTATATTGACGCGAGATAAGACGTCGGCGGCTACGTTCTGTTTGCCGGGTATATATTCCCATGTGATATTGTACTCTTGCAAGGCCAAAACCCATCTAGTCAGCCTTCCGTGGTTCAGTTTACAATGCTTTAAAAATGATATAGATTTGTGGTCGCTTCTAACTGTTATGGGGTACCCTAATATATATGTCCTGAATTTACCGCATGCGAAAACTACACTCAACAGTTCTTTTTCGGTAGTATTGTAGTTTCTTTCGCAACTGTTCAGCACGCGGCTAGCAAAGCTAATTACTAAATGGTTACCGTCCTGATCTTCCTGATAGAGGGCTGCACCTAAACTCACGTTACTGGCATCGCAGTTTAGAAAAAATGGTTTTGTAAAGTCGGGATGATGCAACATTACTGTTTCTAAAAACTTTTCCTTTATGGTATTGAGCACTCCATCTTGCTCTGGTCCCCAAGTCCATTTGTCTTTAGCTGATAACTGCTTTTGGAACCTGGCAGTTAATTCTGAGTAATTGGACCGAAACTTTCTGTAATAGTTGCAGATTCCTAAAAATGACTGCAGCTGTTTCCTATTCTTTGGGGTGGGGAACTTCTGTATGGCCTCTACCTTTTCTTTGGAAGGAGTAATCCCTTGTTCTGTTAAATTAAATCCTAAAAATTTCACCTCATTTGCAATGAATTGGGACTTATCTAATTTGAGGGTGATATTATTCTCCGATAATTTCTGTAGCACCTGTTCAACCCTATTACAATGGTCGTCCCAATTCGCTGAAGTCACCAGTAGGTCGTCGACGTACACTGTCGTAAACTTCAGTACTTCCTGCCCCAATATTCTGTCCATTATCTTTACAAACACCGCCACAGAATTTATTAAGCCAAAAGGTAACCGCTTAAACTGATAGTTTCTGCCCTCGAATATGAATGCCATATATTTCCTACTATCAGGGTGGAGTTCTATCTGCCAGTATCCACATACCGTATCCCATGAGCTTACATATCTGATTCCGTGGAACTTTTTTAATATCTCCTCTATCTCCCCAGGTGATGTGCGGTCGTTAACAATCATTTTGTTAATCTCCCTAGCATCGAGACATATACGTACCTTTCCGTTCTTTTTTGGCACCGCTATGATTGGGCTGGTAAAGGGCGAATGACTATACTCGATTATGTCGTCCTCTATCATCCTGTTCAATTCTTCCCTGACTTCGTTCTTTAGCGAGTATGCGATCGGGTACGATTTCCTATTGAATTCCACCGGAGTTTTGAATTTTATGGTGCACTGATAATCTCTGGCTTTACCTGGAGCGTTCGAGAATATATGTTTATAATGGTTGTATACCTCGATCAATTGTTCCGCCTGTTTCTCGCTGACCAGGCCCCTTGCTTTCGTCCTTTGGAAATCCCGTATTTCTTCTAATTTTTCTAACCACAACTCTGGGTTTTCCTCCTGATATATAGGCATATTGATTGGACGATCGGTACAATAATAATGGTTCACTATCGCTTGATAAGGTGTATCGTCTGTACCACTTCCTTGGACATCGATCAAATTATTGGTCCAAATCGCCTTGTTAGTCTTAAAAGTTATCACCTTACTTTCCAAATCTATTACAGCATTGTATGGCCTAAGTATATCGCAGCCTATTAGTATACTCATGGGTAAATTACTCGCCACTAATAACCCTATTGGTATTGTTACCCCATTACTAGTCATCTCTAATGACACCTGTTTCTTTATGGATTTATTTTGCCTCCCCGTTGCTCCGACTAAAACAATATTATTTATCGGTAGAGTGGGTATTGGTAAATCACTATTTTGTTTAATCCGCTCTAACTCAATGCTATCAATAAGTGACACATTTGACCCCGTGTCAATGAGTAGTATCGCTTCTATGCCATTGATATATGCTTTAATCTGCACGATACTATTATTCCCTTGATTACTATTTTTAATGATATCGTCACCTTCTTCTAATAACTCCTCTCTAATATCCTTAAGGTAATTATTTATTCTTAATATAGTCCCGTCTTTGTCCTGTCTATGTTCGTCGTTTGTCACCCCATAATATTGGTTCAGTGAAGGGCGGTTTTCCTTTTTCACTGCCGCGTTTAGTTTAAATGAGCCACTGTCTCATTAGCCCGGTCTCCCGGAACATTGGGTTGCTGACCCGTCTGTGTTTCCTGCCTGACCTCGGGATTACCGTTAATAGGTTGGCTATTCGCCGTGTTACCCTGGCTAGCTGGCGCCTGTTGTGGGTAAAACATGTAAGTGGGTACATTAGGTGGATATGGCCGTCGGTTATTGGCCATTGTATAATTTACCTGGGGCCTGTACTCATTTTGGTTTCTCCTATCGCTTCCTCCTTGGTTTCCCCCGTTGCGATAACCATTACGTTGACCAAAATTACTTCCTCTATAATTATTCCCGCGATAACCGTTTCCCTGGTGGAAGTTCCTACCGTAGTTATTCCCGGTGTAATTACCTCTGTTTGGTCCTGGATAGTTGCGGTTAATTGGGCCCTGAGTGTTATCATTTCGGCCATTTGGTGGGATATTATTACTCTGATTATTGGTGTTTAGATTATTACCGTTCCCACCCCCATTCCGGTTTGGTCCGTTATTATTGTTGTTGTACTCTACCTTACGATTGGGGGGTTGGTAATCCTGGAACCTTCCTGTGGATTCGCAATTTTCCAATAATTTGGCCAGATCGGCTATTTTGCTAATTTGTTGGTATAATTGGGCATCCTTGATCCCATAGCTGTAATGTCCAGCTAACTGCCTTACCAAACATTCTTCTGGGATCGGCGGTATCAACTTCCGTGCTAAACATACCTTTCCCAGGAAATAAGACGTCGGGGACTGTCCATAGGACGCGTCGTATTTGCCATAGAAAATGTCCATTCTTACCCTGTTTTGTGCGGTCTCTGACCAATACTTTTCCTTAAATTGGCGTTTAAATTCTGCTAAATTTGTTATTTCTGGTCGCACCGCTATCCACCAGTTATCCTTAGTATTTTTAAACGTCTCGTCAAGCATCTCTCTTATCCTGTCCCACCTTGTTTCTCTACTTCTCCCAATAACCTCCTCCATTCTTTCCAAAAATTCCATTGGGTTTCGTCGATAGTCCTGGAAGTTGATTACTTCCCTGTTTTCACCATGACACGTATGAGTGTTTAGTATTGGTGTGTCTCTCAGCGCCTCTAATCTTTCCTGCAGGTTTTTCTCTCTCTGGTCTATTTCCAGTATACTATTTTTGTTAGATTTTATTTGTTCGTCCAGCCTGTTAGCGATATATGTTTCCTGCCTCCTTTCGCTAACGTCTTTCTGGACTTCTCCCACCTCCTGCATGATGGCGTCATGGTTCTGCCTTACCTTGTTTTCAAGAGTTCTAACATCTTGTTTGGTCTCTACTGTCTGTTCCTCTATTTTTTCGAAACGTGTATTGTTTCCCTCCCGTAATCTTTCCAACTGTTTCTCCATACTCTCGACCTTCCTGTCACTATCAATTTTATTATCATCGATCTTTTTGGTTACTGTTTCGTATTTTATGCTAATTTCCTTTTTCAGGGACTCTATGCTTTTTTTGTTCTCCTCCTGAAATATCTCCAGTTTTTTCCCATTATCATTTATTTTCTTGGTTATATCCTCCCTTAAGGATTCTATGTTTTTGTCTAATTTCCCCATATTTTTATTATTCTCCTCCTTATCTTCCTGTCTATTTTTATTTATATTTTCTTCCAGTTTTTGGAGCATCTGCTCATTACTTTTTTTAGTATCCTCCTTCATTTCGTGGAGCATCATCATTAGTATATTCACGTCAACACTCCCTGTTATTTTTTCTGGTTCGGGTTTCTCTGTTTGTTCTACCATTTGTATGGGTTCTTCTCCCGTTTGCTCCTCTAATTCGTCCGCCGTTTGTACCGGTCTTTCCATTTCTAGTGTGGGCGGTTCTAATTCCGTTTCCTCGACCTGTACTGCCTCTCCGTCTTCCACACTTAACTCGGGTTCCGCAGTCTTCTTCACCTTCTTTCCCTTTGGTTGCGGCATTTTAATATGTTGGTAGTTGCCGGGCTTGTTACGTCTTTTTCAAGCCTCACTAGTTGGGCTGCCAATTTATAACAAAAAGAAATTGTAGTGGGTGTTGTTTAAAATGTGTTGTAATCTGTGTCGGGCGTTACCTCCGCGCACTTTTGTTACTTACCCTGTTGACTGGATCCTCTGCAGTGATGTAGTCCTGTAACACAACTTAAAACTATGCTTTTTGTGGGCGCCACTTGGAAACGTTTGTTCCAAGAAAAATTAAATGTGATTGATAAATTTTTTTTTTAAATCTACGAAAAAATTTAAACAAGTCAGTTTAACTTTGAAAAATCAGTTAAGTTTAATAGTTCTTTAAAAACAACAAACAAATCGTCTGAAGGACTATCATTCATAAAAAGAAAAAATTATAAAATTGCAGAGAAAAAATTTTACAAGTTATTATTATTGACAATTTTTTATATGTCCAATCAAGTATCGGCTAGTATTTCAGATTCTGACTCAGTTGACAAGCATGAGTTTAATATATGAAAAAACTTTAATCTCAGGACGTGACTCCTTTGAACTACCAAGACATATCAATTAGATGCCTTACAAGAAAAAAAACTAAGTGATTTGAAGATGTATGTGTGGCGTGTAAAGTACAACTGTGTGATAATTGTAACCAGGTAACAATGATTTTAATTTTGGTAACTCACGTTCCAATGGTCGTTTATTCTCTCACTGGACACTTCCTTCGGGTAGTTTCTCGATCTCGCCTCTTCGGGTGTACACTGAATCTATTTAAAGTCAATTTTTTCGATCGTTACTTTTTCCGCACTTTTTGTCAAAACGTTTGGCAGTAAAATCTCGTTCAAACGCCGCCACTTCGAATCATCTGTTTAGCGTTGATTCAGAAATCTGCCACCGCAGCGCTGATCCCCATGCAGTTTTGCGGAAGGCTTAGATGTATTGTTTGTTTACGTTCGGGGGAATTATTTGTCACGTTAGTCAGTCAATGCGAACACAGCAGAATTCGTTCTCTATTAAATGTTGGGACCCTCCTGGGCCGTCGACGTTCTGGCTGCGTGCTTTCTATTAAAATTTGCCGTATCGCTGCTCTATTTCAGCGATACTTTTTGGCGACTCTCGTTGAGGTTAAGTCAGTCGGTTATGTCTATGTACGGGAAAAGCCTTCCTGCCGTGTCTTGTCGATTTTTCGCCTCTCGGTTTCGCCTTAGCTGCGTTGATCAGTGTTGTGTGAGATGCATCAGCTCTGGAGTTCAGTTTTCAAGTGATTCTCGGTCAAATTTTGTCTCGCTTTTATACTAAATCGGGATGACTGTTTTCGTCGACTTCCGGTATATTTGTGTAAAATTCTTTCTAGATTGTTCGAGAATAAACGAAATGGAATGTCATAGAACAATTTTCACTTCCGTAGAAGCTTTTAGAACGAATTTCTTATTCTTCATACAATGGATATTTCAAAATTTACACTGGTATTTATCAAACAGTTTCACATTAGTACTTACAATTTGTATGCCATTAATGTATTTAGATTCCTTGTTTTTTACTGAATCTAGCGATACTAAATATGATTGGTATCTAATTAACTTAAGTCTAAAAAACATTACAATATACAACCTTCACCTTGAGTTGTAGTCATTAAAAACTCAATATTTATAATAAAAATTGTTGTGGAGTTATAAAGTTCCCTTCACAAGCTGGACATCTACTACTACTACTCTCCTACAACAAAATAAACAAATTTTAACATCAATAAAACACAAATAAATACAATTTTATATGGCCTCTGCTCATGGCCTAGGTTCTTGCCAGTTTTCTAATACAGTGATTAGTCTTTTTCCTTAATATATGTATTATTTCACCACTATACACACAGAGTTTATTATTTTGTCTATCTTTTGTGATACCTGGTTACTTTGTACATATTTTATATTTATCACAAGATGACATAGCATCATTGATTGTCTTGAGATGTCATTTTTTTTTTATGGTGTGACAAATCTCACTCTAAATAGTTAAATTCCTTTAGAATTGATTTTACTTTCAACTGAGTTTATTTCTTATTAAGGTATTCTGATGTATTGTACCTTTCTACCTTATTTTTGTTAGTATTATGTAAGTATTTTAGCCAGATATGATTATTTTTGTACTGGATAATTGGCTTCAGCCATACATGGTATAAGTAAATATTTTGCTGACTTGACTATTACAATGTTAAAGTTGGTCAGGTATATTAGTATAGTTGCTTTATATCATATTACAGCTTTCTAATACAGTTTGGTTGCATTTTGACAACATTAAATTCATAAATTATACAATATTAGATGCCTATTACATGTTTTTAGTTAACACTGTTTTTGGCTATTTTGGCTGCTTTTTATTCATTTGACAGCTTCCTTTATTTAAGATAAATTGTTCACTATTGTCTGCTTGACAATTACATATAGTTTTTATTTAAATCTGATAATAATTAATTTTTCCATGAAATCTTGGTGTATGGTCTCAAATCCAACACATTAATATTTTTTGTCATTGCAAATATACAATTTTTATTTTAACTTAAACTCTTTCTAATAATGTATTTAAGTCATTTAATACATTTATTTTATTTACATCACATAATATAATGATGGATCCTGTCCATTTATTCACAAAAAATAGTTTTTAATACTATATTCATAGTTATAAAACTTAATAATTATTGACTTTATTCTGGTGGATTCTGACATTATTTCTCTCTCTTATAGTGTCTTATGGTTTTTTTCACTCTTATTCACTTTAATAATATATATAGGGTTTTGTCTTAGTCATAGTTTGGTCGTTTTTTTTTCAAGTTGATAGAAATAATTATTATACAAAATTACACAATTTTTTGGGACTACTTGGGTTCGATACTGTTCACTTCACTTTCCTCCTATGCTAACTTACTATATAAATGATTTCTTTTTATGGAACGTTCTGTGACGCTACACATTGTGCTTAGGAATTCGCCTTTACCCTGACCGAATTCGCCGGTAGTCTCAATTTGTTTCTCTTCCAAATAGCGATACTGATATGGACATTGTTTTGTAAAGTGTCAACTCGATCATCTCCATTCGGTGTTCTTCTAACACTTTATGTAGAAACTGTCAGTATTTTGAGGTAACAGACTCAAAATACATTGAGGGGTCTCAATGACCCCTTATCTTAATGTGTGTGTTCAGGCGACACTTCTTGTCTATACTTTTTCTATCACTCGCTTCCGTTTTGTCAGTTTACTTGTCTCTTCTTTCGTATGACAGTTGTTACGCGCTTCCACTTTCCTTATTCTGTATGTATTCTGTTTTCTAATTCATTTTTTATATCACATTTCTTCAGCCGTTATTTCTTCTCCTATACTCACCGCATGCCAGAGCCATCTAATCTGATGTGCTCAACCACACTTCCCACATTTATATCGTTCCTCCATTTGTTCCACTCTTGACCATATCAATTCTACTTCAACGTTCCGCAGCACTATCTGTCCACATGATTCTATTCGTTTTTTGTTTTAATATTCCGTTAACATCCGCTATTCACAGCCCTACGTAGCCTAAAGGTGGGTACCAAAATTGATATAGGCTACATTAGTATTTTTTGTTGAGACTTCCATCTTACTGAAGAATGGATTATGTACATTTCCGTCGTGAGAGAAATGTCGATGTGAGGCCGTCCCAACTCACGCAGCAACGACCAGTACTGACCACCGAGGTCTTGTGATTTGGCACTATGTGACTTCTTCGTTTTGAGGTTTTGAATTTCGTGCTTCTGTCAGCAAAACCACAGATAATTTGCGACCTCAAGGGGGAGATTTGTCTTTGCTTTAATTAGGCGAAACTGAGCCGCAATTATGCGAAAAAGTAATCGAACGTTCTGTCAAAGGTGGAAAAGTGTGCCAGTAAAGTCGCAAGAAATATTTGTCTCATATCGTGTTCTACACTTACACTTAGTAATAAAATTGTATGTAATTTTTAATTAAATGATTATTGTACTTAAATATTCAGCCTTCCCTCCTTTATAGATCATTCTATATTTTCTTTCAAATTCTTCAATTTTTACCCGAGATATATAACTTGTCTACTTTTCTGTATTTCCGTTTTTTGAGCCACTATGTTCTCTTGGTCTCATACGGGCGCTATTGTAATGAATCCCCATGTCTCCATCAAGTTGATTCTTACATTATATCTGGCTATAGCTTCTTCCAACTTTCTAATTTTCTACCCCCCCCTAATTCATTTCTACCATCTTTGCAAATGATACAAAGTGATCAGCATGTATGAGTTGACTTAATCAGTAATCTGGTACAACGAATGCTACTAGAAGGCTATGCTAGACACAGTGCAAGCGGTGGGAGAAAGACAGAACGTTGATCACGAGCAGAAAGGGCAGAAAAAAAAGCGGAAATGAGAGCAATATTGCGAGTAACGGAAGAACGGAAAAGAGGGAAAAAACGTGTAAATCCGACAGCAGAAACATAACAGTGAAATGCTATGTTTACTTCGCGGTGATCTGATGAGGTACGAGTGTTTGACATACAAGAACCTGTGAAAGAATCACATATGATGAAAGAAATCACCATCAAAAGAAATGATTGAAACTAATAGTTCATCCTAGTGTAATTGTAACAAGCCTTGCTGCTGGTGATGACGACAACAGGAGTCAGGAAGGAAAACGAACTCTAGAACTAATTAAAACTTAATAAGAAACTCATCAGTGGGAGTGTGAATTGTTTGTCAATGTCATTGTAAATACCAATTGTTTGTCATCATATTTACTTGACAGTCCTTATGTACTAATTCTAAAATACTGAATTAAATTAACAGTAAAACTATAAATGAAAACATTAGATATATTAGAAAGAATACATTATTTGAAGTTTGTACTTATGTAAGAAGAGTATGTAAAATGGGGTTTAATGATGAACATAGAAAAAACGCAGTATATGTGTGTCGGAGAAGAAACAACAGATTTAATCTTAGAAAGCAAGGAACGTATAAAAAAATGTAACAGCTACAAATACTTAGGAATAAAGTTTAATGAAGAAAGAACAGATGATGTTGAAATAAAATCAAGAACAAACAAACCAAAATAAATAATTAGATCACTGAATGGGATTTTATGGAGCACAGAAATTGCAAAAAGGAAGGAAGAAAAGAATATACGACAGTATGATTAAAAGAAACGGATCCGATGTACGGATCCGAAACATGGAGAATAAAAGAACAGGTAAAAATAAAGATAGAAGCTGCAGAAATGGATGCTTTGAGACGAGCTGCTAGAACTTGAAAGCTAAAGCGAATAGGAAATGAAACGATCAAAGAAGAAATGGGCATACAAATGACAATCATTGACTGCATTGAAGAGAAACAACAAATATGGTACGGACACGTACAAAAAATGGGACAAGACCGACTACCAAAGAAAACAAAACAATGAGATGGATACCTAGAGAGCACAGAAAGAATGGAAGATCCATGAAAACATGGATATATGGCATAAGAAGATCAATGAGAAGATCGATAGAGGAGAGAGGGTCAGTGGGCTGTGCGAGGCGAAGGGCATGCCCCATCGCCCGCTCATGTACTGCGTTCCGAGCTTCAGAAAGAGCTCCTGTCGCAGGGTCTATTGATAGGGTCTGGATTTAGGTGTGACCTGCTACCGGCCGTGGGAGTTCAATTAATTAATTAATTGAGGGTGAGTGTTCGCCGAGGCCGGGTCCAAGATTCTCCTGGCACAGATTGGTAGCGACCGAGGGCGCTAATGAGATGGTTGCCCTGGAATCGGGCGGAACGACGATAGAATTTTCGGGACAGTGTCCGTATAGTGGCGTCCAGGGAACGGACACGCAGAGAGTCTCGGATTGTTTTGTTTGAGGTCGGATAATGGGCTTTGCACGCCCAGCGCAATCCTCGGTCGAGGAGAGACTGAAGCTTTCGCTTGTGGGTCTTGGCCAAGTAACCCCATACAGGGATCGCGTAGGTAACCATCGGCGCCTCATAGGTGGAGACGATAAGTTTCCCTAGGCGGCGGGTCATGGCGTTGCTGCATAGCACTGAACAGAGTTGGTATAGACGATTGGCGGTCTTGCGGGCTACTTGTGCGGAGTGTGTCCGCCAGGTGAGACGACGATCGAGGTGGACCCCGAGGTACTTAACCTCTCGAGACCAGGGCAACAGCGTATCGCCTAAGTAGAGTCTGTCGGGGAGCCTAAAGCGCCTGGAGAAGACTACTGCTGTGCTCTTGGCTGCGTTGATGGCAACTCTCCATTTCTCTGCCCACTCAACGTATTCGTCCAATTGTTCCTGGAGCCAGATAACGGCCGTCTCAGCGCGACGATCGACGGCATACACCACCGTGTCGTCGGCGAACATGGTCAACCTGGTGCCAGGCAACTTGGGCACGTCGTTAACGTACACAGAGAAAAGCAGGGGGCCCAAGACGCTTCCCTGAGGTACACCAGCAGTAATAGCCATTTCCGAAGAATGGGTGTTATCTACTCTCACGCGACAGGTTCTGTTCCGAAGAAAGCTAGCAATCAGATGAAGATAGCAATCCGGAAGCAGAATCTCCGTGAGTTTGTAAAGAAGGCCTGGATACCAAACACGATCGAAAGCCTTCTCGACATCAAGGAAAACGGCGACGGTCTGCTCTCGCGAGCAACCGGCCTCGGCCACGGTCTCCACGAAGCGCATCAGTTGATGCGTCGAGGAGTGCCCAGCACGAAAACCGAATTGCTCGGGGACCAGAATGTCGAACCGTTAAAGGTGATCCACTAGCCGCCGCTGGACTAGTCGTTCGAAGACTTTCGAAGTGGACGACAGCAGGCTGATAGGCCGGAGGTTCTCGGCGAACTTGTGGTATTTCCCCGGCTTCGGGATCATCGTGACCGTAGCCGAACGCCATTTCTTAGGAAAGTAGGCGAATCGAAAGCAGGCATTGAACAAATCGACCAGGAAGCGAACTCCCCGGTCCGGAAGTCTCTGTAGGGCGGTGTTATTAACACCGTCCGGTCCAGGGCTCTTCCGGGGCCGAAGCGCTAAAAGCCTGTCCGTTACCTCTTCCACCGAAGTGGGTTCGGGTTCGGATGTGATCGGGGTGCCGAGATAAGCCTCAACTTCGGCTTCTATCTCCTCATCGGAGTCTGGGTCCCCGGACGGTTTAGGAGCAAATTGAAGCTCCAGGTGCCCGGTCAGGAACTCAGATTTCTCGTCCGGCTTGGCAAGGGGATGTCCCCCAGTTCCGTTGATGGCCGGGAGTGGAGGACGGCGCCTCTTCCCGGTCATCGCGGTAGGAATCCTGTAAACGGAGGAGCTTCCCTCTTGTACATCGTCTGCCATTTTGGCGACCGCAAATTCCCAGCAGCTTTGCCGGAAGCTGATTGAAGCTGGGCTTGTCGTCCGGATCTCGCGTCCGCTGCCACCGGTCTCCGAAGTCTGTTCTTCTCTAAAGCGAGAAGACGGCGGACTTCTTCTGGGATCCGGTGATAATTGGGCGTGAGATTAGGCTTCATCCATGAGCACACGCCGACGGAAGAGACCACGGCATCATCGAACAAGGCGACTGCCTCGTCGATGTGCTGAGTGGTATCAAGCGGAACTTCCTCGGGAAGTCTGCGACAAAAGGCAGGCCCGAATCGGTCCCACTCGACCACTCGTCGTGCTACTCTCCCAATCGTGTGACGGGTAGGTACGTGCACCTCGATGGGGCAATGGTCAGAGGATAGTTCCGTTAACACGGATACCTCAATCTGGTTGACAACTCCCTTGACAACAGCAATGTCTAGTATGTCAGGTCGGGCTCCAGGTCGGCGGGAATAATGCGTCGGTAGTCCGGGTCCGTAGGCTCGAAGGTGTTGGTCGTGAAGGTACCTGCTAAGCGCCCTCCCGGATGTGGTAGCCAGACAACTACCCAAGTCGGGGTGTTTGCAGTTCAGGTCACCTGCAAGAATAACCTTCCTATGCGCCCTGAAAATAGCTGACAGGTCGGCGTCTAGAATTGGTTTGGTCGGCGGTTTGTAAGCCGAAACCAGGAGGACACCTCCGAGAACTCCTCGATATTTTGGCGAGGAGGCAAGACCACGCGGTGATGCGCAATGCAATATTTCACCGCTATGGCCGTGCCACCCCCCGCGTTCCGCCCAGGTCTATCGTCCCTGTAAAGCGCATAGTTGGGCAATCTCACATTGTTTTGGGCCCTAAGTCAGGTCTCAGAGAGGAGAAGCACGTCGGGCTTGTGACGGGCTAGGAACTCTCTAAGTTCCTCGAGTTTAGGTCGAAGGCTGTCGGCGTTCCATGCTATGATGGATAGGTCACGCTGGATGGACGTAATTCTGTTAGCGTGGAGCATTACAGAAGACCTATGGCGGCTGCAGCTTCCGCGAGCATCAGGAAGTTTTCTGTCGGGGTCGCCGTGTGAAGACGCCCCCGGATGTAACGATATAATCGGGCCACTTCTTCGAGGTCATATTCCTCGAGGAAAGACTTTACCTCGGCTAGACCTGAGGGGGATGTGGACGACGAGGCAGATGTTGGTGCAGGGTCGCTGCGGGCGGCAGCAGCATAGCTGCGGGCGGAATATACCCGAGATGTAGGGAGGTTGGTCGGGCGCTCGATCCGTGTGGCTGCATGACGGGACTCCTTTTGGACCTGCCGAGCAACCCGATCGCCAGGTCGCTGCGATTTCTTGGTCTGGGTTACCTTGGGAGGGGCAACGGGAACAGCGGTTTTCTTGTTTCTCTGCCTCTGTTTCCTATTCTTGCGGGTGTAGCGAGCCGTGGGGTGAGGGGATTCAGACCTCTCGGGGACTGGCTCGTCTACCTCGGGGACCGGTTCCTCGTCCGTGGGAACGGGTGGGTATCCTGGGGCGATGTCTCAGTAGCATGCTCCTCTGTGGGAGCAGAGGTGGTCGATGCACGTGGCTTCGCACGTGGGCGAGGTCGGGCGGGAGGTTCCTGTCGGTTTGAGGAGCTTACCTTCTCCGGCAGACGGGGAAAGGCGGCAAGCTCCGGCACGACCTGACGCTGCTGGCAGGCAGGAGGAGTATTCCTGGCCGCGACCTGCTTCAGCTGGTCCTGGAACACCCAGCATCCGCGATAGTTTGCCGAGTGTGGTTCCCCGCAATTTATGCAATAGCGAGTACCCAGAGCCGGCAACTGGCAACTTTTTGTTGGATGCGGGTTCCCGCACCTGACACAGGCCACTTCGTTGTGGCAGCTATCAGAGCCGTGGCCGAAGCGTTGGCACCTGTGGCACTGTGGGACATGGACAGCTTCACGGCTTCTTTCAACCTTTATTCTTAAGCCGCAAAGGCTGGTCAAGCCCTACAGTCTGTATAGAGGACAAAACGAAGAAAACTGCAACGACAGACAACAATGGCGGTTAGGCATCGGAGAACGTCGTAGGACGTTTTGACCTCGAAACAAAGTGTAACAAGTAAATTTGTATCTAACATCATCTTATAGACCTTTGGGAACTCGATTTAATATAATTTATTTAACTTAAAAAGGCTGCCTGGCAAAACCCTAGCCCGCCCTGGGTACGGAAAACCGTGAGGTAAGCAAGTGCCTCCTTGAAAGAACGATCCTCCTGGCAGCTCGTCGATCTGCTGACGCCTTATGGCGGTCAGGCTTATAGTCAACACCAACGCGGCACTATATTCCTGCAACAACAACACAGTCTTTCAACCCCCCCCCCCCCCCGTCAAGCTTCTGAGGGTGATCCCAGAAATGTCAAGTGAAAAATATTACAATGGAGGCAGTCCGAGAGAGGGTTTACCTTATAGAAATCACTCACCGCTTAACAGTTTTAAAGAACGGATCAATCGTACAGGCCCAATATGAACATCGAAGTAAGTAATTATGAAACCTTCTTTTGAGGGCGATCCAGGGATCGAAACGTTGAGTAAAAAACCATTACGATGGAGGCAGTCCGAGTATTTATATCAGTCTACCTACCAATCGCTTAGCAGTTTTAAGGAACGAATCCATATGAACATTTTAGTTGCATTCCATCTTACCAAGGGGACACGCATCATAACTCCTTTTGTTGCGAACCGCAAGAACTTAACCTTCATCGGATTGTGATCACGGTCGAGCGTAAAGGAATTGAACAATTGAGGAGGCTGTGGTTGCGACCCGAACAACGCGCACATACCAAGGCGAGAAGAAGCCACGCGCAACGTCTATCTGTATCATTCTGTTCTATTCTACTATTCCATTATTTATTATTATTTTTGATCCTACAATTTTTGTTGCTTTAAAACCCATAAAATTCATCTTAGAAACCGAAATTTGTAAATTAAGATTTCCCACTGGTTTCAAAATTACTTTGTATCCTATTCAAACTCGTTTTGTAAAACGTTTTACAACTTCCGAAACACCGTTAATTTCATGGTATAGTTAACGGTGTAAAACTCCTACAGTGTTTGTGAAGTGTAATGAAACGGAAGATCGGAAGCGAACAGCGATGCCAAGGAAATGGAAACGTGTCGTACCAGTCAAGAAATCGAATCGAATCCGCACATACAGCGGCAGCCAACCGTTGACAATCGATTATCGCATTTATACAGTAATGACAGAGTAATTGGTTTAATGAAGGTGATTGCCGCTTGCAAGCCTGGCTAAAGAGGTTAATTGCCGGCAATTAAGAAATCGTTATTGATGTTCGCTAAGTGAATAATAATCGCTGTCTCTTTAATAAATAAAACTCGTATTGTATTGGCACAAGTGTGCATCCGTTCTGGTAACATATGTACGTCCGAACTTAACCTCAGGCGTTTACACAGAAACAGGGAACCTCTTCAAGTTTTCCCACAAATAACAAAAAAAAACATATCAGTCCAGAGTTGCAAGGCTTTGTAATCTGAAGACAATAGAGATTAGATTCGTAAAGCCAAAAATACCGGATTTTTTAAAAGAAATCGAGACATGAGATACTATATTTTGATCTAAAAGAAACATAAAAAAACGTAGAATTTGCAAAACATTTCCATTGACTTTAATTAATAGTAATATGACAAAAACTTGTTTTTAATTATTAATTAACAAATTTGTTAAATTTTGTTGCTTCCCTGCTATATACACTTTTTCCTCGAACGAGGCCTTTCGGTTTCGCAACCATTATCAAGTTGTTGTAGGAAGAACTTGATAATGGTTGCGAAACCGAAAGGCCTCGTTCGAGGAAAAAGTGTATATAGCAAGGGAAGCAACAAAATTTGACAAATTTGTTATGAAGACTGCTAACATAGAGAAAATAACTGATATTAATTAACAGTTGTTATAATTCTTGGTTGGAGTTCGCAGACTACTTAATCTGTGCCAGAGTGTAAATATTACATTTAGAGTGCTGGTAAAATTCATCACAAGACAATTCAACATTCAACTGAACGAGCAACCTCAATTTTACAGCCTGTACAAAATATTTGTTTCTTCCGTTTCAGACCATTTAAGATTCGTATAAAAAAATACCACTTCCTAGAAAGCAGTTGGATGTCGATCCGCTCAGAACGTATGAAACAAATTTTGTACATTTTTCACAGCCCTTTTATGAAAACAAATAAAATAACTGATCTCGTTTATTTACAACGCCTCCGCCAATCATTTGCAGTCGATAAATCAAGCTGTTTTTATTTGTCTCGAAGCGCAAAATTCTATTTTCGTCAGTTTAACACTAAGACAGCTGCCTTCAAGTCTACGCGTTTTTCATGATGCTAAAAGTCCTCTCGGAGAACGCATTGCTCAAAGGAATATCAAGTACACGTTCAGAAAGAAATGCCGCTGTAGGCTTCTGTAGTTGGTGCTGGGGGAAACGAAATTCTGAGTTCGCATTTCACTAAGTCCAGAGCCCCACACATACCTATGACACGTGGTCTTAATTTCCAGCGAAATTTCGACTGGAAATTTATATCTGGTAGTGTGGGCGGAGTGACAGCGACTATTATACCTGGTAGTGTGGGCGGAGTGACAGCGACTACTATACCTGGTAGTGTTGGCGGAGTGACAGCGACTACTATACCTGGTAGTGTGGGCGGAGTGACAGCGACTACTATACCTGGTAGTGTGGGCGGAGTGACAGCGACATTGCCGTCCTGTATGTTTAGTACGGCTACAATAATGTAGTTAATCCTACATCCAATCAGCGATATAAAAGGGTAGGTTTGATTTTTTCCAAACACTAACTTCTCTTGACTAACATTTTCAGTCCAGACGAACGCATAGAAAACTTAGTTGTCTGTCCCCTTGTTCCAATATCGTCGGTTATCCAATTTATTGTTTCTTCTACGATATTTATCTCAACTTTTACTTTTTCATTTATCAAAGTTGACGTTTTGCTCATTTACAACTCACACGCATTCGGTCTTTTAAAATCTCATCTCGTAACGGATACTTTTTATGTTGTTTAAGAATATTATTACATATAATTTAAAATAAATAATCTAATACACGGGACTGATATAGTAAGATGTTTAAAGAGTAGAAGGATACCCTGGCTGGGACACACAATGAGGATGGAACAGCACAGAATTCCCAGAACTTTCTAGAATAAAAATCAGTAGATATGAGATCAAGAGGGAGGCCAAGGAAGAGATGGCTCGAGAATGTTGAGGAGGATCTTAGGAATATGGGGATAAGGAGATGGGCACGATTATGTAATGAGAGCCCTGAATGGGAGGAAAATCGTTGACGAGGCTAAAAACCATACTGGGTTGTAACGCCAGTAATAGAAGAAGAATTTCGTAGAAGTAAGTCTTAGATTTACTTCAAAAAAACAAAAACTTTTCCCGCAGTCAGTGAGAGGTAGTAGCATAAGACAAGCTGGATGGCATAGATCAAAACGAGTGATTGAAAGGCATAAAACCTAGCATAGGCGAAAAGGACAGAGACTAATGCTTCCAATCAGATAATCGTATAATTTCCTCATTTGCATGTCGGGGCATTGAATTAATATGGCTTACTCGGTAAAGTGGTAATGCCACATAATCGACGTGGTAAACGTTGAGTAATGTTTACTTGGCTATGTGCCGTAAATGGTAATTACTCTTCTTCTTGCAGCCTCGATCCGGAGATCGGTAGGTGGTCATATTCTCCGGTCACTAGGTCATTCGGTTAACTGCCCTAGGGGTTTAAAGTCACTGTTTCATGTGAAACTCGTATCTGCACCCAGTTGAGCCAAGGTCTTTCCCTACAATTTCAGTCGTCGACCTTTCCCTGTGCTTCCACAGTCTTATACCTATTGCGTATATTCAAGTGCCTCAGGCACTGACATTTCTTTCTAATGAGGCGTTTCTGCATTTTTTCCATATATCACTTTGTATAGACTGCATTATCTAAACAAGCGTTGGCGAAAAAGAAAAGAGAGGAACTGTTATAATTCAGAATTTCAAAATATCACCATGATCTTCATCATACCACCAAAACATCATCATCTGCACGAAGGCAGGGTTCAGCTGGATCTTTCTTTTCACGCTATCCGTTTCTGTAGTTTTGTCCCATCATCAAATTGGTTAACATGCCGCATTTATTCGTTCAATTTCCTTCTTTCTGTAATCTTTCCTTCTATAATTAATTACTGCAAATACTCCTTTCTCCAGACGTAACCAATCCAATTTGCTTTCCTCTTTTTAACACCTCCAACCAACTTCCTCTTGTCATTTAGTGTTCTTAATAACTCTTCATTTATTATCTTTTCTCTTTAGTTAATCGTTTCCATCAGCTTCGTATATCGAAATCGTGTGTTTGACACATTATTTTATATTTGCTGCAGTGAATGCGACTGCCCAATTTTAGTCTAGTTTTTCTCGCATATAACGCGTATTCGATTCTTCTGAATTGCCTATATATATATGAGGCTCAGAAGAAACTTCTAATGGGGAACTTACCCACCCCACACTGGAGTAGAGCAAATAAAGACACGCAGCCCCGTGAGACAACGTCGTGTTTCTAGATCCTAATGTCCATTTCAGGCACAGCCTGTATAAAGATTGTTTGCTGTAAATTCAATATTTTAGTAAATATTGATATACTTTAGTAAATATAGGGAAACGACAATGTGAAAGAATCCTTGAAAGAAGCCAAAAACTGACACGGCAAGTTTTTTTAACTTCTTCATCTCCTTCAAGGGTTATGCGATATCGCGTGTTTCTGTCACCAAGTTCAAGTGGTCGCTTCTTACTCGGTCGCCTCGTTGTGGCTTACACAAGAGTACTCGCCTGGGTCATCTGTCAACCATGCCACTTTCTTCAGATCGAGACATCGATATTCAACAGTCCTAAGGAAATTTTTAGTTTACTTATTCAACACTCTCGTTACTTATTATCTTCTCTCACACATATCCCATAACATAACGTAGAAACGTCATCTCAAATCTTGGATCCTACTTATATGCCTCTGTGTTGTTATCAAATTCTCAGACACACACAACATATTAGAATATATGAAAACTTTAAAACCTATGCAATTTTCTTTAGCGTATGTGATGTCATATCCAAATATTGAAAGTGATATACTTGAAACTGTTGTACCGTTTATGATTATTTTTTTATATGGCAAGGGCCTTCACTCTGAACTCATCATCTTGGCTTTAGCAACAGGAATTTACACGTAGAATTCCTGATGCAAGCACACGAAGAAGGAAGACGAACCTTAGTAGGTTATCTTCATTCTCCTGAACAGTAACTTGATTTGCTCCTTTCAAAATTGCGTTCAAACATAAGATTATGGAACACGTGTTACTGAGGTTTGGTCTTTACATCAGAAGGGGGGGGTCTTTGATTTGGGGCCTCCCCCCTCTTTAACTCTTTCAGGCCCGTTAGTTATGCTACTGTTACACTGAATCTGTTTTCTGTGAAGATACTTTTAGTGAAATGAAAATGAGTGAAGATATTTTAAGGATAAGATTGTTCCACATCTTCAGACTATTAGGTTTCAGTACCTAACTGTTCTTTTGAGACTTTTTTATTCTGAGCCAACTGTATTGTCTCGTACAGTGAGCATTCCGTGATTTCTTAAGCCAACGCCATCTTCTTGGTCATCTACCTATAGGACCTTCACTTTCTTCTGTTACAGGGCTTTCCTTATAAAGTCTTTCCTTGTGCGTCCTGTCCCCCTTACTTAACAATAAGTGGGCCTCGGCAAATTGATTGTCGGCAAAGGGACACAGCGTCGGGAAGAAGAGGCGTCTCCATGAGATACAAAAATATCCACCTTGTGCACAAAAGGCAACTGTACAACTCTGCTACCAAATGAAGAAGACGAAATGGAGCTGTTTCTTCAGGGAATGAATATCATGGAGCAGAGGAGGTTTGAAACCCAACAAAAGCAAAGGCGAGCTGATGGTTACTCTGGCACAGCCGGTTTTATTGATACCGGAGGCAGATAAAAATTATTTAGGTGTCTACATTATAAAAAAAGGAGGTAGAAAAACAAGCAATAGAATAGAATGAAAAAATCAACAGTAATAAAATTAATTACAATATAAAGAAATCATCACTTCAGAAAAGAAATGAAAATTGTGCTGCTCATGCCATTTGTGTTTCCAGTTGCCGCGTACGGATCGAAATCGTCGACTATCAAATCTGCAAGGTTTTAAAAATTCTGAAATGGACAGCTTCAAAAGAGTTGTTCTTAAAAATACTGTGTCTTTCCCGTACAACGATTCTGTGTGAACTAAAAATAGATTGTAAATGTCGACCGCTTCTGACTATACAAAGTTAAATTCTTAATTTCTTCAGCTACGTCGACGGGACGGAATCAAAAGACTTGTCGTTCACGGCAGAGTATACGGAAAAAGAGGAACACAAGTCGATTATTTGACCAATCCTATTTTTTCACCAAGCTAAAACACTTCGAAATTTGCCAGCAGAGGATATTATGAGAAGCAGCTGTAGAAGAGAAGCACGGAGAAGATAGATAATGGATTAAGATATTCAGAAAGAGACGATGACGAAACATAAAACAAGGTTTTTCATTTCTCCTGTTCTTCTGGTTTATACACAATGTTAGTTCACACATGTAGACGAGGTGAATCTTCCTAAACTGTTTCAGTAACTTATGGTTTAGCTGGATTTCTTGTAATATGAAAGTATTTGTTCTGTCTTTTACTCACTATAGTGAAAGTAAAAAACTATAAAATTGTGTACCAGTGTTGTTTAATAGTGATCTAATAATAATAATAATAAACTGTATCTACGGTAATGTTACATAATAGAATGCGACGAGTCATTGCGTCTGCTTTCATCAGTGAAGTAGTCAGGCACAAGCCGACTGTCATATCGCTCCATTGTCGTAGGCCTAACTCAGAAAGTCTTGTAACAACGGTTTGGTGGCGACCAATAATCACTACTATACCAGTTTTATAGAAACCGATTTTTTCCATTTTTATTCCTGCGTTTGTCGGTTATATGACACTCACTCAGTACTCATTCCATAACAGTGAGATGGTCCGAAGTGAAAGCGGTTTTACTCGTGATGGGCGGTGTTCTGCATGAAGTTGAATCGCCGGCTTTGCTTTTTCAGTGAGAACATAAACTCCACCAACAACTGACCTGTGGCGCAGGTGAACTCTAGCGATATGAAGCGGTAGTAATCTTTCCTTACCAGCATAAGTTGTTAGCCAACGCACTTTATATGTGTGTAATAGAAGGTGATTCAAATTGGCTACAGTATGTGGGAAGAAGCCATAAATATAATTCAGTACGGAACTAGACTTACGAGAATGCAAAAGTCGCATCTACCCGTTGTTAATCGATCGATAAATCTCATGAAAGATACGGTTTATGGGCACACCACGGGCATTTTTAACATATTTTTACATATCGTACATAAAGAGTTACGCGTATTTTTCAAATATTCTGCGAATTTCCGAGTTGTGTGAGTCTTGGTTTCAAAACAGATTATCGTTGTCGTTACCACTACCACTGCCTTATGAATCGACTCTACGTCGATATGGATTAGATCTCTGACCTCTTCTTACTACACGATCTACCTCTTTCTTCGAGCGTCTATATGCTTCTTTTCTTCCAGGGACGTACTGGAAAGCCATTCTTGGTGTTCTGTTTAAGTTCCAACTCGGTACATACGCTCGCCAGTGTTCTTTAATTCCACAGCGAATACTCCGAGTTCTTGCCTTTCGCCTTCATTTTCGACATGGTTACGTCGGACGTAGCCTTCCACCGCCCTTAGAAATCGCTAAACTCAACTCACCCCCATTCCATGGGGGTTAGAAATGGAATAACCCCCAGCTAACGGTGGATCTTGGGGCTTTATCCAAACATTTTGGAAAAACTAAAGCCATTTGAGCAATTATTGGAATATAAAAAACTAATGTTATTTTTCTGATAAATACCAACACTCTTCTAGTATGCCTAATCAATAAATAAATTATGACAAATGTAAAAGCCTGGTCAAACGTGGCCTAACATAATTAGTAGTACATTAGGCCTTATCAAGATAATCTAACTTGATTTTGTAATTGCATTCTTTTTCTTCACTAATTTGTTTGATTTACGACGCTTGGAAGGGGGTAATTGAGCCCCTGGTTATGCAACTGGCTTAAATTCATGTAACTTCTGTTTCCAACAAGGAATTATGAAGGAAAAAGATATTATGAAAAATCCCCCTAAAAATTCCAGTGGTGTGACTTGCACCATACACAAGTCGATTATCTGGCCAATCCGATATTTCGACCAAGTTAAAACACTAAAAAATTTGCCAGCGGAGGATGTTACGAGAACGGCCGTAGAAAGAGAAGTACGGAGAAGATAGATGCAATTACGATAGTCGGAAAGACAATGAGAAAGTATAAAACAACGTTCCTCCTGTTCTTCTGCTTTATGTTCCTCTTACACAAATTTTGCTCTGACCGGTTTGTTGCCTTCAAATGCCAGTATTTCTGTTTTGTGGCGGAGACCTCACAACTGTATTCCTCTCTCTCATTGGTTAAAATTTCTGTTGTTTTTATTTTTGACAAGCAAGTAACCCGTATACAAAATCTAATTCCACAGTTCGCATTTGTGTACCTTTTCTTTAATGTATGCTCATATGTCAGTACGTTTTCAATTATTTTGTTGTATGTCCTTTTCTTCGTAATATTTCATTCAGTATCAGTCCTTGTGGTGAATTATTAAACTGCCATGCGGTCTCAATATCTCCGTCTGTATTTGCTACACTGCACAATAACAGACCTTCAATACATAATGTTATTATTTATGGATTTAGTCTTTCAATTAACTCTTGGTTCATACATTTCTAATTAGGTTGTGAAGTCCCATATAGTTTTATTGCCATTAAAATGTTTCACAACTGGCATCGTTGTGCGCCAACTAACGTGTCGAAACAGATGAAGAGAACTTAATAGTCTCTCGTGACACAGTCATAGGCTTGAGACTGAACCCGGTAAACATGGTCATGCGTTACTTAACACTCATTCTGCGGGTTTGAAAGTGATCCGTGACAGATGTGGCATGCATCTTGAGTTGGGGGAGGGGGCCCAATCTTGCGTACTGCTGCATATTTCATGATTGTACGTCGATAAACTATTCGTCCGTGGCGGCGGTACACTGACAGCTACCTCTCGCTCTAGATACGTCGTGTTTGGCTTAGCCTTGTGACTCTGTCGAGTCAGGGACAGAGAGCGATCTGTTACACAAATAGTATTTTGTTCCGTCAAAAATAACGCAACATCGCTACTTTGAATTACAGTCACTAATATTGATTATAGGCTACACCATACCTTTCATCAGGTCTCATTAGGAAAAAAAGCGGATTGCAAATATGCTTGTTAAAGTGGATTATTTGTATTACATTTACTATACGGGCTTAGTTAGCTTAATCGTGATGTTTATGTGATGCTTTCTTTTACCGGTTTGACATTGATCGACCATTTATACAAACACGGATTACATCAATAGTGAAGTACAGAAAAACATCAACTCTGCAATTCTGATCCCTTTTTCCACCGTTTCCATAAAAAATGAACCAGGGGCGGGACTAGCAAAAATTTTTTTTTGGTTGGGAAGACTTCACTCGGGGTGGAATATGAAAAGCTGGACAATTCTTTATTTGTATAAAGTACGGTATAAATGATAGGAATCAGTAAAGATAAAAATGCAGTGTGTTATTATCAACACAATAAGTTTATTAACGTGCAAACTGAGTCGTTTAGTTTCAAAACCAGAACATCCAAAAAAATGAAAATTTTCAGGACAGCTAAAAAACTAGACGATTCAAGTGTAAAATCAGTTCTGCGTTTGTCAGTTCATTGTTCTTTTAATAACATTCGCTTACAGTTTAAAATACACACTGCTCATTTAAGCTATGTACGAAACAAAAATTAACATAGCGCTAAGCTACAGTTAAAATTTAAAATAATTTTAGAGTAAAACAATGAATTTGCATAATGTGATACGAATTTTGTATGATATTCACATTCAGAAAACCATTTTACAATCACAAGACGACGAACAAAATTTCGTCTGAAATTACCATTTGTGGGATGGGGGAATTTCACCCATTTGAGCTTGAAATGCGCGGTATTAGTTGCACGGTAACGTTCGGCTAAGCAGCCTATTGTGTAGGCCGTTGTCTGGAATAGAAAAGTGAGGTATCCATCGCGACAGTGTGAAGTCTAGCAATGCGACCGAGAGAATTCAAATTGCAATAACAACGACCAGTGACAACAAACACTAGGATAAAAACGTTGAAACCCGGTGGCGACGGGGTATGCTAATGCGAAGATTCGACACCACTCGCTCTGGTAGCCGAGTTTTGTTTGTACAGTTGCGCACATTATGTCGATAATTAATATTCGTTATCCGTTATATGAAACCATTTTTGTTTGATAGGATTGGTGGACCCTTCCTTAAAAAGACTATGAGTTTCTTTTTATTTTCAGAAAATATTCACTAGACGTTATTGTCGCATACCTTGTAGGCGATTGATTCCCCTTTGCATTGTTATTGCATTAATTCTTCATTGTCACACTGTCTGCATACAAGACAGCACTTCGCTTACAACTTTGTTTTCCTAGTAGTCAGTGTTCCTACCATGAACTGAGATTTCATAATAAACCATACATATTTTTACGACGGTCTCACTGATCGTCGTACGGTACAGTGGAAAACAAAATACAAGACACCAATGAAGTCACTAAAAACCAGCTTTAATTATTACAATTAAACAGTTTGTAATCAAACATCTTGTTATTCAACAAGATTATACTCGTACAATAATTCAAGTTAATCTGTCTACATAAATAATAATCTCACCTATAAAGAATTCCGCACTATAATCACTAATACACCACTTAAGACGCACTGTGTAAATCACCCGACATAAAACTCAACTGAGTAATCGCCGACGTAAGACTGGCTCTAAGCGGCAGCTGTCGTTGTTTAAATAGATAGCACAAGTGTTCCGGAATAATCTATTATACGAGTCAACCTACTCGAAAACACTAGAGCGTAATTGACTGCGGCCTTGAGGTATATTCTGGAATAGCCTCGTTGACGCCTGTTAAGTGTCACGTACGCACACAACATTACAGCTGGGATAGCCGAGACACGTGTAGAACGCTCTGTAATGGTGTAACAATATGAGTGGTCAACACATAAACACAAGCACACACCTACACACGCGCGCCCGCACTATGGGCCACGTAACTGTTTCTTATATTAAGCACAAACAAACATCCACCTCTTCTTTGTTTGTCACTCTGTCTTTGCAGATGACCCTCGTAATTCTTTTATAGCACTGTTATTTCAAATATACAATACACACATAAAACGTGTTCTGCTATCAATTCAAAAGAAAATATAAATTTTAGACAAGCCGAGTAAAGAATACACAGTGAAACAGTTTTCTTCAGACTATAACATTCGAGGTACGCGCGACATTCGAAAAGCGAAAGACGATCCAACTTCTTTTATTTCATCTTCTTTTATTTTTTCCAGCTTATGTGACGAACAATACGACGAAGAAAGCCGCTTATTACACAAAACAATGCTAGACTGGTAGACAACTTGAAAAGTCACAACGACAGTTTGCTGTGCGATGTAATGATGTAATTAGTACATTAAGAAATAATATCACCCCCCCTCCCGGTAAGAAACATTATCGCTTTATATTTCAGTAACAATGCCGTCTCTAGAATTTGGTCTTGGGAGGGACGGTCCGGACGAGTCGCTACATACAAAAGAAAAATCAACTGAAGACTAATCAAGATTACTATGTTTAAAGTGGTTAAAAAACGTGTGATTATGTTCTGAAATCAGTCCCATTAAAATAAACGATAAAAACACAATAAAAAACGCGTTATTGAAACATGATTTAGAAGATTTTCACTGTACTGATTTTCTTATGTTTCATATTTCAAACTTTTACGCAAATCCTGTGTAATAAACCTGTTTGTATACTTAAAAAAGAGTTGCTAATGTTTTAGCATACACAGCTGAAAAAATAATAAAATAGTCCGGTCCCGTTCGTTCCCCCGTAAATACGCCCCTGGTTAGTAAAGAATAATCATTTGTTTTCTCCTTTCCTCAATTAATACTGTATTTTGTAGTGACGAGTTGCAAGTGAATTACAAACATTTATGTACTCAAGTGTCAGTGAAAAATGTGAGTGAAAAATATGTGTAGTGACGTCACATTTTGCGCTTGGATTTCAGTATGTTAAGGTAATAACCTCATTTACATGAATTATCTTACATATTAGTCAGCAAGTTAGTACACTAGCACAGATTTTTGGATTAACCGCGATTTTGCGTTGTTTTCATTTTATCAGCGATACTCTTCCCGATCCCGATTAGCGCGGGTAATCCAGGCTTGGCAGTACATATTCTCTATCGGGTTTTATTCCCTTACGATTTTCTTATGTTCTTTCTTTCGTCCTGCTTAATTTTATTTTCATCGTTGATAAAATCTTTCCATCTATGACTATCTTAGTTCTTACTGGTTGCTTCAATCTGAATGCCATTGTTTTAGTCTTTCCGCTGATATTTGAAAGCCATATTTCTATGCTACATTGATTTTTGTTGTTTATCATCGCTGTCCTGAATTACTACCATATCATCTGCGTACAAAATGGAGTTTGAAAACATAGCATTTCAGTTACTTGGGATGTTACGTTATCTGGGGCAGAAATTGATCTGGATAAAAAATGAAACAAATGTAAAAATATCTGTAGAACAATTCACAGATACCTTAAAAATAAGACAAAGAAGGAAACAAGGTTACGGTTTTCTAACACTGTAGCGGTACCGGTTCTGATCTATGGAGATGAAGCCAGAGTTATGGCAGAAAGAAACAAAGCAAAGAATCAGGCAGCGGAGATGAAGTTTATGAGAAGTACTTTGGGCTGTACCATTCTCGATAGAAAGAAGAATGTGGATATAAGGACGGAACTGGGAGTCGACCCATTGTTGGAACAACTAAGGAGCAACAAACGAAGGTGGTGTGAACATTTGGGAAGAATGGCAGGATTCCAGTGCCAGCAATGCACCGGTGTGGAAGACAGATGTAGGATGGCCGAGAGCGAAGTGGAGCCCGGAACAATTTCAGGATAGAGCCTAATCCTTGAAGTTGTTGATGATGATGATGATGATGATGATGATGATGATGATGATCGTTGATATAATTCTTAAACTGAACAATACGTAATTAATAGACTTATTCATTGTGTTGTGTGAAAGTTAGAGTGTAAAGTCACCAACACGTGGCAGTAGGGGTACGATACACAAAGCGTATACTATACGATATTATGTAACGGATGAGGCACCAGGACAGGGCGTTGGCTGGTTGGAGACCAACCGCGCTACCCACAGAGCTCGTACAGGAAGCCAATGATGTATGAATTGTATTGTGACTTTACACATACACACACACCGCGCTGGACACGTTAGCTGTAGACTTACAATAATAAAAATCGCAACGCGTTTACCAGAAAGTCTCTTAATTTCACGTCCGCAATTGACATTAGTATAATTGTATCTCCATTAACTTCCGCCAATTGACACGCCAGCCCGTTGTCAGTTATTAGAATGTAGAATGTATGTAGAATGCCAACTTTCGAATACTGACTGAGGCCAGTAGACAAAGCGCTCGACAGGTTTCTACTCACCACGTGCACCATTTGCGATCAGTGTGTGTGTGTGCGCATATTACGTGCGTTGTGCCATCTGCAGCACTGAAGTATACAAACCGCGGACAAAAAATAAATGAACGCAGAAAAACCAACTGTGTTCGCTTCCGTTAAGCAGATTTTAACCATCTGTTGTGCTATCGCACAAACGTCTTTTTTCTTACGTTACCCTCTTCTTCTTCTTCTTCTCCAACAAGGATTAGGTCTTGGTGATTTGATCCGGCTTCATAGGATTTGTTCCCATATTTTCTTTGGTCTCCTTACGCTTCTTCTTCCAGCTAGTTCGTATCTACTTGCCGCTTTTGGCAGTCTTCGATTATCCATACGCTCCGTATGGTCCTTCAAATTTCTTCTATGCAATTCTATTTTCTCATTTAAGTTGTAAATTTCCAACTCTTCTCTAATCTCTTCATTTCTAAATCGATCCTGTTCAGAACAACCTTTGACCGATCTTAGAGATTTCATCTCCGCTGCTTGTATGCGGCTTTTATCTCTCTTTCTCATTATCTATGACTCACTTCCATAAAAAAGCATAGGGACAGACATTACCTTGTAAAACCTGAGTTGAGTAAGTACCTTTCCGCGTCTTGTTTTTTAGTGTTCTTCTTACGGTGCCGCACATCATTTGAAACTTATATAGAAACCGATGGCCACAATTCTCTATTGCTTCTTGAATATGAATGTTTACAGACTCTCAGTCTTGCTTCTTTCCTTTGGGTGTCAATTCCTGAATATTTCTTGGTCTCATTTTATTGTTCAGTCGCTTGAAGTGGCCATATCTGATAAGTTGTTTCTGGGCTTTAATGTCTAACATATTCCCTTTAGACTGGCACGAGTTACCAACTTCTTGGTTTGTTTCACGTTACCGAAATTCTAGTCGATCGTCTCCATTGGTTTCAATAGTTCATTTTTAATTTGTACAACACTAATTTACACACATCTGTACGATACCATGTTAACTAAACATTTTGCCCTAGCCTCGGCGAAACAACGCCCGGCTGTGAATGTTGACAACATAGTCCTGATCGCCAAAACAGAAGACAATCTTACAAAAATGCAGGTAGAATTAGGAGACAGAACCAGGAAAAATATGACTCAAAGTTAACTTGAATAAGACAAAATAAAGAATCCACAGCGTACATTAATATTAAGAAATGCGAGAAAAATATAAATGTCCAAAAATACGAGATTATATAAAATTCTTAGGTATACAAACTTGGGTCAACAGAGAGGAACAGAAAAGCGAAATTCAATGAACTGCATACATACTGAGAAACGGAAATATTTGATCGGCGCGGATTGTCCGTTATAACGTACTTTTTAAACTGACAGTTTGCAACTTACGATCTACAACCATAACAGAGAGTTAAGTTAATCAGATGAAAGAGCTAGGTTTGTAAGGGACACAACTCCACTGATGTTTCTCCGTATAGTTCAGTGGTTTCAGAGATGTAGCAAATCTTGGGGCCTTTTAAGTTCTCTCGTCCGGAGTCTTCTCTCGTCGGGACCTGTGTTATACAGGTAATTTATTAACTCCTTTTCGTGGTGTATTATTCGGTAGCTGTATTTTGTTGGAATCCTGTGAATTTCTTCCTTTATGAGTTGTATTTTCAAGTCAATGTGAAGCCTCTGATTGCTGACGTACCATGCTCTACCTCGCAGCAGTTTTGACTAAAACCTTTGGATGTTTTAGAGAGTAGACAAATCTGGCGATGCGTGGGGCAGGCCTGTGCTAAACTTTGGGTGTAACAGGAAAACATAAAAACGCTTTCAAAAATGACCTCACATAGATATTTTCGTTAGTTCAAAAATAAGCAGTGGCTCGAGAAGTTTTCCATGCACTAAAGACCAAGTTCATTGGTAAAGCATAAATTTTGAAGAAAGTTAAGATGACCATTTTGAAAAACACGTGTGTGCCAGTTCTTATGTGGATAAAACCTGGGCTCTAACTGAAACGAATCTAAACTGTCTCCAAGCTACGGAGATGAGATACCTCAGGAAGGAAAGACAAGAAGAGATCGAGTCAGAAATACTACTATAAGAGTGAGTCTCAAGACAGTACCTTTGAAAGATCAAATTAAGAAAGCACAGTTGTGTTGGTTTGGATACGTTCAGAGGATGGAAAGGGATACAATTCCAAAACAACTGTATGAGGTCAGAGTTCCTGGGAGAAGACCCAGGGGCCGGAGAAGAGTGACTTGAGAGGACAATGTGAGGTGTTCTCTGCAGGGCCTGAAAGTGCAGTGGAATGAAGCCAAGCAGAGACTACGGTGACGAAACCTTTGCTCAACCTTGCGGTAGAAGAGGATGGGAATAAGAAGAAGATAGATATTTTCGTTTCTCGGTTAATTTTTTCACCAAGAACATTAATTTTAACTACTTATTACGGTTTTTCTGGGATAATTTTTTTGTTAATGTATACTTGTCACTCCAGTCATGGAGAATGTCACACCAAATTACCTAACAGGTTCCAAATTTATCAGGCTTGTTCTGTAGTTACAGATGTTTGCGTCACATAGGTATGTGATGAGTCATCCAGCACGCTTTACGAATATCATTCTATTTCTCGTCACCGGCATATAAGAAACAAGGAGTCAGTTTTCACAGTCTCAGTTAGAATACAAATAGATTCAGTTATAGCGAATTTCAGCTACGTGCTACATGTGTTTGTCTAATCATTACTGTATACCATAGTAGGAGGTAACGGTCCGTCAAGTGGAAACGTTCAGTTACCGTCGTGAAAGGAACCAAAGTGGCAATGGCCGAGCCTGCTCCCTATACACAGCGGTAGCGGATCCTTTGTGCCAACCAACTCTTTGTGCTTTGAACAATGGAATCAAATGTCAAGTGTTCCACCGCAACAAAATGTATCTGGTCTCACGGCCGAGCGCGTTGGCTCAACAAAACCAGTTTCCTCCGTTGAAATAAATTCACGTTAAACATCTCAGACTTCTTTCAATGTGCTTTTTAATTTTAATTATTAACATTAATAACAAGGTAAACTAATTTCATGGTCTTATTTTCTATATCAGCTTTCAGCGGTGATACTGTGATGACGTATAACCGTTTTGTAGAAGTTGATCTGCTGCTCTTGAAGTACGTCAGACTTATTTTATTTTTCGTTTATTTTTGAGGCTTTTTTGGATCCTGCAAGTAAGATAGTTTTACGTGGGTGGGTTACTGGCCCTATCCGCACAATCTCCAGCTAGAAGGAGGGGATGTAATTCGGACTTTCCTTTCCTAGGGGGATTACCTTATCTATGACTTCGAGGTCTCCCTCCCCGTTTTGCGCAATAATACAGCCGTCTGAATCATCCAGATTCACGCCTGCACGTGGGTGGGTGGATTACTGGCCCTATCCGCACAACCTCCAACTGGAGGGAGGAAATGTAATTCGCACTTCTCTTGTCCTAGATGGATTGCCTTCTCCATTGTTTGGAGGTCCCCCTCCCCGTTTTGCGCAGTATCACAGCCATCTGAATCATCCAGGTTCACACCTGCAATATTCCAAAGATTAGCCGGTCCAGGATCCCTTCCTTTGCGCCTACCCATTGCTGTCAACCCATTGTTGGAACAGCTAAGGAGCAACAAAAGAAGGTGGTGTGAACGTTTGGGAAGAATGGTGGGTGACAGGATTCCAGTGCTAACAACGAAATACAGACCGGTGGGGAAGAGAGATGTAGGACGGCCGAGAGCGAAGTGGGTGCCGGAACGGGTTCAGTGTAACCCTAATCCTTGAAGTGGATGGCGATGTTTATTTTTGAAACAAAAAAAAACATTTTAGCAACAAAAACTGCTGCTTCTTAGATTATTCTAAACGACATTTTCAAAATCTTTGTTCACAGATTATTGGTGAGCAGCCACATTCTGTAATTGTTATGTTATTCCGATAAGTGGCTCCTGTTTAAAATTCCCGGATCCTTTAAAACGATTCTGCAATTACTTGATTCAAGAACATATTCGTTGGCCCTGTGATATTTCTTTACCAACCTTTCCTTCTAATACTATATTGTATACCAGTTTTATCTAAATATATGCCTAAGCCACCTCTATTTCCCTCTTCGAATGCGATGTTTCCAAATGTGTGCCACATGAATATTTCACCATTTTGATTAATGTGTGTGTGTGTGTGTGTGTGTGTGTGTGTGTGTGTGTGTGTGTGTGTGTGTGTGTGTGTGTGTGTGTGTGTGTGTGTGTGTGTGTGTGTGTGTGTGTGTGTGTGTGTGTGTGTGTGTGTGTGTGTGTGTGTGTGTGTGTGTGTGTGTGTGTGTGTGTGTGTGTGTGTGTGTGTGTGTGTGTGTGTGTGTGGTAGGTACAAATCCGCTCCAATTCTCCCGCCGTGTACAGAGTTCACACAGACACGCACCGGTTGGGAAACGTTAGTTTCTCGTATTGTGTGTGTAACAGAATTATTTGTAGTTCATGGGACAGGATGGACAATTGGATGTGGTGACGACCAGCCAAACCGTTAATTCGGTCGGATCTATTGGCTACAGAGCGTGAGCGTACAAGTGAGTACGGATTCTCTGCCACCGGGTACCGTTACTCACGGAGCTCAAATAATTCACAATACCTTGCAGCTCCCCCAATAATCTCGCATGTTAATTCGGTTTCAATGATGTGCATGCGTGTATACGACACTTATAATAGCCTCTTCGACCGCTTGTTTGTGTCAGCTGACAAATCCGTAGTCACGAGTCTGCAAATTTCTAACTCAAGAAATTCCTCTGCCTCCTTCTCCGACCTGTTAATCTCTTAAGAGTCAGGTAATGTTCCACGCGTGCGAGTATATATGTACAATCGATCTATCTTTATCTTCCCGATTCTAGTCCGTTATTCCTTAGCTCTCTTCTACACATAACTTACTAACTTACACCCACTCCATTAACTTACTTATATATTTGACACTACAGCCCAACGTCAGTCCTGGTCTCCAACGTCTCCTACCCGTTTCCACCTCAGCTTAACCCCCTCACGACCATTCTTCTAGATCGTTCAACATTTTGTTTTTTGCTTTTCTCTATTCCCTGATCAGTTACTCATGTCCTCATTGCCATTCAGGACCGTTTCTCAAGAAGACAGTTCTTTCCTAGGCTTGGTTGTTGGTTTCATAACAAATTTCTTTTTACTTGGACGGGATGTTAACACAACGCAAAACCCCCAACCTGGAGGAGGACCAGATGATTATTTTATACGGGTTTTCTTCCCTTAGCCTTTGGAGAGCCAACTCCTAGCTGCAAGGCAGCAGATCTTACATGCCTTTATATTGATCCTAAAGGTTGTTCGTCCGTACCCTGGTCAAGGGGTTCTTACAAGATACTATAAGCCGGACCAGCTGAACCCAGGTTTTTTTAACGATGTTTTATTCCTCGATACCATCTCCTCGCCTATTGAGTGGCGAGGCTCCCGGTTTGGGACTGGAATAGCGGAGTTGGTTTAGGACTATTAGCTATTTTTTTTTTTTTCTGAAGCTGTTCATACAAGATATTGGTTTTCTCAACCGGCGTTTATACGCCCTTTACACAAGTATGCCCCCGTCAATCTTACTAATAACATTCTTTCACTTATGCAAGTGTAGAAATCTGTCCTGTTTCTCCATCCTACGTCAATTATGAAAGCAACACCTGCCTCTGCCACGCTGTTTACTCCCCACACCCGCTATATACCACTGTAAAGCATATTTATTTGTTTCTTCCACATGGTTTTTTTCTGTTTCTACTAATACAGTAACATTGACCCTCCTTCTGTTTCTTATCAGCTTCACGAGTTCACCTTCTTTTGGTCCCAGACTTCCCTATTGTAATATTTAATATCAAATATATTTTGTCATTAATGACAATTTTATATTCTTTTCTTTAATTAATGAAGCTGTGTTAGCGATTATAATCACAAACAGAAATAACACTGTCGCACTCCACTATAGAAAAATTTTCCCGATTAGCACTTTCAAGCTTCACTTGATGATGAGCTGTGAAGCTTGAAAGCGTTAATCGGGAAAATTTTTCTATAATGGTGTGCAAGAGTGTTATTTCTGTTTGTTATTCTTTTCCGTTAGCTGTTTGTTGTCGTTTAAATCCAGGAGGCTTTTCCTTATCGAAATGATGAGTTTGCAATGTTTTTACATGGTCGGGTTACTAGCCCACTGTAAAACCGACAACACGGAGGACGAAGCCCACTTCTGTAGAGGAAGGAATCCTTAGGTACAAGGCAACAGTTTGAAAGTCCCGTAGAAAGGCCCTCGCCCTTCTCTCTCTGCTGTAGGATTTGGCGGCTTTGCAGCTGTTGGTCTGATTTTGCACGCTTCATAGTATTTCAGTATTCACTTATTGCCATCATAGGTATCCTGATGTTCCAAATCACTCGTTTTCAATGACGGTTAGCAACAGGAAGGACAAAACGACAGATTGAGAAAGGGGAGTAGGCTATACTACGACAGGCCCTACATACTTTTTGTGACTCTTCTGTTGGGGACGTCGTCGTAACAATAGCTCCTGTACGCACACCAGTTATATGCCGAGACGCCTAAGGAGCGCGGGGTCTACTGAATGATAGTGCGTGCTTGTGTTGTGTTGGTGTGGTATTACTGGTTCTGTAAACATTGTTCAGACGTATTTAGTTGTAATTTTGTGTGCGTATTAGATTGAACGTTCGTACATTATATGTAAGTGTAATTTATTGAATATTTTGTTAAAGTGTTGTTTTATTCGCTACAAGAAATACCTTCTGAGAGACAGTCAAGTAATACCGAAACTGTGTTAAACGTATTTTAAATGTGTAGTATTACAGTGAAGCGTGCAGTGGAATAGCACACGTCACCACATTCCTTGTTCGGTTGCAAAGGTGAACTGCTGATAGTACTTTATCAACTCAATAATAGCATAGACTCAGCTTGGTTAGATAAGTCTTTTCGCCCACTCGGATAGTACTTCTATAAGGCAGGTTCAAGAGAACGTCTTCTTCTTCTTGTTTTCCTTCTTTTCTTCTTTTTCGTATTTCTCGAATCCTCAATCTACGGACTGGCCGTATGTCTAAACATCCTGTTGATCGCCTCCTGTGACCTTCTGACACCGTCTCTCCTAGCTAACTGTCCTAGCCACCTCCATTTTATTTTCAGTATATATAATATCGCTTTAATTTGGGTATATTTATTTGTATTCTGGTTTCTGTTTCTCCTTGTTACTCTCAGCTTAGTTCTTTCTCAACGACAATCGGAATAAGATTACACTGAATTATAGAGGGAGAGCAGGGGAGAGATGTAGACAAACAGACAGACTGAGAAGCTGAGTCACTGGGCGTACATTTTATTGAAGATTAATTATTCTACATCTGCCCAGATCATTGAGCTAGGGTAAGGAAGTAGGCCTACAGCCAGTGAGTCAACGCCGAGAAGGCAGGCGAGTAGGTATAGGTCCAGAGGGACATTCTTGCTTTTGAGGTAAGAAAGTAGTTTATGGAGAAGCCTCAGAACAAGAAAATATGCATAGCACAGTAGCCGAGTGATAATGTATAAGAGAACGTCAGAAGAAAGCCGAGTAAAGCTTTTTCTTGGATCAAGTGGTTGCAGAATGGATTCAGCGATCTTAAAACCAGAGGGCAATCAACAAAACGAGTTGGTACTTCAGAACTTGCCTAGCCGCCGATCTTTGGTATCAGACTCAAGGAAGAAGAAGACAACTGCTGTTTATATTTAAGTAGCACTTTTTGTAACTATAAAGAAGCTACTTGGCATATTCTACATCATTATGCGACATAGTTACGGAAACGATGCAAACACATTTGGCCGGGTGGAATCCGAAATTATTTAGTCACTGTTATGAAACTGAAATTATGTAAGGCGATATGCGTGCTGATTGTGCGTACATTAATGACTCGGTACGATGACATGCCACGGAGTTTAATGGCCCGCATCTTCCGACTCATTGTTCCCGTCCAGGCCTAACAAACTGGGTAAGAATGTCGTGCGGTAAGATCGAAATGTTGCATGTCTGTAATTAACTTACCGAGACTGTTCGTAACATTTAATAACTTCCTGCGCCGCGCCCGTTATTGTCACGCCTCGGAACGTGAGGTGTCCTTTCTACACTCTACTGTTTCTTACCTATTAGGGTTACTTGTACCAAAGAAAAGGAAAATACATTTATAAACATCAAACGAAGTGAAGGTAGAAACAATACACGAATCGTTTAAAAGTTATAATTAAAACCCGATTTTCCGAAATTTAGGGTTGTTTTGGGGTGGTTTGGTACTGTGCTGAGGGGCGAAGAATTTCGTAAAATAATGTTCTATATGTAAATATTTGATTAAAAAGAAGGTCGCTTCCTTCTTCAATTTAATATGAGCTCATAATCTAATATGACTGGGCTAAAAGAGATTTGAAAATTATGATTATTTATGTCAGTTTTTTGCTTAACTTATGTTGTTTTTCAACTAAAATATTGACGTTTTATAACACTGTTAAGTAACTTTTAACTGATTTACAATAAAAAAGGGTATGTGTCAAGGTATTCGTAAAATGTTTCCAATAAATGGGTAAAACGTGTTTTTACCCAGGAACTAATAATGTCAAAACGTGTTTTTGACCAGGAACCACCATTCCAAAAAATCTGAAAAAATTCATGGAGTTAAATTACTGGAAGTTTCACAAAATTATGTAACGGCCACTTAAGCCTTACGCAAAATTTAAAAACTAGACTACTTGGCCTAGAGGAAGCGAAAAGTGTGCTGGAGTCCAGAGTTACAGGATTTGCAATCAACACTCTTGTAACCAGTAACAATTTTTTATTAGTGCTAACATGTGACACACTGTTATGATCATTAATTTAAGGTAATTTAAGTTATCACAAAATATTCAGTTATAAGTCTTTTAAACAGCTGGATTCTAGTACATTTTCTTTAAGAACATTAATTTAAGTTATCACAAAATATTCAGTTACAAGTCTTTTAAACACCTGGAGTTCTTGATCTAAGTTATTATGAGTTCTCAACACGATGTTCAACGTGAACACCAGGGGGCCAGTTTATTGAGTTGATTGAGTTGATGTTGACTGAATAGTAATAATTAGAACGCTCCCACCTGTACTTTTGTTGAAGAGCTCAAAGATACCATGCTGACCAGTGTGCCATGAGTACTGCAGACTGTCCTTGGAGTGTGTTGAATGCGAGTTGTGGGCAGATGTGGGTCCTTAGGTGTTCTGCTGGAAAAGTATTCCTGGGCCTGACGGCTTCGGGGAGCATCCTGGTGCACTGCTCTGCGGATAGTGACCGGTGTCGATGTTATTATCTCTGCTTTCCCTTTCTCCCGGCTGGTGCGGGGACCCTATAACATTTTTATTTGTAGATCAGCCGTCAGTCAATACACCCACCCATACACTCTCTTGCCTCGGAACACAGACACCACACTCACTGTCAAAATTTTTATCAACATTCTATCTGCTCTTATTAATTTAGCATTGTTTATTTTATCCAGTTATAGTCATTACTTTTGATTAAATTTACCATTTGACTAAATTAAATATACAATTAAGTACAATGTCACCACGTGTTTCCAGACCGAAAGTAACGTGTAAGTCAATTTTACAATACCAAGATTTTACAATGAAATAGACTTTACAGATGTCGAGGCCACACACACACACACACACACATACACATACACAAACATAACACATAATCCATCATTAAATAACATAGAATAATATAATTGAGTCTAACCTGAAAGCCCTTTACTGTTTTACGAACTCATGGAAAGAATTACTTAACCCTGAGCCGTCAGACCGTTGAAACACTCTCCCTGAAGGTTGGCGAAGGAATGAGAATGAAGCTTGGATTCATCCCACTATGCTGCATAAAATCGACCTGTTCCGATTTGCCGATCATAACCCCTTCGTAAGGTGCTTACTAACAGCGTACAGCGAGCAGCTGATACATTTGACTGGTTGACTAGATCGCGTCGCCGTGGCGCAGACACGGCCTTGGCAATCACATCTTAATAGTAATAGAGTTAGCTGTGGCGACCACAGCTGCTACGCGTTGGCGGCACTGATCGCTTTCACCGCGCCGGGAAAATTCAAACCCCGGTACAATTACAAAAACAAAAATTTTGTTACATGGGCTATTTTCAGAGATTTTTTGATTTTAAAGATTCTTTAATTTTTTTAAGGGCCTAAATAAAGGCCACGGATTTAAAAAAAAATCACATAAAAGGTCTTCTAATCACGTGTGTACCTCCTTTTTTTTCAAAAATTTTTAAGGGCTAGAACGGGAGGGAAAAAATAAAATATGAAAAAATGTGTTTTTCATCCCCTGGGGGTGGGAGGGGAACGATCCGAGGTGTGAACCGTGGATTACCTTTTTTTGTAGGCTCAAGAAACAGTATTAGGCTATATAGTTTATTTTGGAATCCGTGATTAGGGCATTTGACACCTCTTAACCTAGGATAACCTTTAAAGAATTTAAAGAAAATATCGTAAGACACAATGGTAGTATTAAGGGCATATTGGACAGCAAGGTATTAGAAAGAAAAGGTCGAGGTAGTGTAAAAAAAAGAGTTTGAATGGAAAGTAAGAAACGAGCATCAGAAGTCAGAAACTTGTGATTACATGACCTTTCAAATCGTGATCATTAATAGTGATTGTCTGCCCACTAATGAGTGAATATGTTTCCAGCCGTTCTCCAGTCATATCTCTGTCGAGAGAGCTCATCTGTCCACTTAACTTTTCAATTGCACTTAACCAGATTAGCTCCTGCATCTAGAAGATTAACTGTTGTTATAGTAGCTGACACAAAATCCTTTTGATTTCTTCTCTACAAAATCTTCTCAATACAACGGTTCCCTTCTTCTTCTTCTTCTTCTTCTTCTTCTTCTTCTTCTTCTTCTTCTTCTTCTTCTTCTTTTTTTTCTTCTTCTTCATCTTCATCATCTGCAAGGATTAAATTAAGGATGGTTTGTTTAGGTCTCAAACAGGCAAAGTCTAGAGCTGGTCACTCCAGCGCTTCCTCGGACGTCCCACACCTATCCGTCTCTTCGGCTTATATTTCCATAGTTGTTTGGTGATGCGGCAGTCATCCATTCGGGAAGGATGTTCCCACCAATTCAGCCGATACTGGGCTATCCTATCGAATACACTCATAATATTCAGTTCCTGCCGTATATCTGTGTTTCTTCTATGATCATGGAGAGTATACCCTGCCACGTGCCTGAGAAATCTCATTTCACCCGCTTGAATACGACTGGTCTGGCCTGGTCTCTTCTTCTTCTTCTTCTTCTTCTTCTTCTTCTTCTTCTTCTTCTTCTTCTTCTTCTTCTTCTTCTTCTTCTTCTTCTTCTTCTTGTTTTATTCTTTTCGTATTCACGAATCCTCATTTAACGGACTGGTGTATGTCTTAAGAAGGTTATTTTGTTGATCACCCTCTCCGATCTTCTGCCACCTTCTCTCCTAGCTAACTGTTTGTCTACCTCCGTTTTATTTTCAGTGTCAATAATGTCAGTTTAATTTCCTGGTATATTTATATGTATTCTATTTTCTGTTTCTCCTTGTTCGTCTCAGCTTAGTTCTTTCTCAACGATAATCGGAATAAGCTTACACTGAACAAGAGACGATGAGGAGGGGGGAGAGGTAGACAAACAAACAGACTGAGAAGGTGAGTCACTGAACGTACTGGGCATACATTTTATTGAAAGATGTTCATAATTAGTGAGGATAAATTATTCTATATCTGCCCAGATCATGGTGCTACGGTAATGGAGTAGACCTACAGGCAATGAATCAACGCCGAGTGTCGAGCGGAAGGCAGACGAGCAGGTAGAGGTCCAGGAGACCTTCTTGCTTTTGAGGTGAGAAATCAACCCCTAAAAACGGATGAGCCGCGTATCGGCCAATGGTATATTGTGCGGAAGGCGAGGGGAAACCAACGCATTAAAGGTCGTCGGAATATGCTAAGTGCTGGAGTACATCAACCAGATACTGGAGGATACTGACTGCCATGAGGAAATTCCAGAAGACAGTAAAGCCTGGAGAGCTGCTGCAAGACATTCCAGGAAAATGAAAATCGCAGAAGAAGAATTATTGAGGATCTGATTCCACATAAACGTCTTATTCTTTTCCCTCTTCTTCTCCTTCTTTTTCTTCTTTCTCTTTTTTGTTCTTCTTGTTTTCTGATAGGAGATTCCTCTTGCCTTAATACCATCAGCTTCCCACAAGGTTTCACGTTATCACTTCTCGGTCTCCCAACTCGCTTCCTACTAGACGAGTTATTATCTCTCTCAGTCTTCACTGGTCTGTTCATTTCCGTCCTGTTATACGTCCATTCCCGACATTCGTCTTCGTTCTGTTGCCAATTCTGTTGTATCGTATCAGTTTTTCGCAAATCTCTCTTATGTTCTGAATGAGAATTCTATGCATCTTGTCATCTTCATTTCTTTACAGTTATTCTCAGAATTAACACATCTTGTCATCTGCTTCTGCCTTTTTTCTTTAAGACGTTCCTGAACTAATCTCGGAGCCATACGTCAACACAGACTTTGTAGCGCTCTCGTAAATTCTAGCTTTAGTATCCTTTGTAAGGTAATTTATTCCCACAAAAAGTCGTAGATGCAACCGGCCACTCTGTTAGTTTTTATGAGCTGCACATTCACATTTCTCTCTCGGTGTCCAGACATACAGGGCACCTAAATAATGGAACTCCACTACTTGAAAGATTATTACATGTCCGCTGCTATTTTGCCCCTATATGCGCCGCCGTACCGTCTTTGTTTAATTTTTAATTGTTGAAAGTTTGTAGTCTACATACTGCTGAAGGTGAGTTGCTACACCGGTTTAGTGTCTCGAAAAATATCCGACTTGCCACACCATCAGGCAGGTGGGAAAAGGGTCAGATTGCAAAGGATGAACACGAGTAAACTGCCACACCACAAATTTGCCTGTAGGTCTCGTACGAGGTGTTTCGTTTGGTTTCCCAGTGTAGAATTTCTGAGGATACATGTTTGATAAGTAATGATGGACATTTCCTATAATTTGATAAAAAGAATATTACCAAAATGATTATAAACTGGGCTGTTAGGCCGTGATCGTTTGCTGTTTACTAGCGACAGCGTCAGCAACGTTTCGAATCCCACCATCGGAGAGCTTCTTCAGGCAACAAAAGCGACAGACTGTTGGAAAGAAGTACGGCAGATCTTGGCCGAACGACACTCGACAACTTTTTGGGGTCTTGTTCTTACATACTTTGTGTGTGCGTACAGACATTAAGTGTAACAGAATTATAGATATACTATTATACTATATATTATATAAGTATTCATAAAATTATAGGGTAAGAATCCTGCATTTCTCATTTTTCATGAGGAAAATGAGGGGATCCAACCTTGAAACTAGTCTTATCCTCCCCGCCCACCACGAACAGATCTTAATTACGTCACTGTGATTAATAGTCAGTACTATTTTTTCACGAATATTACGTTGTATGACTTTGTTTTTAAGTTATTGAAAAATATTTTCAGTAATGTTTATAATTTAATTAAACACCCTTACAATTTTAAACATAGTGCAAAAATTAACTAGTAACAGCAATGACCTTTTCAAACACTTTGCAGTTTGAAATGCTAAAATTTAAATTTTTTCGCGTGGATTGCAATAGTGTTAACAGACTTTGATGCTTAATCTATGAAAGTGTTCGTTTGACAGTAAATCAAAAGGATTGTTTTGACAGGGTAGAGTTATTGTAATATCTAAAACTGAATCAAGTGAGATCTCTTTTGAACAGCACGTAACGGTAGTATAACGCAAACAGCACATACGATCAGTCCAAGGTCTGTTATCTTCCTTCGCGGTCGTGGTGTAGCAATTTACTCAAGATCTTCCCTTGCGACCAACTTGCTTGGCCGCTGTGGCAACCGATTATAAGTCTAGGTTAGTGAAACCGTGTGACAATATTCCGCGATGCCTACAATACATTGTCGAATGTAAGTGAACACAGGTGCATTAAATGCAAGACTGTTGATAGATGCATTATTGAATTAAAGCACAAGTATTTTGTATGTATGGGTCTAATTTCTGAAAAGTGAAGAAAAACTGACACATGCAACAAATGAAATCAGACGCCGATGTTCAGAACCTGCACTTGTTGCTAATAACAACTGTAAGGATAAGATAACTGAAACGACCGTTTAAGTTTTTTAAATTTATTTATTGTGCAATGTGTCCAGTCAGCTGGACAGTATGTACGCTTTACGTTACGTTGAACAGCCAATGGATACAAACGCATCACATAGTACACAGGCTACGTAGGACTAACTAGCCAGCACCGTAGTAAAGCACAATAACGTTTCCCATCAACATCACGCGATAACAAATTACACGCTTAATCCAGTCAACGGGTACTGTGATCGCGCCAGGAAAGCGTATATCCGAACACACACACACACACACACACACACACACACACACACACCGTAAATGTGTCGATTTTTCTCTTCACTGGTTTCCCGTTGACTGACGTTGTTTACGTCATTTGTTTTCTTGTTCCTCGCTTTTCCCATGGATACACAGTACGGCTTCCTTCAATGCTAAACAATGTACAATTAATCAGCCGTTTGTATCAGAGTCTGGTTGGCTTCTGTAAACAATTTCTCGCCCGTAAGCTTCGTGGGCGTAATCGTTTTGTTGGCTATTCCTACTCTGTACAATTATCTGTTGCATGATACGCGTTAACATAGAGTTTATTGCTAATCAGTAATAAGTACACACGCGCGCACACACACGCACACGCTCACAGACACAGGGCAGTGAAGTATCTAAAAATTGGCTTGGACGGGGGGGGTCCGGTCGAGTCGGTTTCATACAAGACAACAAACAAGTTGAGGTTAATCGACATTTCTATCTTTAACGCGGCTGAAAAACGTGCATCCAGAAATCAGTCCCATTAAAGTAAATGGTAATAACACACAAGAAATACGTGTTATTCAAACATTCTTTAGAAGATACTTATGGACTGAATTGATATTCTTATTTATGCCATGTAATAAACCTATTTGTATATTTAAAAAAGAGTTAATAGTACATTAGAATACACAACTGAAAAAATTATGAAACGTCTTAAAAATTAAGAGATTAAATACAATTTTTCGATCTTCTTGCGGAGGGGGTTGGTTCCGTTCGTTCCGCCCCCGTAAGTACGTCCCTTACACACACGCGCGCACGCTCGCTTACACACACAGAGCCTGTCGCCCGCTTATAACTGAACATAATATCAGGAGATGAACAGATGTAATCAGAACACGTGCATCTGACTTTTCTCTGCCTCTCCGGGTTTCATACATACACATCACACTGTTTTCGGAATTGTAAATAACAATCCGTCCATCTGTCCAGTCCAAAGTTAAAAGTTAACAATCATGAATAATGTCTATAACCATGGTAAAATAGTTATAGACATTTTACCGCCCCTCTCTCTCCCTCACACACACACACACACACACACACACACACACACTAACAACAGTCAGTGAATCGGTTTAAATAGTGCGTATGAATATTAATCCAGGTTCACTGAAGTCTACTTTAATTTTTAATTTTTGCCTGACTGCTCACAAGAAAGTCTTGAAACTTCACTCACTCTGCGTAAGTTTATTTCTAACCCCTACATCTTTAAATGCGTCTGATCAATTTTTTACTAAAACAAATTTTAAAATGTTGTTTCCAAATACAAAATTCTACTGAATACATAACATTTTGAAAAATATAACAACAAAGCATTTATATTGTTTTTATTATTTGATGCTTAACGAAAAATATTAAATACAATTCGGAACAACTTTTTACTATTTTCAAATTTTATTTGTAGTATTTGTTAGGTTAATATTTAAACCAAACAAACCGATTCGGGTTTGATTATCAAAATCGATTCATCCAATTAGATACCACAAGAGAATAACCATAATTAATTTTTAAAATGAAAATTTTTTTAAACTTCTACAGACTGGAAACAATTTCACAATTTTCATTAAAAAAACATTAAATTGTAATTTTTTAATTCATGGAATAATTTATGTATACTGGCTAACTAGTTTAATGCAATGTATTGTACATTTAGCATATTCAGTATTTTCACGTAATGCCAAACAGTTTTTGATTAATGTTTTTCCTCCTACACCAGTCGTTCTGCATCGTCTCTGCAGCCGGGGTTTTTGGTTATGTTTTCTTCTTCTTCACCTACAACCACTAGACCGTTTGGACAGGTGTATGTTATTGCTACAATGGTTTCACTGATTGTCGTATGGTACAGTGGAAACAAAATACAGACACCAATAAAATCACTAATTACCAGCTTTAATTAATCACAAATAACAATTTGTAATAAAATCGTACAATAATTCAAGTTGAATTTGTCCACACGCAATAATAATGTCAAGTAATAGAGCTCCACACTAATTATAACACAGTAAACACTGTCCACTACCACTCGATTCGCACTAAGGAAATCGCTCAACGTAATTGAACTGACAAAGCCAGCTGCTGTGAGTTATAGAGGTAGCGCAGGTGTTCCAGAATAACTTTCCTTCCTTACTGCGACGTGTCAGCATTATGCGTATTTCAAGTGCTCTTCAGAACAATCTGGAAAGGGTACTTGTGTACTACGTGAATCGACGGCCTTGACACAGACGGGACACGCTGGGCTAGTCGAAAACGTGTAGAACGACACTCTCTCCTTTTCGAGAGGGTTCCATCGTTACATTATTCTGATTCACCCATTTCCTTCACGGCCTGCCAATATTATTTTGTTTCTCTAATTACGACTCTTTATCTTGCTTCTTGTAGTGCCTTAATTCTACAATAAATACATTTTAATAAAATTTTTAAAGTAGACTTGATAAACCAACATTAACAAATAAAATAATAAGGTGGATAGGACAGGTAGACAGCCTATGACTAAAGCTGTTTTCAGTTGTGAAGAAGGTTGACGGTTAAACGATTAGAATTTAATAGCGGAACCAATATTTCAATAGACGGAATGTATCCAATAAAATACAAATGGTGAATGTACAGCCTAATGTGATATCTGTTAGAAAGAGCAGTATAAATCGCTGCGACCGACATCAAACAATACAAATTACTTTTTTAAATAAATCAGATGCGACGGTTCCCTGGTACGGTTAAGGCATATTTGCTCCAATTGTAAATTCAAGCATCACGTGGTATGACTGGACGGATGACCACAGGACGATTTGATGGCCAGATACCTCTGTGATGGTGTGGACAGCGGGTAAATATTCGATTAGATTGGAATAATAACTAACATAAGAGGTATTAAACAACTCTGAACATTTGAACGCAAAATTTTGGGAATATTTTTTTGGGCCTGGTATGGTCTTTTGGCGAAATGTTGGTAGGTCCTGAATAATACTAATGAATTATGAACTCATGTTCAAGCAATGTAAGGTGCCGATGAGAACGCTTTGTAAAAAGTAGAATATTAGACTGATAGAATACATGACTCTGGGTCACGTATGGAGGACGTGTGACCGGATAATATCAAATGAGTATCAAACTGGAAGACAATGAGAAACGAATGAGAGGAAGATTATGGAAAAGATGACTGGACAACGTAGACGTTGATTTGTGGGACATGGAAGTGAGAAAACGGTATGCCAAATCATTAAGAAGTTTAAGCACACACTGGATTGTGAAGCCAATAAAAAAAGAAGAAATAGAACAATAAATTTGTAGCGCCCGACAGGTAACAATAGCTACAGGCAGGGTTATCAGACGTCCGTATTTGGCAGGACGTGTTCATGTTGTCCTGCACGGTCATTGTTTGTGTAACTTCTGTTCATATTCGTAAACAATTGCTGCGGTACGGGTAACTATGTCGGTGTAACATACCTAATAACTTTCCGTAAACGTATATATCCACCAGGGGCGGATCCACCAAGCAATTTTTAAGGGGGGGGGATAGTTGACTTGGAGGGAAATATGAAAAGTTGGATAATTTTAATGGTCTGCAGCAGTCATAGGCAATTTTTGAATTTATGGGGGCACATATATAACTGAGGACAAGTTCGATGGGCGCACCCCTCCCCACCTCATCAATGGAAAATAGAAAGGTGCAGAGTTCAATAGCCGGACGTTACAAACATTAACTGTCACCTTATAATACCCTTGGGCTTATATTTAGCGATGTGGAACACCGAATCAAAAAAAGCATTGCAGTATTTTTCATATAATTGGTGAAAATTTTTCACATTACGAGTAGGTCATCAAAATTTGTCATCATGCACGCGCACGTTAAAACTAACAAAACTTTAAACAAAGCAAGGTTAAACAGGAAAACATTTTAATAAAAATAAATTAAAGAACTTACCACAATAATATAAAGTACACAGACTTTATTGTGGTACATTTTACCACAATTTATTTTCATAAAGTACACGGAAATGTAAAAGTCAATCACTTTGGGGAGAAAGGTGTTTACAGGCTGTGCGCGACAAGCTCGACAATGGTATTGGGGGAAGTCGTAGCACGGTTCGGTGTACTGTTTTATAAAACGGTACTTCTAACCAGGTATAATGCTGTTGCATTCCTTCGTTCAAAAGAAAAGAAAATTACAAATTGGTTCGCGGGCGCTTCAAATCTTATCGGCGGGCGCAAGGTTGCCGACTGTTGGTCTACATCAGTGGTTCCCAACCGGTGGTCCACGGACCACAAGTGGTCCGCGAGAGCCTCGGGAGTGGTCCGCGGGAGGGTCCGACAGCACATATAAAAAATTTGCCAATAAATGGGGATTTTGAAAGCGATCTGCGTTGAACGAGATGGGGTGAATATATCCGTGCCGATGACTATCAGCTGTTGAATTAAAATATCTTTAAAATAATTATTATTAGAATATGATACAAAATAATTTTCATAATTTATGTTTAAATGCGGCAAATGAACTCTCACCAATATTAAACAACCAGAAAGGCACAGGGCTCTATCTGAGCTCTATCACGTGAACACTTCGTGGGTATGTCCACCTGTCTGCGCGCGCCGCGCAGTCACGTGCTCACTGGCTGTCAGCGATGGGTGTGTACTGTGTAGTCATGTCATGTAGTGATGAGACGGCAGTCGGCAACTCAATTCCTCAGTCTGTATCAGTGAGTCTTGCAGAGCAGTGCGATTCATTTCGGTAGCTTTTGCTGTGTTTACTGATATTGCGCGATATTATTGTGCGTGTTTGTACTTTTTCTGTTGAAAATGGCTCCAAAGCGGAAATATGACAGTGATTATATAAAGTTTCGGATTTACAGCAATTGAGGTAAATAAGGAGATTAGACCCCAGCGCGTGATTTGTGGTGCTGTCCTCAGCAATGAAGCCTTAAAACCTGCAAAACTAGAACGTCATTTAAAAACAGTTCATTCTAACTTGAGTGACCTGAATTCTTAGCTGTAAAATTAGAAAACCTAAAGAAAATGAAATTAGAGAAAACTGGTACAGCATATGAATTGTCTGAAAAAGCCCTCTCAGCTTCATTTGAGGTTTCACAGTTAATCGCCAAGGCAAAGAAACCGCATACTATTGGCGAAACCCTAGTGAAGCCATGTTTCATCAAAGCAGTTGAACACGTTTTAGGGGTTGAAGCTTCTAAAAAAATTCAAGATATTCCCCTATCGAACAATAATGTGAAGGCACGGATCGATACAATGTCCAATGACATTGAAGAGCAGCTGGTTTGTGAAATTAAAAAGTCTCCATATTTCAGTTTGCAGTGTGATGAAAGTACCGACGTTGCTCGATGCTGCCAGTTGCTAGTTTTTGTTCGGTATTTAGGAGACAACAACACAATCAAGGAAGAACTTTTAATATCCCAAGAGTTGAAAACAACATCGACAGGAAAAGATCTCATGAAAATCATTTGTGATTACGTTGAGAGGCATGGCATTGAGTGGAAGAGGCTGGCTGGATTTTGTACCGACGGAGCCCCTGCTATGCTAGGATCACGTTCAGGCTTAGCAACGTTGGTGAGAGAGAAGAATCCCTCCACAGTGACGATGCACTGCATAATTCATCAAAAACATTGCCGGAAGACTTGTCGAATACAATGAAATTGGCCATAAAGATGGTGAACGCTGTTAAAAGTAGTGCGTTATACACTCGTATTTTCAAAAAGTTACGTGCAGCATTAGACTCTGAGGACGAGACACTACTTTTTCATACTGAGGTTCGTTGTCTGTCAAAAGGCAATATGTTGGCACGCTTATATAAGTTGAGAGAAAAGCTAAAAGTATTTTATATTGAGACGAAAATGCAGCCTTTCTTGGAACAATCGAGTGAACCAACTTTTGTGATGCAACTCGCATATCTAGTAGATATTTTTGGCCATTTGAACCAGCTGAACTTGCAGCTTCAAGGTTCTGGAAACGAAAAGTTTGAAGGTGTTGGTAATACATTTGTATTCGAGGAGAAACGTCGTGCGTTTTTGTGTAAAATTGATCTCTGGATAGCCAAAGTTGAAGAGAAAAACTTTCAATATTTCCCGACTTTGAAAACCCTTGCTGACAACGGGAACTACGCCACTGTTACAGACAAGGTACAACATAACGTACTCAGTCACTTAGGCACTCTCAAGGATGAATTTGCTCGTTATTTCCCTGAATATGGTAGCAGTGAGACTCAAGCTATAAAAAAACTGATTCGAAATCCTTTCATTGTCAAGCCTAAGGATCTCCCTGATAATATTCAAGAGGAGGTTATTGAACTTCAAAATGACAGTAACTTTAAGGACTCGTTTGAATCTTGTGTAAACCTAGAAGAGTTGTGGTGTAAAAAAGCCATATCTTACCCAAACATTCGGCAAGCAGCTTTGCGGTATCTCATGATGTTTTCGACAACATTTTTGTGTGAGCAGGTATTCTCGACTTTATTGTTGATAAAAAACAAACAAAGAAATCGGCTAGGTACAAGCAGTGATTTGAGATTAGCTCTAAGCAAGAGCCTAACTCTTAAAATGCCTCAGCTTGTCAAACAAATTCGTGCACAAAAGTCACACTGAGAAAAACATTGAGGTAAAATTTTTTTCAACGTCCTTTTCAAACAAAATTGTTGTTTCAACATAAATTTGTAATTGAGACTTTTTATAATATGTAGTAGGCTATACATTATAAAAAAGTAATTTTTATTTATTAAATAATTTGTAATTAAGTTGTACTGTACACTAATTAATAGTAATAATAAATAATGTGCTCTAAAAAACTGTTATACTTAATCACCTTTGAATTTGGTTATGGGGAAGGCGCTGAGGAAGGGTTACAACTGATAGGGGTATGGCGCAGGTGGGGGTGGTCCGTACATGATTCAATTTCAGGCTGAGTGGTCCGCAGACTTCTACGGGTTGGGAACCACTGGTCTACAGTATAAATGATAGGAATGAGTGAAGATAAAAGTACAGTGTGTTGTTATCAGTACAATAGGTTTATTAACGTACAAGTATAAAATCATAGGCTATCTGTGTTTGTCAGTTCATTGTTCTTTTAATAATATTCACTTCAGTTTAAACTACACACTACTCATTTATGTTATGTATGATACAAAAATTGATATGTTCGTAAGGTACAGTTACAATTTGAAGTAATTTTCGAGTAAAAATCACGAACCTACATAACGTAATATGAATTTTTTTATCATACTGACGATCACAAAATCATTCTACATTCACAAGAAGATGAAAAATATTTTGTGCTAAGTGAGTATTGGGGGGGGGGATTTTCCCCATTTCCCCCCTGTGGATTCGCGCCTGATACCCACAAGAATTCGGAAGAATGTTAGGATATAAACTACTTGATAATTTTAATGCTAGCGAATTGTGGGTACAGTAACGCTTTGTACTCACTGCGCGAGGGGGGAAGATCTGCACACATTGCAAATATACATTATGGTCCATGGACGAAAAAGAAGATTTTTTCACCACTTATTTAAAAGACGAAAGTGTTCTGAGGAATACTGGTGCTTCAGAAAAACACAATAAATAATGCCTCTTAAGAACATTTTGAGCTAAGTCAAGTGTTAGGCGTACTGTTTTAAGATGTACCAATTATTCTGTCTACTGTGCACGTATGTACTCATAACTTAATTTTTAAACTATGCATTTGTTTAACTCAAAAATAATTAAAAATTCTCTTTTCCATGAAATTAGTGAACAATAATTTTTCAATTTACGAGTTAATGTCATTTTAAGTGTAACAATAAAATGCTTGGTAAAAGAATTCATATCTGGATTGTTTGGCCGTGGTCGCTTGCTTTGTTCTGTCATTTTATAAACGTTTCGGCCACTCACCGCAGACCTGATTCAGTAGAAAAAAGGTAAAACCTCAGTTAGAGGTACGTCCGGCTCTCCACCCATTGTCGAACACTTTTAACTTTTTTCTACTGAAGAAGGTATGCGGTGAGTGGCCGAAACGTTTAGAAAAATGACAGAACAAAACATCGGCCACGGCCAAACAGTCCGGATATGAATTATTTTACCATTGAGTCCAGCCGTGATAGCCTACGTAATAAATAAAATGTCCTGTTTTGCTCCTGTATTTTGGAAACAAAACGTTCGGCTTTTAAAACGTTGCGTTTTATTAAAACGTTACTACTTGTTTATTTTATGGTGGCCGGCAACCTTGGTGAAAGCGTTATGCGCAGAACGCAGTTTTTTGTCAGTGTAACGGCACATCTCACTGAGAGCGTTAAGTGTTGATGCGTTTACAAAAACATTTACCGATTTACCGTATACGCCTGTATTTAAGTATTATTATTTTCAACACAAAAACATAACCTACGCTACGAAAACTTCATCACCTTCTTAAGTTTAGTGTAAACTTTCAAGGTAGCTTATCATGTTTAAGAAAAGTTATTATAAACTTAGCTTTTAAATGGAAGAAGATTAGAAATAATAATAGAAGTGTATTAAATGAACGTCAAGAGATAACGGCAAAAATAATTGAATATTTCAGGAAAATAAAACAATTCAGGTCAGAAAAGCGGCCAATACTAGAAACTATTTATTATTTACTTTATGTACCAAATAACATTGTTCTGGTATCACAGATACATATACGATACAATTTCGAGTAATACTGAGTAAAATTACAAATAGTAGTTAGTTGAATGAAATCCGGAAATGTCAACAATGTGTAAACCCCGAGTTGTAATAATTAAATATTAAGGGGACCCATAAAGCCGGCTGTAGCAACAGCAAGACGGACGTTTTTGAAATGTAGTGTTATACAACTGAGCACACTTTGTCTCCCCACTACCCTAACTTTTCGCCCAGCTATGAAGCGGCCAACGTAAAGTAACGCGATTGTAGCTGTAGCTGTAGTGGCTGCTACTCCGTGTAATTTAGGCAACCGGCATATTCTGATCTCGTCGCAAACGAGATCGGAATTCGAAAGCGACTGACTCAGCTTTGCGATGCGATGTCTCTCTCTATAAACGGGTCAGGTGGACATCACCAGGTGACACCGAAACAACAACCGAGTTGCTTATCAGGTTGCACCTGTTTGGGTCGAGGGTCAACTTGTTTCGGCTCACTGCAACACAGGCCGGTCCTCGTGACGTGTCTGTTCTTCTGAATCGTCCGGGAGAGTAGTTTGTTGTTCGGCGTTGTTCAAATCACGTGTTAAGTGCAGCGGCGGGCTTGTTTGTTTGTTTGTTTGTTTACACAAGAAGTCAATCACTCGCCACTTCCACACTGAACACGCGCTATAACAACATACATTACAGCGTACCGCACGATGATCTGTTATGTTTACACAATGGTCTGCGTCGTGAAAACGTAAAACATACAACTTTCCGTTATGTTGAATCTATGATCACACACACACACATCTATAAATAAATATGGTTTCTCTCTCTCAAGTTGTTCCATTCAGTTCTGGTCTCTTAGTCTCCAGCTTCCTTTCCACCGTCTCTTTTACTTCTTTTCTTCTACGATTTCCTCCGTTCATTGCGACTGCCAATCGTTCTGGGCCGGACTGCCCCGTACACACTCGTATTACTGTCCATACCCAAGCCTAATATTTAGCTTTAGAAAAAGAATTGGATAATTCATTTGCAATTTTTAAAATGATCAGACAATAACAAAATTCTATTCTTTAAAGCCTCTAAGAATAGAGGCGATTTCTTACTGGTAAATCCTCTATCCGGACTGCCTACATCGATCGTAATTTGTTTGTAGCTTGACGTTTCGAACCCTGGAGTCTGGGATCACCCTCAGAAGCTGTGAGTGCCGGTTGAAAGACCTAATCGAAACGTCAAGCTACAAACAAATGTACAATGGAGGCAGTCCGGATAGAAGAATTACCCTTAACAAAATTCTAATAGCAATGATTCTGAATAGGCTCAAAATGTCTTTGAATACAAATAGTTATGAAAAGGATGCTTTAATTAAGAGTAAGATAACAAACAAAATCTAAAATTATAATTTTATACAGTAATACAATTTGGGACTTGGGACAATATAGAAAATCCAAAAAGCGAAAGGTTAGTTTTCCTTAGTTATTAAATCTTAGTTACGGTATTGTTTTTTATTTCTATTGTACAAAAAAATACAAAAACGATTTATTACAATTACAACCTACTAAAAGTACTGAACAAACATCAGTACAGAACGAAGAATCAAACATTTCCTATATAAGAAGTCTCAGGCAGACTAGACCACATGTACTACATGATTCTGCCACTAGCTACAGTTTTCTGAAAACTAGTCTGCAGAGCTGCTAACACTGTATGCGCAAAATATGCTCTACAGTGAAATAGGTTATAGGTATTGTCAATAGTGTTTGGCGTCTTGGGTAAATTCGTATAACTTGTAAAACCTAGTTAGTCTTACAGTTAGTCTTCTAGTTAGTCGTGTTAATCTTCTATATCTTCGCACATATTCCCTAATGTATATCTTTTTCATACAAAAGATAAATGTACACACACAGAATTTCTCGGTCGGAAGAAAATGAGAAGTAGGCACTAACGACTTTTGGAGTGTCTCTACGGTAATGATAGTTGTATACTGAAGTTCTCTTCACGAGAAAACAATTTAGGAAAGTTATAGGACTCCTTCCAAACCGGGACGAATTTATCAAACTTTTTTAAATGGTGTAATAATGAGAATGAGAAAAGACCATAGCGTGATATTTGAAAATCGCCTTAAGAAGCTTTAAAACAAGTTAATGGGAAAAGGGAACACATTATGAGAATCGTTAAAGGTTTCGACGCATTATGAGATTTAAAAAAATTGTACGATAGTTTTACAGAAATCATATAGGCTTCTACTTACAAGTCTATTCCTGTAAGAAATAGGAGTCTTGCGGAAATTAAAATTTGTCTGACAAGTCTAATAGAATTTAAAACTTGAAAATGAGCTGTGAGGATTTCTCCTGTGTTAACTAATATCGTCTGTAGAAATATACTGTCAGTAAGGAAAGAAATGAGACAGGCTCGTGCTTTGTCGTTATGCTATTCAACGACAAAGCTGTAGTAGCTGGAGACGACACAGCACATTAAAATTCAGTCACGAAATGTGAAGTTACGACACGTACAGATTTTTAAATACTGTACCTTGAAAGTAGATTCTCTATGGATGAGAAATTTATCGAAGACAAAAAAATATAGATTATCGTAGTAAAATACCTTTAGACCGAAAAGAAGAGGCCGATATGTATTATTGAAACGATTAATTATGAAGGTTCATGAAAGAATAAAATTACGAAAAAGCCTCTTCAGAAAAAAACAGCGACAGCTGATTTCCTGGCAAGAGTATATTTTTTAAACCAATCAGAAACTTATATAAACAAATTTGTTTCGTGTTGTGTTTATATACAAATAATTATGTAGTCATTTCACAGAAAAATTCTAGTTGGGAAATCAGTAACCTGTTTATCCTTCCTTGACTGCGTCTTCGTCCTTGCGGGGAGCGAACAATGACGTATTGTCTTGCCAAATCTGTTCCCAGGCCATCCGATACCTCTGACGTCGTACAAATTTATTACAGATAAATGCTTAACGATTGTGTAACCGGTTTGCGCAATATGAAACCAATTTTGCCGAGGAACTACGATGAATTTGTCTGTCCAATTGGCGTACTGAAAATATGCGACAATTGTTCACTCCGTAAGCATTATTTGGGTTTAACATGCGTTTATTTTTCTTTATTATAATTCCAAAGGGTTCCTCTATTCTACGGTGAGGCATCGTCAGGGGTTAGACTGAGACAAAATTATGTTCCTGACCCCTATACTTCTACAGTTATTTTTGTAGTTGCACCAAATTGTTAACATTCTAAATATTTTACATTTACGACATACCAGTTCGTGGTCAACAAACCTGTGCTGTAACATAGGTTCAACAAATTAATTAGTATATTGTGCTTTTGCAAAATTTAGCTTTCACATCCTTCCTGAGACATATATTTTTTCTCACGTGCAATCGGCTACTACGTTAGTTTTCATGACTTACATATTGTTACGCAATTAACAAACCCTCTCTAATAGCCGAGACCGTCCTCCACCCGTCCCCACCCCATTGTCGAGCAGGTGTAGCCTCTGTCAAGGCCGCACTAAAGTACGTTCCAGATTCTTCAAGAGCACACTTAAAATACACATTAGCTGGCACACCTAAGTAAAGATGAAAAATTTATTCTAGGACACTTGCGCGACATTTTATAAAAACCACAGCAGCCGGCTTTGTCAATCAGTTGACAGTGAACGATTTCCTTAGCGCGGATCGAGTGTTTATCGAAGTATTGTGAGAAGTGTTATTGTGTTATGTTTAGTGCGGAACTCTATTATTTGACATTATTACTGCGTGTGTACAAACTTAACTGGAATTATTGTACGAGTTGATTACAAATTGTTATTTGTGATTAATTATAGCTAGTGATTAGTTACTTCATTGGTGTCTGTATTTTGTTTCCACTGTACCATACGGAGATCAGTAAGACCGTCGTACAATATTCACTACCCTTTCTAGATGTCCAGGTCTAGTTAACGATACACCTGTTGATACGTGTTACCGAACACGTATTGATACTGAATGCACCTATGTAAACAACTGAATTCGGTAATACTTTAACTTATTTCATTATCAGCCGCCATTTTGCACCATATATACCTACGTCCCACCGTAGCCGTCATTGTTTTAGTTTTTTGACTGTAGAAATAAAACTGTACGTAGATTATTGAAGCAACACTAGTCGTTATAAGTCATCTTCACTTTCAGCTATTACAGTATCGTCTGCGTAACATATGATATTAAACGTCCTTCTGCCCGAATCGAATCGAATCTGCCATGTTTTATGGCTTTTTTTATTTCATCCGTAACTACTTAAAAAAATTAAATACTTTATGAATCCAGCTTTCGTGTATCGTACGCAAATGGGATTGTTTGAGATAGTTTTCCATTGCATTTAATTTTCATTTCAGACTTTGAGTAATAGCCTATATAAGCAAAGGACGGATATTGTAAGCGGTCGGACAAGGCGCTTGCGCGGGTGTGTGTCCTGGGTGTCACCTTCAGGAAGCACGGATCGACGCGGATGTCTATACTTACAACACCAGTAACTGTGCACGTGTTAATAGTAGGTTCTACTCCCACTGTTTAACTTGCGTTACATTTGAGTAATTGCTAGTATTAGATTTAAAATTACCCTGCTTGTACGTACAATTCCCAGTGAACGCATGACGACACCTCATATTATTACTAGGCACATTAAACATTAGCTGGATGCGTGCTCTTTATGCAATGCATCGTAATCCTTTTACCATCCATCACCACTTACACGATGTGATTTTTTGTCTTATAAAGTTTATTTTATTCTATTGCACATGTTCACTGCAAGCGTTTGTTTTGTTTTAATTTCTATTGTACACTTCGTTGAACCATTTTCTTTAACTCCGTCGGACTTATTAATATTTTGTTTTCTAATAAAAATTTTGTTTTTTGTTTATTCGGTGTTTATTTATTTATGAATAAACATAGCAACTGAATAAATAAACAAACAAAATTTGCGTTATATAATATAGAACATTAATTCTGACGGTGTTCAACGGGATCTGTACAGTAATAAATATCTTACCATGCTGGGTTTTAATAGGCCCCGATATTTCCCCATATATATAATTAGTAAACGGTTAAATGCTATTTTAACAAAAAGAATTAATTAACAAAGGAAAATTATACGTATACGCAATCATACTTATTGTAATATAATACACTTCTAGAGGTTAAACAAATAAATTTTATTAAAACATTGATATGAACAGACTTGCCGGAATGTGCATACTAGGTTATTTTTCAGACAGTTTTTCAACAAGTTAAAAACATTTAAGAATGCGCTTTATTTAAGAAGTTAACTTGTATTTCAGTTACTGACCTCGACAGTCACTGTTTCAAAGGTAAAACTTCTTAAACAGTATAGAGAAATTTGAAATTTTCTTTTAGGTAACAGAGAGCGTAAACTTATTGTTTGAAATATAGATTCTAAATTACGTTACAAATATTGTTACGTTACAGATATTTCTTATGATGAGTGGGGCGCGAGCGAGCGCGTACTCATTGTAAGATTAACTATTTTAGGTCGTACAACCAAGGCCTGATTAATCGTTAGGCTAAGTAGGCTGCAGCCTGGGGCGCAAGCTTTTAGAGGGCGCAGAAATTTAAGAGAATAAGAAAGTAACAAAACTCATGTTGCATTATATACTTTTTTTCATATGCCGTCCTCAAAATCACGTCATTTAAAGCGAAAAATATAGTTTTATTTTCTAATTGCGATTTAGATAATTGTGATTTATACATACAATAAACAATGTATAATTGTTCGTTTTGATTGAAATAGCTGTTAATTTAAAGATAAAATGTTCAAACTATGAAATGTTGAAAAAATTTGGCGAAATTACCTACATAATCTTAATAAAAAACAATCAAGGGCCTTATTTGGCGGAAGTACGTTCTACATAATATATAAGTTCTATATAAGTAAGTTCTACATAATACTCATAATACTCTTCGCTAAATAGTAAATATTATCTATGATAAGAAACAGTGGTGGGGGGGGCGCAAAAAATTCATTAGCCTAGGCGCTAAAACCTTTTAATCAGGCCCTGCTTACAACCTCTATGGATTTTACCCTTCTTAACGTGTTTTCATTCCACGCTATCGTATATTATTCTTCTACAGTTTCTCCCTCTCATATCTTTCAGACGTGTGGGTTTTAGGCTACACAAACCTGTGTGGATTTCAGCTTAATGACGATGTGTTTTCATTCCACGCTATCGTATATTATTCTTCTACAGTTTCTCCCTCTCATATCTTTCAGACGTGTGGGTTTTAGGCTACACAAACCTGTGTGGATTTCAGCTTAATGACGATGTGTTTTCATTCCACGCTATCGTATATTTTTCTTCTACAGTTTCTCCCTCTCATATCTTTCAGACGTGTGGGTTTTAGGCTACACAAACCTGTGTGGATTTCAGCTTAATGACGATGTGTTTTCATTCCACGCTATAGTATATTTTTCTTCTACAGTTTCTCCCTCTCATATCTTTCAGACGTGTGGGTTTTAGGCTACACAAACCTGTGTGGATTTCAGCTTAATGACGATGTGTTTTCATTCCACGCTATAGTATATTATTCTTCTACAGTTTCTCCCTCTCATATCTTTCAGAAGTGTGGGTTTTAGGCTACACAAACCTGTGTGGATTTCAGCTTAATGACGATGTGTTTTCATTCCACGCTATAGTATATTTTTCTTCTACAGTTTCTCCCTCTCATATCTTTCAGACGTGTGGGTTTTAGGCTACACAAACCTGTGTGGATTTCAGCTTAATGACGATGTGTTTTCATTCCACGCAATCGTATATTTTTCTTCTACAGTTTCTCCCTCTCATATCTTTCAGACGTGTGGGTTTTAGGCTACACAAACCTGTGTGGATTTCAGCTTAATGACGATGTGTTTTCATTCCAGGCTATAGTATATTTTTCTTCTACAGTTTCTCCCTCTCATATCTTTCAGACGTGTGGGTTTTAGGCTACACAAACCTGTGTGGATTTCAGCTTAATGACGATGTGTTTTCATTCCACGCTATAGTATATTTTTCTTCTACAGTTTCTCCCTCTCATATCTTTCAGACGTGTGGGTTTTAGGCTACACAAACCTGTGTGGATTTCAGCTTAATGACGATGTGTTTTCATTCCACGCTATAGTATATTTTTCTTCTACAGTTTCTCCCTCTCATATCTTTCAGACGTGTGGGTTTTAGGCTACACAAACCTGTGTTGATTTCAGCTTAATGACGATGTGTTTTCACTCCACCCTATCGTTTACTCTTCTTCCCTAGTTTCTCTCTCTCATATATTTTAGAACTGCTAATACGTATTTCCACCTCTTTTCGGCGTCCCTTTCAGCATTTCATGCGTCGGAGTCCACTCCAAGATTGTGTTTAGGTTGTTGTTTTGTCCATTCGTGGTATGTGTTCAAATCAGGCTATCCATATAATGGTTTCACCTGCTTTACATCATTGCAGATCGAAGGAATTATCATAAATAAGAACAGTCAGGTAGCTGACTACGCTAATGACTTAGTCATATACTGTTGGCAGAAGGTGGAATCTCGTAATAATTGTAATATTTAGAGAAAAGAAGCATGAGTTAAAACAAAACGAAATACCCGTTAGCAACAGGAGCCGATAATGAAATCACAAATCCATTTGAAATAGACGTTAACAGGTCGATATCGTGCGTCTCCTTGCTAGGCTCTGTTCTAAACACAAATAATTCCATAAACGCGTAAATTAAAACCAGAATCGGAAAAGGAAATATATGCTTCTATGTTGATAAGCCACTAATAATGTCTAAAATTTAAAGTCCCAATTCAAAATGAAAAAGAATGTAGAACTCTGGTTACCGGTGTGGCTTACAGTAATGAAAAATAGGCGAAAAAGTTTCAAGAAACATCGAACCGAAATCCCTGATAACAAATTTAGACCTGCTCAAGAACAGGATGGGATTTAAGACGAACTTCGAGATAAATTCCCTAATTAATATTGGAGGTATAGTTGTATCTGCCCTAACCTAAAATATAAAGTTCCGAGGGTCTCACGGATCGTCGTATTGTACAGTGGAAACAAAATACAGACACCAATGACGTCACTAATTACCAGCTTTAATGAGTGACAAATAACTAACAGTGTGAAATCAATAAGGTACTCTAATACAGTAATTCAAGTTAAATTTGTCTAAATAAATAATAATGTCAACTATTAAGTGTGCCGCACCAACTATAGCACAGTAATCACTTTCCACAATCGTTTGATCTGCTCTTTACAATCTCGCCAGGTGTAACTAACTTCTAAGCCGGCCGCTTTTGCTTATATATATATCCCTGCAGGTGTTCCAGAATAATTTTCCATTCTTTTAGCGGCGTGGCTGTATAATTTGAGTAGTTACAAGTGCTCTCGAACAGTCTCGAGTGCTACGTGAGTGGACGGCCTTGACACAGACGCCACACGCTGGGTACTCGAGAACCGCGTAGAACGACACTCTCGTCTTTTCGAGAAGGTTCCATAACTGTCGTAGCAATAAGATGGTTAGGGCAGATTCATCGAGTGGAACCGGCTAGTAAGACTAGAAGAATTACCGAGTGGAAAATTTTGAAAACAGAAAAGAGGAAGACCAAGAATAACAGAACTTCATGATAATAAAAACGCGCGCGCGCGTCGTCGTTGTGTGTGTGCGAGAGAGAGAGAGAGAGAGAGAGAGAGGGCACGTGTAGAATGTACAGTTTATTGCTACTTACTGAGTGCGCCATTCCGTTATAAAAGCCACGCTCACAACGAGCTATAGCTTCCTTAAGAGGTTTCTGCCCCTTAGCTATGAACCAAATGTGTTGCACAAAGAAATCTGTTATGCGCGTGTGAATTGTCGTTCTAATAGGCATACGAATTAACGGAAACCGTTAGAGAAAAAAAAATACGTACCTAAAAGCCTAATCTTTCAAGCGCAAGAAATTTATTGCCAGTAATCAATAAAGCGGAATGAAGTTAACAAATGGATGGCGGAAGCCCGCAGCCAATCACGCGTCCCGTCACTACAGGACCCAAGTGCGTTTTAAATAAAACTCGTTATTTTTAATGAAACGTTGCTTTAAGTAAAAGTGCGTTGCAGCAAGTAGGTGTTCCATCAAATTACGATTGTTTTCTGTTCTTTTTAAATTAGATTTGTGTTTTAAGAAAATTATGATAATAATACCAGTCACGTATTGAGTTCTTTTTTTTTTTTAATTCGATACTGACCGAAAATTAATGAAGCACGACAAACAAGTTCCGAATTACTGATTACTTTGTAAAACATTTGTCCGTATCAATTTCTTGTAATTAATTTTTTCATTTCCGTCACATTATTTTTTTCTCTTCTTATTATGATTGCGGCGTCTATAGTGTACAAGTACGGTATATATAAAAGCATTTTTACAATTGTCTTCCTCTCTCTTAAAGGCTTGGTATTTACTCATATTCCTCCTCATAATTACCGGTTTTCAATTGTGCCCTTTCCTTTACATCGTTTCATACAATATACGTCTTTTCTCCAATGTCATCTAATCTTTGCTCACTTTCTTTCGCCCATGGGACTCAAATCTGTTAAGTTTCGCTCTCTGCCGTGCCGGATCTATTCTTGTTTTCATGCATGCCCGAACCGTACAAATCGTTTTCGTATTATACACTGTAGTATATCTTCCGTAGTACACATATTTCTTCTGTATTCACTGTGATCACTACGATCTTTGTTTTCCTGTCACAAAATGAGAGGAATATCCTGAAGTTTATACTCAAAATATTTTTTTATAGCCGTCTATTTCAGTACATTTTTTGTGACTTTTCATCATCCTTGCTCCCTCTAGCTTCTCATGTAAAAGAGATAAGAATATAAAAAGGGCAATAGAGAATGTGTAAAAAATTCTACGCATAGAGAACTCATTTAATATTCTATGCAAACGTTAGAAGATAAATCATTAGAAGATTGACTTCTTTTTTTTCTTAGAAAGAAATACTCTTAGGATTAGAAAGAGTTTAAGTATGACAGCGAATGAAAGACGGGATGATACATGAGTTTCCTGTAGAAAAATCTTCCCGGCATGAAGAGAGTATTGAAGAATGAAGCAAGATTGAGAAAATGGCACACTGTTGAGAACTGTTGAGAAAATGGCACACTGTTTACTTGTGCTGCATGGGAGACAGGCAGACAAAGAATTTGTGAATACTTTGGGGAGGGGTACCTTTAAAAACCTTGGAACATAATCAAGAAAATGATAAACTCCAAATATATGTGGAGAGCTGTGGACGATTTTGTTGGAAAAATAATCTTCCCCTTCTTCTTTAACTTCCTTGTTTAGACTCTGTCCTGCTTTGTAACAATGGTCCTACATGCTGTCACTCCACCTTTTCCTTGGCCGACCAATGCTCCTCTTGGAAAAATCATGTGCAAAACGACAAAACCGAAAATCAGTAGGAGCATTGGCTGAGTGACCAGACCTTCCGCCGCAAAGTAATGCCTGTTGGAGGTGCCGCAGGAGGCAGGGGAGGGATGCGTTACGTAAAAGAAGTAAATTCATAATCAGATCTCGTGTATTATTGGAGACGATGTCATAGACAAATAAGATAGGATATACGGATTTGCAATTTGCGTAGATATAATAGGAACGGTAGAGCTAAAAATTATACATTGGTTCGGACAGCTAAAGAGAATGTCAAAGGAAAGATGGCCAAAGGAGGTAGATGGGAATTGACACCACTCATAGAAGGATAAACGACGGCATTCCTGAAGAAAGGTGCTGAAGACGCCATGAACGCAAGACGACTCTTTGGATCGGTGTCGAGGAAGGCGGTTTTTAGTGCATGTGCACTTTCAGGAAGAGTCTCATAAGTCAGAAGAGTCTGGGTTTCTATAAAAGATTTCAAACCTAAAAAAGTACGTTTTTAAAGATGCCACTTGTAACAGATGTTATTGTGTCATTGAAAAGAAATAGGTATCTATAGCATTAACATCAAAATAATATGTTTGATTTTATGTCAGATTTAGTCATGTGAAAAACGTGTTCAAAGAACCAAATGTATCAATGTCACTTTCTTGAAATGATAAACCCGTGGTTGTTCAGTCTCGTACCGTGCCGTCAGTGTTATTAAAAATTTTATTTCATACAAAATATGTTTTAATATCTTCAAAATCTTCCGTAATCGTCTGCATCTGATTCTCTCATTCTGTTTATGTCGTGCTTCGCTTCTACGCATTAACGTCACCGTTGTGTTGCGGTTCGTCTCCCACATAATTCAGGGAAAAAATTATTTCCGGAAGTTTTTCTTTTTTGATACTGATAAGACGTAGGGTCCGATGAAGGTGATTTCCTATACCATTACAGGAAATAACAATAAAAACAATAACAGTAGGATCTATTGTGTTTCACATGTTTAATTATCATATCGTGATAATTCTCGTTCACGATATTCCGCGTATAGAGAGAAGCGTCTGATAGAGAGAAAGTGCATAAAAGTGAACTACTATTTTCAGACAAACAAGGAGTGCCGGACGTTGGCAATAACTCTCCTCGTCGTTTCGGACAAGTGATTTAGGTAGAAAGTTCATCTCGGCTGTGTGTAAACCCTTAGCTACGTCTCATTTACATTTTGCGTTGTTAGATTATTTGATATATTCATGGCTACGATAATAAAACTTAATTGATATTTAAGGGGAATCTGAAGGGCATTTAATAACGAAAACGAAATAAATGAAATAAAATAAACTAAAATCCATGAAACCTTCCTGCCCAACTCAAAACCCACATAAAATGTCCCACGCCGATTCCTTGACGCCATTACGACCCTTCCTGCCACCTTTAGAGTCAAACGCTGCTCGTCCCTGGTCGCCTTAGTCTTATAGTTTGGCACTATAACATCCCCCCCATCCTCTCCAAGAGGTTGTCACACTACATCAGACACAGTCACAATCTACTCCTTTAACTTTTCTAGTCCCTCCACCTTCTCAGCGGCCGGTCTGCTCTGGCGGGCGACTCCACAATCCACAATTCCTTCTTCCCAAATTCCCAAGTGGCTGAATAGGGCTTGCCCCAAAACAGCCTGTGCGACTGGTCATCACCTCACCGACCAGCCTCGAAAAAAAAGGGGGGGCCTTTAAATTAAAAAAATTTCTTTTCGAGAAAAATATGCTTTTCTTCAGATCTGACGGTACATAGCCTATATTTATTAAAATCAGATGGATAAAAATTATTTTAAAAAATTCTTGCCGAACAGTTCTGTATTGCCAGCCGTCGTTAACGTGTAAACTTTTCATTCGAATCGTTTTTTAAAAATTAACTTTTTAATATTTTTTTGGCCCAATGATTTTATTTCTCATTATTTATCCTTGAATTATTCTTTTAGTTTGTATTTATCCTTCAGTTACAGTGCTTCAGTTTATATTGTATGTAATCATTGGAAATTACTGTCAATTTTTGTTGTACTGTTGTACGTACTACGGAAATTAAAATTTCTATTCATGTTTACCTGTCATGTCCTTGTATGGTCTGCATATGATATCACCAACACCAGCGCTTTATTTTGAATGCGAATACCCTCTTGGCTTTATGAATTCTTACTTTGCGAGGAACTAGTATTTCCAGTCTTAATACTGTACAACAAACGTTTCGAATCCTGAGGTTAAACTTTCTTTGCGCTACTCACTAAACTAAGTAAAAATAAAAGTAATAAATAGTATAATAATAATATTATTCTTTATTATAATAGAAATAATAATAATATTCACATATTAAGTTAAAAGAAAAATTATTCATAGAAAAATCAGCGTTATTATTCGACGGCCTGCGCCAATCCACTACATCGGACTACCACTTATATACAAACAAATATACGAGACTAGTCATCGCTGAATTGACCGAATCTCGGCTAAGAAGTTGGTCAATCAGTTGTACACGGTCTGTTTATTTACGACACAATTGTTTATTGTCTTACATTAAAGTAACGAGTGTTTTAATTTATAGTCGAAGCGACTGTTGAGTTTCTCGCTCTCTCATTAAATTTGAAAATTTATTTTATTAATCAGCAATTTATTTCCTGTCTGCCACTTAAGTAAATCGAACCTGACAGTTTTCTGTCTGTGTGTTTCCGGATCAGTCCCGCTTTGTAGTCGCTATTCTCCGCAACGTTACGGTAGACCAATCTCTGTCGTCCTCAGCCAGATTCCTCCTCGATTCATCCTCGTAGGATGGAATGATTTTCACCTAGTTCGGACGTATATTTGTACTGAAATGTGAATAAAAAGGTGTGTTCCTATTGGTTCTCTGTTTAACCTGTGTCTATTAATCGGTTGACTTGTTTCCTAGTGGTGTTCGATCAGTGAAAGCGTGAAGTACCGGCTTCCATGCTGGATGAAATCGCAGGCAGTCTTCCCGTTTGTTGAGAACGTCCTACTGTTTTTTCAAATTTAATTGCTTCCCTAATGATGCGTTTCTACAACACTTCCGTGCCAGCGTCGCGTGGAAACCGGTGTTATGTCCAGTCTCGCTTGAACGCTAGGCTAACGCAGATGTTTTCGCGCCTTTGTCTACTCAAAGCCTGTGTTCTCTGACGTGCTGGGATACGAGTCACGGCTGTCACGTATGTCACGGTTTGTTTGACTTAAGTAGAAACGGTTGCGGTCACCGCAAGGTACCTCATATACCCCTTGTCATTGTATGGCGATTCTGTCTTTAGGCCTTCTCAGCAACGATCCGACGTTTTGATGTGGTCTGTAGACAGCCATTACTAAGTTTTCAAGGAGGAACCTTCCTGAGGTTGGCAGAGATGGGTCCGCAAAAAGTTGGGAACAGCAGCTAAATACAACACCGGAATCGACCCAGATAAGGGGCACCTCATATCATACGCTTAAAAATCTTCGAATTGTCACACACACACACACACTCACTCACGCACACACAATTATTTCAGAGCTAGTCTGCAGAACTAGTCTAAAAATGAAAAATAAAAGAGTATTTCGCATAGTTGAGATTACTTTTTGCCGGCCTATTAGACCGTGGTCTACTGCTATCATTGTTCTCAGACGTTTCGGCCCCACCATCGGAGGTCATCTTCAGTGTAAAAAATGACCGAGCAATTGGCACAGTGTTCGCCAATTCATCCCAGTACTGAGGTACAGATTGACGAACATTGCTGGAACATATTTTACACTGAAGGTGGTGTCCGATAGTGGGGCCGAAACGTCTGAGAACAATGATAGCAGTAGACCACGGACCTAATAGGCTGGCAAAAAGTAATCTCAAAAATGCTGACTACGGCCGTAAAAAATTTGGAATTCTGTGCATTTCGCATTTTCTATTTAACAAGCGAATATATATTTCCATGCATTCGGGAAATATTGCTTATTTTTGCTGCTGGTGGCGGAAAGGTGGGTGTGTTTAGAGCACTTTCGGTAAAACGAGGGATGAGCACACAGAAAAGTCACACCTCGCCACTGCTCGATCTGCAATGGAACGGACATCGTTAATAATTCTGTCCACTCGCCCACATACCTGCAGTGACAGTCGAACATATCGTTCAGACGTGACGCAATCGTCAGTCTATGCACACTCAATAATGGATGAAAACGAAATTAAACGCCTGGAAACTAGAACACGGACGTTTCCGTTTATGGCAACTGAGGCAGGGGACTGTGATCACTATTCGCCGTACGTGAGCCTTCCGCTGGAAGCAAACAGTTCGGTTCTCTTGACATGTTGTACAGCGTCATGCCGTTCTCACCGTAAGTATCCAGTCTCTGGCCGGAATTTAGGAAAGTGTACCTACTTCATGCTTTCCTGTTTCGGCCACAGTATCGATCCATTATGGACACTGTTCTCACTATAAAATCAAAGTCATTTTATAATATTTTCCGTTGTGGGCCCATTAGTGAGTAGGAAAGTTTAATTAGGCAATTTAAAAAATTACATCCTCTCGTTGTCACAATGAGCTACTGGAAGTTGGTCAAACTTTTCCTAACCTAAAACATTTTCGGACTATCGCGCGAACCACCAGCAAAAACTCGGATCGAAAGTGAGCGGAAAGTCATACTTTCATGGTTACTAACCAGCTGCATTGGGCATGAAATATACGTAGAGTTTGTTAATGATAATAAATAATTAATAACATTATGGACAACTGTAACTAATTATAAATCTCTATATAATTTCATTTACTCTTATGACGTAACTGAACCGTAGAAAAGACATGGGTAATAAACAAGAATTTTAATTAAATTCTTTTATTGTGTGGAGCTGTTCAGTATCCATAATATAAACTAATCTACGTATATGTACTGATTTGTTTAAACTGATCATGAGCTAATACTTACTTATGAAAGTTAATAATAAATAGTATTTTTATTTTTACAAGAATAGTCCGTACATTTTTAGTTGTATTAAAATGTTTCGACAGTTTTGTGTACTGTCATGTTCAGACATAGTAGCACCTGAAGTATAAATGTTTGATACCTGAAGATGACAGTATACAAAACTGTCTAAACATTGTAATACAAATAAAAAATAATATATATATATATATATTCTTCTAAAAATGAAACTATTATTTATTATTATTTCAATTACTTTCTGCTACAGTCCGTTTCTTGATGTATATAATACTTTAATATTTATAACTAAATTTACCTCAAGATATACTTTTTTCTATTAGGCCTAATAGGAAAAAAGTATACCTTGAGGTAAATTTAGTTATACATATTAAAGTATTTATTATTAATATTCAGTAATACGAATAATTGTGAGTACAATACTATTGAAATTTTATATTATGAATAGTATACAGAGTTACGCCATTACAGAAGATTCTACTTGTTTCTCGGCTATTCCAGCGGAGCCCGGGTGTAATGTGTGTGTGTGGGTACATATTGCTGCTACTTTGAGATGAAGGACAATTACGTGACACTTGTCACGCGTCCGCAGCCGAAGCTGTTCCAGACTTCACCGGTCCGCCCGCACTGTGTTCAAGGCGGCAAGCAATTACGCTCTAGTGTTTTTAGCGTTGACGCGTATTATGTGGATTATTCTTTAATCCCAGAGGAGTATAAATACAAGCATTCAGCGACGCTTAGTTTCAGTTTTAGTGGCGATTTATTCCAGTGAGGTTCGAAGTTATTGTCGGGCGATTTACAAGTGGTGTATTAGTGAAAAATGATTATAGTGCGGGATTCTCTATAGTTGACATTATTATTTGTGTGCGCAGATTAACTTGAATTATTGTATGAATATAATGTTATTGAATAACTTGTTTATTACAAACTGTAAATTGTGATTATTAAAGCTGGTGATTAGTGACTTTACTGGTGTCTTCTATTGTGTTTTCCACTGTACCATACGACGATCGGTGAGACCGTCGTAACAATATAATTTTTTGTTAATGTTATTGAATAAAATCCAACTGGTGTGGATTTTAAACTGGTGTACACGATCATTTTTGTAAACTACAAGTAGCCTATATTAGCAACAAATTCAAAAAAAATTCGCAATTCAATACATACAGTTTTATGTCTTTTCATCCTCTTTAGAAAAGAATGTTTATTAGAAAAAACATCCACTTATGCATATAATAATCGATTTAAAGCAATTAAACGACTACCAGTACTCACAATAGATTTTTAACTGCAGTCGTCTTTTTAAGATTACTTTAATAACACAATACTATTTTTATACTATATGTTGACTTAGTGTGTCACACAGTTGTAACACAAGCAAATGCTATTACTTGTATTAGAAGTGTTTACCGGGCTGTTTGGTATTAGAGGCTTTACCACATTAGACGCGAATTCTTCGAATTCCACTAACGATGGCAGCCAGTGGTGCTGTCGAAACGTTCGGTTTGTCTGCAAACCGTAGACCACGGCCAAACAGCCCGGTAAACACTTCTAATACAACTGACACCGGCCGTGAAAGCCTTAGAACAATTTTAATCCTATTACTTGTTTATGATACCATTAACTTGGAGGGGGGATTTGGAAATAAATTGGAAATAAAGAAAGTGTTAGTTTATAGAGGTCTATCCAAGCACAGTTCGTTATAATCCCGCGGATCATCGTTTAAGAAACATTAAGGTATCGTTTCGCTATTTGATTTCATCGCTGCAAATGTCATTCATAATAAATGATGAAAAGTTGAGTCGAAGTTTAGTCGATTGATTGCACACATTTCAAACTATCGATCTGTGTCGATGTTTCGACAAAATGTATTGCCATCTTCAGTCCCTATGGACTACATGGCAGTACAAAGAATAATTAATACAGTGTCTGATGTGTATTTCTTGTTTACATAGCTGTATGTTAGCACATGTGTGAAAGTAGGGATACCATGTTATTAGTTACAGTTCGTTACAATCATTATTTTCCTCCGTTTAGTGATTTGTTGTTAATATGCCGTAGAATTATAACGATATTAATTAATAAATAAATTGAGCTTGGTAGATCAGTGGGTATGGCTCCTGGCTACTAATTTAGAGATCCCGGGTTCCATCCCAGGTCCCATCATAAAATCAGAATACGGTTTTCAGCCCCCTGATTGACTTACTCTGTGGAAATGAGTTTCTATGATACCACTATTGGGTAATAACGGGCTGGTGAGGCGTAGTGCTGATCATAGTACCTTCCTTGTGTGTGTGAACGGCTCATATGAAGCATCTTTTAAGTGATACAAAAAGGAGCCACCCTTCTTCTTCTTCTTCTTCTTCTTCTTCTTCTTCTTCTTCTTCTTCGTATAATAATTATTATTATTGTTAATGTTATTTTTATTATTATTAAATATGTAAAATGAGTAACGAAAACATCCTAAATCAAATACTCTGTGTATCTATTTTTAACATTTAAGTCTAAAAATATCCTTATGATTTTTTTATTTATAACATATTTATTAAAATCCTTATTTATTAACACTTATTTATTTATGTCATTATTATCCGGTGATAGGTCAACAACGAACATTATTTGCTTTCTTACTTACCCCCTTTTGGTTACTTTTTAACAAATATTCTTTTTTTACAAATTTGCTTAATATCTCATCATCTTCTTCTCCTTCTTCAGTTTTACTTTCTCTCTCGCCCCCAAATAAAAATCTCACCCGTTTGTTCAAATTTCATTTTTCCCAGAGAGAGACGTGTACAAGACAATCAATACCATATGATTAAGGGGAGGGAGGGAGTGGGCTACACACCTTGTGTGATGCTGAAATTCGCGTGAAAGCGAAGACGAGTTAACCTATAACAAAGGTAACCTTGAGGCGTCCCCGCGCGCGCGCACATGTCCAGCATCGTGATGAATAGCGGTGAGACCGTGTGACTGTCGGCACGTGGGGGGAATCCACCAAACTTTCACACATCGGAATTGTGAACATTCTAAACTGAAAGTGAAATACAGACTAACTGCTACCTCACGTACCTATGTGTCCATTTCACTTTAATACACAAATATTAAAATAATATCGTCTATACCAGCGGCATAATTAAGGGAGGGGAATCAGTCCCCCCAGAGCTATTAAATATTTCAATGAAATTCCATAAGCACTTAACGTAGGCGTAACGTTCCTAAGTCAGTTGCGTATGTTAATATAAGGCTTATAAATAATTGTATAAATAATTACCGGTATATGGAAAGAATCTTAAATATTTCGTTTCTGCAGAGTAAAATGGGAAGTTCAACCTTCAAGCTAGTCTTCTGAATTTTCAAAAATGAACGCTATATTGCCGTTTAAATTCCCATCGATTTGCTACCCGACATGGGATTTTTTCATAATTTTGACCCATAGTTTTGTCTCCACCCTCCTGTTTTTGGAGGATCAATCTAAAAAACAATAGGGTTCTGTAGTGTAAAAGTGTGGACACGCATGCCTAGTTTTACGAAAATCGATTGATGCGTTCGAAAGTTGTTGTTGGACATACCCCAAATACATAGACAGACTGACAATTACCAAACGATCGAGACAAAACTGAGAACTCGTTGTGCTCGTTCAACTATTACTATTTTATGGAACTATTAGACTAACAGAAGAAAAATAAAAACAACAAAATCAACTATTTAGACATAACCATCAAAAGAAACAATAACCATCTACAATATGCAATATACAGAAAACAATCTTCCACTAACATCATTATACCTAACCATTCTGACCACCCACCACAACATAAAACGGCAGCAGTTTATTCACTATTTAATAGAATGTACAAAATACCATCATAAGGTACAAAAATACAAAAAATAAACGTTGTCTTGGCCTTTAACTGGCCGTCTTCAAGTGTTCTGATAAATAAACAATTTCCTGTGTTCATATTGCTTACACTATTGTTACAATTAAAATGATATTACTTATTACTTCAAGACAAGTGAAATAAATCTACTTCGCAGTAAGCACACCTTTCAATATAGGTCTGGTACGAGGATGTGCAAAGAACGCGAGAAGAATGGAACCTCAGTCAGATCTCTCAGATGGTTACCCGTCAGAGAGAGGGTGAGAGAGAAAGACCAAAAGTAACGTGGACGAAAAGAATTCATAAAGCCATGTCGGAAAGCGACAGGACGCTATGAAGCTGAAATTATATTATGTATGGACGTATGTATAATATATACCAGAAATATACAAATCTAATTTGGCCACACATGCAATAAACACTGGACATGAATTTCCAAACATAACCAACATGACACTAATAAAACACATACCACACAAAGGCACCATAATGAACATTTGGGAAAAATTACAAATATACAAACATAAAACACAAAACAAACTGATACCTGAACAAATACAAATCAATACAAAACATGACACAATTTGCAAAGCACTCAACATCGAAAATACACAAAATACTAATATATACACCACAATCACACACAATAATACCAATTTAAAGTACCAAAGGCGAACAGGAAACTATAACAACAACCAACCAACACACAAGTACTTCACAAGATTCAAAATTAGGAAGGCTGAGGATGGGAACACAAAGTGTCCCAAAACATGTTCCAAATAAAGAACAAACATCTTGAGATAAAGTTATTATAAATATTAAATGTATAATAGTTTATGATACTGCTAGTGGTTCCGCAGCAGTTTTCTAGGCCTACTTATTGTAAAACCGCGCCGCCACTGATAAGGGACATCCATGGAGTATACACCGAAACGACAATTTAAAGCAATACAGAGAGAACTGAACAGACCACGTAAAAAGATGCATAAGAATAGAATAGCAAACAAATTTTGGGTTATATTCGGAAAGGGAGATAGGTGGTAGGATAAAGGAGCGAGCAACGGATCATGAAGATCGAAAACCTGAAGAGTATGTGATCTGGTAAAATACCGTAATACAGCGAATTACTCAGTCGTTCAGGACAGAAGTCACTGAAAAGACAGACAAGAGAGTCAATCGTTGAGCAGCGGACAGGACGTACTATTTACATGACATAAAATGTACTGACTTATGATATTTTTAACCAACCGACTGGTTGCTTCATTACACAATCACATTCAAACACCTCTGAATGTTGCTGCCCAGAGGAACTAAATCTTCCTCTTCTAAACGATCTGATCCAAATCTCTTACAATTGCGCCAGTGCGTACATCCATAACGCGCACGAAAATCGAACGTGCATCAAACAACATTTGAAAAGTTGCAATCGAGCGAGTTAAGGTAGGTGAACTGCCGTGAATTTTGTTTGCAGTCGGTCAAAGGTTCACTTTCTGTTTCGTACTAATTTTTATTAAGCAAACGCTTTCTCTTCAAGCCTAACGTCTCTCATGTTTACACGTTCACAAACAATATTGTCGCTCTGTAGTGAATCCTTGCAAAACACTCAGTTCAATAGTTTTTATTCTCTTTAGCGAACACATTTACACATTTTTAAATTGAAGTAATGGTTGCTCTATTTTGCACAAACATTTACAAATCTAAAGTAAGTCCATGTAATAAGAAATTAAAGCATAAACCTTTAGAAAATTTTTTTTTCAAAATTGTGACAGTTGAAAAGCCTTTAAACTATTCTTAGAGTTTCATGTATAACTGAAATACAACGTATTCTTTTTTCCTTATTGTAAGAATTTGTCAATATCAAATGTGTGAATCTACCACATGTAATTTTCATCTTTTATTAAGATAATATGTTCTAACACTAAACGAGACTTCAATTAATACTATCAGTCGTCGTAATGATCTAAAACTACAACGCCTTCTCGTTGCTATTACCGGCTACCAATTCTCCTGCTCTTTTTCATGCGGAGGCAACTCTCACATACCATTCTAATCTTACTACGTTGTCCCCACCCTCTTCGTTATTTCCCTTCTAATATCTTGCCTTCTAGAATGTTCACGACCGCGACCAGTGAAATACAACTCGCAATGACTGAAATCTGTTCGAGAACATAACTGTCAGCTCACCGCTGTACTAGTAAGATCTGAGCTGCATAACTCACTCATTGTTTAAAAAAAAAACACATTTATGAATAAATAAAAATTAAATTAATTAATTTCAGTTTTTTACCGCTGTGAGTAATGTTCATCGTGTATACGCTTCTTAGCGTTAATCAAGAAAGACGGCGAAGAGTAACCGTATGTCGTTTCTCGTATTTTATGTTTTTTTTATTTTTTAACTATTCCGGAGGTAAAACGGTCCCCTGTTCGGATCTCCGGGCGGAAACTACTCGAGAAGTTAGTCTAGTTAAACACAATAATGGATCAAGTAATGAAGAATGAATTCAATATGAAAATAAATGAACAAAAACCAAAGTCTAGTCTGTAGTCGGAAGGAAGAAAATCCAGTCAGAATAACTCTTGGAAATAATGTTCTCCAGGCAGTTAAAGAATATAACTGTATAGGAAGTAAAATCACAAGTAATGGACGTAAGGAAATTATAAGCAGAATTAACCAGGCTAAAATTGCTTTCAACAAACAGAAAAACCTCTTCACTTCAAACACTATCAGCCTAAAAATGAGGAAAAATCTAGTAAAGACATAGGCCTACGTGTGGAGTGTTGCCCCTGGATAAAGTGACCAGAAAAGACTCCAAGCATTTGAGAACTGGTGCTACAGAAGAATATTCAAGATAACCTGGAGGGAGAAGATAACGAATGAGGAAGTCTTTAGAAGAGCTCAGGAGGAGAAGAGCTTTCTACGAAATTTAAAAGGCAGAAGAGCTAAGTTTATACGGCATATTGTAATATCAACTTGTTTCACTCCTACTGTTTTCTATCTGTACGTATCGTTTATTTTATTATAAGCCACACGTTGCTGGCGTCAATTTAATACGTAAAGTTTTTGTTATATATCTTGTTTAGTAGTTATTTAATTTATTATTTTCCACTTGTCCCACGTTGTTTACTCTGAGTTTAAATTAACACTGGTTCGTTAAATATTTTTGTTAAATAATGATTAATTATTTAATTGGTTCAAATTAATTATCTTGTTTAAATAATTATTGTGTATTCCTTTTGAGTAATTATTTGGTTGTAATCCCCGTTGGTTATAATTGTTACCTCTGTAGTTGCCATTATTTTGATGATTATTTGGATATTGATTCTGATTATTTCCCCTATAATTACCGTTATTTTGGTTGTTGTGTGGGTTATTTCCCCGGTATTGACTATTGTTATTGTTTGATGGCGGATTATAATTGTTGTTGTTTCTATTCGGGCGATCATAGTTCCCATTGTCCCTGTTATTCTGTCTGTTATAATTTGTCGGGTTGTCTATTTTATAACCAGTCGTCTGATAATCACGGTATTGTCCTGTCTGCTTGCAGGTTTCCAGTAAGCTTGCTAGATTTTGTATCTTCTTGAATTGATTATACCTGCTGGAGTTTTCTATTTCTTTGTTGTAATGTCGAGATAGTTGTTCTACCAGGCACTCCTCTGGAATTTGGGGTGTTAATTTCCGTGCCAGGCATATTTTACCCAAAAAGTATGATGTCGGCGATTGTCCCTTTGATGCGTCGTACTTTCCATTGGATAAGTTCATACGGATACGGTTCTGTGTGGACTCTGACCAGTACCTTTCCTTGAATTGTCTTCTAAATTCGTTGAGGTCTGGGATGTCGGGTCGTACTGCTGTCCACCAATTATCGTACGTCTCCTTGAACATTTCGTCTATCATCCCCCGTATGGTTTTCCATCTTGTCTCTCTTGTCCTCTCGATGGTTTCTTCCAGACGTTCCAGGAACTCCATCGGGTTGCGCCTGTAGTTTCTGAAGTTGATTACCTCTCGATTATCACTGTGGCATGTGTGAGTGTTCTGGATTGGTCGATCCTGCCATGAATCTATTTTGGTTTGTAGCTCTCGCTCTCGCTGACGGATTTCTTCTATGTTATTTTTATTTGTGCTGATTCGTTTATCTAATTCGTTTGCTACCAGGAATGTCCTCTCTACTCTGTCACTGACGTCTTGTAGGATCTCCTCTTGCACTTTCTTGCTCTCCTCCCGACTTGGTGTATTTCCTCTTGAGTCGTTCTCTTCAGAGAGTCCAGTTTAACATCTGTATTTTCTTCGAGGTTGTTAATTCGCCCCTCTATCTCTTCTCTGGTTTGTGTTAATTCCTGGTGGTATTGCTCACACTTCTCTTGGACTTCTGCTATTTCTCTTCTAACGCCAGTTATCTCCCCGTCTATTCTGGTGTTGATTTTTTCGTGGTTTTCCTCTATTCGCTTACTGACGTCGTCTATTTTCTCCTCCATCTTCTTGTTATTCTCAGTCATTTGTTGGCATAATTTTTGATTGTCTTCCTTTAAATCTGCTTTTAAAGTTTCTGTATTTTCTTTCATCTCTCCGAATTTTTCCATCATCATCCTCATAACGTCCTGTAAACTCACGTCGATTGACTGCGTGGGCTTTTCAGGTTGGTTTTCTTCTGGTTGGTTTTCCAGGGTATCATCTATCGTAACTTCCATTTCATATGTTGGTTGTTCTTCCTGTACCTCCATGTTCACTTCGGTGTCTGTTTCTCCTTGTTTGGCCTGGAATCTGGTATCATATGTGTGTGTGTGTGTGTGTGTGTGTGTGTGTGTGAGGCATGGTCGTTCTACTGTAATTGCCGGGCTAAATTAGGATAATTGAAATAAAATGTAATATTCTCCTATCTATTTAGAGCCGCACTGGTTGGTCGCCAATTTGTAATATCAACTTTTTTCACTCCTACTGTTTTCTATCTGTACGTATCTTTTATTTTATTATAAGCCACACGTTGCTGGCGTCAATTTAATACGTAAAGTTTTGTTATATATCTTGTTTAGTAGTTATATAATTTATTATTTCTTGCGTCAGTATACAGGTGTATTATATGATACTGTTAGTAGCTTACTCGTAAACAATGTAAACATATGCACAGTACTCCCTGATTAATAATCTCAATGATTATTTATTAACACTCCTCACGATATGGTACACTGATCGTGGTTACACTTCACTTAATTTCGCACATGAACGATTTTATTTTCTTCTTGAATTACTATTTAAATGGTTATGTACGATACTTAACCTCGTTCTCTAACACGCACTTCTAGTATAAGTATCACTACTGTTATCGATGCACTGTTATTTAATTACACTTCTTACTTCTGGTTGATTATAAAATTTTGATGAGAATTCGGCCTGGATTAGTTGTTGTTGGTTGAGTGGAAAGAGACAAAATGCTTCTTTGTTTACAATTGCGATCGTATATATACTTTCCTTAGAAGGCCACTAGGCAGTGTTGGCGGGTTTCTAAAGTCGTTCGCGATTGGTAGAAAATGATGTCATGATGACGTAATTCTATTTATAGCCATTACATAATAGTATAGTATAGTATAGAACCATCAATGTCGTTTTTGTTATTATTTCATTGTATTTATTCGAAATTCACCAAATTTATGATGCTAACGTTAATATCTCAGTTATTACAATTAAAATTCAGATTCTATTATTAGCATTGTAAAGCTTGTATAACGTGTCGGCTACGTTATAACCTAGGGAACCCGTGATAATTGACTCTGGCCAATTATACAGGCTGCCTTCGTTGTAACAAACTGAAAATTAATCAAATCACTATCAATAATTATAAGTACTCTAATCAAAGGAAACTGGGGAGGGAGGTTTGCTGATTTATGCACTCAATTTAGTATGTAACAAAGATGACGTCTCTTTATTTACGTGTGATTAATAATACATTACAAATAAAAATTTTAGCTTACACTGAAATGGTAAGAGGGTTTTCTATATTTAAAATGATAATACAGTTAGCGTATTTACCTCGGATCCGAGTCTCTTTAAACTAGTTAGGAATTTTCAAATTTACTCTACTTCTTTAGTCAATTACATTATTACTTAAAATACCATTAGAAGAATGGTTTCGTTTAGTTGTGCGATGTTCCAAAGCTACACCACAAGAGTTATGTTACAAAGTATGATTTCTGAAATTTCTTGTTACAACATTGTTATTCTTAACGCTTAGAGATTGTCATTTAAAGTCTTTTCTTTTAACATTACTTATATTTAAAAGATACATTATTCACGGAAGACGAGCTTCCGCGTCACCTCTAGTTAATCGTTTCAGTCCATGTCCTGCCGCGTGATTCTTCTGTACTCTCTTAATAGTGGGTCGTCATCGTGGTAGTCTTTCCGGTGGAGGTCCCCGGAGTCAACTAATGATGAAGTGGATGTTACGATGTCATCTAGAATGAAGTCGTCCTGTTTCTCAGTGGTAGTGTAAATGCAGTTGAGGTCTTAGTCTTCACTTTTCACAGTTATTCCCATCACATTTGTAATAGCACAGTAGTATTTGAGTTTACATATTCGTTACACATTATGACGGAACCCCAAAATAACTTGAACTATATTTTTAATAGGAGATGTCACCTTACACACTTATTTCATTCATTCACATCTTTGTGTTAAAACACACTACATTTTAGTTACATAGATCCCCACACTGTTAGTTGAAGCTAATAACAAAATAAAAAAAACATTTTGTGCAGCGCTCCGCTTGGAGCTGTTTACAGATTGAACGTCGCATCTCAAGTCCTACATTGTTACAACAGGAAAATTGTAAAGACGCGGAGTGAATACTCCGCCATAACATAGTTCCAACTTTTAATTAGTAATACAGTCTTACAGTTCGACATAATAAACAATCAAGACTTTGCTTGTCTACAGAATTTATTACAACTACTACTAGTGACTTTGAATTATTTATTATTTACATTATAATTTACAGGTATTTTTATTTAATGCCGGGTCGGTATGCAAGTTGGATCCGGTATACACAGGCCATAGCATGATAATTTAATAAAGGGTTAACAGTTTTTAACTCTTTCTTTCTCAGTTTTAGTTAATTATTTTAGTTAAATTCCCTTTTTATTACTCATTACTATTACGAGTTTGTTCAGGGGTATTCTTCGGTTTAATAGTGCGATTTAATGGTTTTAACTAACTTCCCATTTTATATTTTTATTATTATTAATTTTTTTTTTTTTAATTTAAATCGTCACACTTGTTTATTTCCCTTTATTTTGACATTTCTTGGTGACAGTTTGGTCATAGCTTTCATTAACAATTCTTTATTCTAAACTAAATAATGCATGGTTTACAGGCGTCGCGTCGTCTGCTAATTGTTGAAGATCCGACTATTAACTTTTTTCTTATTCTTCGTTTAATTATTCTTAATTTCTAATTTGAACATGATTATTTAAATGAAAAGAACACATTATTATACTTAAATGCTGTATCCAGCTGAATAATATTAATTGTTAGTATACATTTGTTGATTTTTTAACATAAACTTCCATATTTAGCTATTCCTAGTTCAATAGGTCTTTCTTATTTCTTATTCTTATAACATCACTCAAGTAGTGGTGCTTTACACTCTTTTTGTCATTATCATTATTTTACTTCCCTATGCTTATTAGGGTCTCTACCTTTCTTACTTTTATGACTTAATTGTGTCATTTTTGGTTTGTTATCATTCCTTTACAATGTTTTGTTCCTTGACTAATATTACTTTTCTTTACACATTTTATCTACTTCTAATGTTATCTGAATACATTCAGTGATTACATTTATTGTTATCTTTAATTCATTATAACATATATCATTGGTTTTCTTATTATCTTTTATTGTTTATGACTAATCATAGGATCGTTCTTTATATTTGTCCTTTTAAATCAGTACTTTGATATGGGTCAGCTAATGTTCTGTTTCTATTTACAATACATGATACAAATATCATTCGTGACATCGCTTATCTTATTTATGTTATTTGACTTTATTCATCAAAAGTTTTATTAAGCTCACTTAACAGTTTATGTGGGAAACTTGTCTTGTCAATTCGTCTTTGTCATTCTGTTTGTTTATGTTGTAGTGTCTTATTATGCAGATAGTGGATTTACCACTGTTCACTTGAATTTCTTCTCTCCTTTCACTCTTTAATGGTTCATACTATTTACTGTTACATTCTTCCTGGTTACTCATTTATAGTTATTTTAGTATCATTCACCCTTCTGGTGTTCATTTTTATTATGGAACGTTTTGTGACGTTACAATATACTACGACACAATAGGTTGGTTAACAGAATAACAGAAGGAACAATTGAAGGGAAGAATAACAGTGGACGATCCTGTTTAGACTACACGAAACAGCTTATGGTCGATATGAACCGCACATTATATTGTGAGTTGAAAAGAAAAGCAGAGAAGCGTGAAGAATGGCGAGTTGCTGCCAACCAGTCAATGGGCTGCTAACTTAGAAGAGAAGAGATTTTTTAACTTTGTTTTAGTCGTTATGTTTTTTCTGTACGTATACAAATAAAGAGGTTATAAATTATATGTAAAGCGTATTTATTCTATACGCAAAACAAAAGTCGTACGGTGTTCTAAAGGACTACAGTCGTCTTTCCTGAATTACGTTTCACACACACACACACACACACACACACACACACACACACACACACAACGGTTAACAATATGTAGTTTTTTATAAACACAGCTTACAAATTCTGTCAACATTCTGACTACTTGTCGGGCTATTAGGGCGTGGTCTATGCTGCCGCTTGAAACAGACGTTTCGGTCACACCATTGGTGGAGTCCACCTTCAGTGTTACGAAGTGTAAGGCAACCGGTACGGTGTTCACCAGTTTCCTTACAAACCGTAACACTGAAGACGACCTCCAACGGTGGGGCCGAAACGTCTGTTTCAAGCGGCAGCATAGACCACGCCCTAATAGCCCGACAAGTAGTCAGAATGTTGACAGAATTGACGCCGGCTGTGAATGCCTAAGCTGCTAGTTATAGCTTACAAACTAGCTATAGCTTACAAACTAGTTATAGCTTACAAACTAGTTATAGCTTACATTCTAGTTATAGCTTAAAATTAGTTATAGCTTAAAACCCAGTTATAGCTTACAAACTAGTTATAGCTTACAACCCAGTTATAGCTTACAAACCAGTTATAACTTACAAACTAGTTATAGCTTACAAACTAGTTATAGCTTACAAACCAGTTATAGCTTACATTCTAGTTATAGCTTAAAAACCAGTTATAGCTTACAAACTAGTTATAGCTTACAAACTAGTTATAGCTTACATTCTAGTTATAGCTTAAAACTAGTTATAGCTTACAACCTATTTATAGATTAAAAACTAGTTATAGCTTAAAACTAGTTATAGCTTAAAAACTAGTTATAGCTTAAAACTAGTTATAGCTTACAAACCCGTTATAGCTTACAAACTAGTTATAGCTTGCAAACTACTTATAGCTTACAAACTAGTTATAGCTTACAAACCTTTGAAGCGGTCCGATATTCCAAGGGATGTGCCAGACATTGATTTCGTCAGATTGTTAAATATACCGAGTTTGTATGCTGAAAAAATTTCTCATAATTTCTTTTTTCACACAGATTTTTAAAAATTAAAAAATGTTTGACTTCTATTTTTGATCTGTGGTGCGCCTAAAGTTAAAAAATGTTTAAAGTAAACACCACGTTCGGATTTGGGTTAAAATTACGTTTAGTTTGATACCCGTCGTGGATTTGTACAATTTTTACAAACTTTTGATCCATTTTTTGGGTCCTACTGTTCTAAAACTTTAAAATTTCTAAAACTTAACACTATATTCAGACTTTGATTATAATTGTCTTTAATTTAATAACACACATGGTTTTATCGTTTTTTTCGAAAATTTTGATTAAATACTTACATTTTTGCCTGTCACCCCGTATTTTTATGGGCAATCAGTCTCAAAAACAATAGGGTCCATCATTTTTTTGTGTCCTGCTGTCCGAAAATTTTCAAAACTGAACTCTGTATTCAGATTGAGATTATGACTGTCTTTAATTTAATACCCCACATGGTTTCTTATGCTTTTTCTCATATTCTGATCACTCATTTACATTTTTACCTGTCACACCGGATTTTAAGGGCGATCTGTCTAAAAAACAGTAGGTGTGTATGAGTCAATAATATGGACAAGCGTGCTAAGTTTCATGAAAACCAGTCGATGTATTCAAAACTTGTCATGAGATATTCCTCAGATGTCATTGTATTTGTTCAAGGATGGGGATGCCATTGTATCTGTTCAAGGGTGGGGATGTCATTGTATCTGTTCAAGGGTGGGGATGTCATTGTATCTGTTCAAGGGTGGGGAACCTATTTTTTTATTCCTGATAGAAAAAGGATTTTACTTAGCTTTGCGTGCTCTGAACCGCGGAGCGATTCGTAACAGCATAGGGCTGGAGAACTACACTGGAAACTTATTGGCCAGTAGGACGGAATTTGCTGGCCCACAGATTTCCCGGTAGGTCGAGTCTCGTCTGCCGTGTGTGGTTTGGTATATTATGTTGTCGGCTTTGGTGTGTTGGGAATCTGAGGACGCGCAGTGGACGAGTGTCGGTTTCCATGACAGATGAATCCACTGACTCTCGTCCCATTGCCGGTCTAAGGCTGTCGGTTAATCTTCAGCACCTCCCGTATATTCCTTATTGTGAGGTGGTGCGCTTGCCACCGAAGTTTTTGTGTTCACACACACATACACACACACACACACACACACACACATTTAGCCCTTTATGACATACTCTTGTCACGGGTTCTGATATAATGATTCTTTGTCATTATTTATTGTGAGGACACTGTGAGTGTGATTAGTAATTTTTCATTAGGCTTTTATAACACTATGCTGTATATTTTAACTAATTATGCCTCAAGAATATTTGGAAGAATTTTTTTAATCAAATTAACGTGACGTGTGAAGAACGTGTTACTAATCCTCGATTCTGCTTTATAAACTCCTCATGATAGGGATGACATGTTTGGCCTAATGGTTTGTTAGTTCAAAGGGACGTTGCGTGTTCATCTTGTTGATTACGAGAAAGCGTTCGACCGAATGAAACGACTCATTAAGATACTCAGCAGCAAAGTTGTTCTAAATAGAAAATAAGTTTCAGACTCTAAGAGGTATAGACCAAAATTTAAAACAAAAGAAAACCATTAAAATTGAAAATTAAAAATGTCCCGAAATACCTGAAAATAAGGAGTTCGAGATTTACCTTATTTGCCTTATTTAACTGTTCGCGGAACGTATAATTGTAACATCTGTGAGCTCCGAAGATGGAAAAACCAATGAGGGTATTACTAATAGAGTACAACCATGGCTTCTGACAAAACATTCTTTGAAAACATTGTCTGCATGTATAGAATATCATTAAGGCAGATGAACAAGCAATTTACCGTAAGCCGTCTTCATTATAACATACTTGTAGCCCAGTATCATCTGTAACGATGAATGTCCGGAATTTATCAGCGAATCACGAAATATAAAATCGGATTATGCGAAAGACCGACTTTAAGAAACGCACGCCATTTTATTGTTTTGTTACATCCGTGGCAGTTATTGCACGGTGCGGCGTTGAGTCAAACAGAAGGATTTAGATAATCTAAGAAGTTAGTAATAATTGAGGCAAGAAATACGTAAATACCAATAAGCATCGAAAGCGTTGACGTTCGAAGAAGTACTTTCTAACCATTGCAGCGTAAAGAAACTGATAGTCTCATCCGTAAGTTTCTTTTAGGTGAAAGTAAGAGTGATTTATAATCAATCCGCTTTTTACTGAAAGGAGACTTCGTGAGTTTAAAGGAAATAAGAACGGAAAGAAAGCAAAATTAATGATGGATGAAGGCAAGGTGAGGAGGCTAATTTTCAGTTGGGAGTTACGATTCTGAGATTTTAAAGTAATCTTCCGAAGCGCTGGTATCCTGAGTCAAACCTGGCTTCCTCCTGGGTTCGTGAAAGATAGAAACAGAATATTATAGACTGAGTGATTAGGCAGCACATTAGTATGAAGGCTGTAGTCAATTAGTTTATTACATTTGCAGTGAATCCTTGATAATCGTAGATGCTGAGTGAATTTTAATGATAATGTTATTTACTTATATCAATTATCCACTTTAGCTTGGAGGTAATAATCCGTATATAACTGACTGTTAGAGTTGAATTTATGGAGCTCGAGGTAGACCGCTGATTGTGTAAAAATTATATAATTCTTCTTCATCTTCTTCTTCTTCTCCTACTGTCGCTCCCCCTCGCCCTCCCGCTCATTCCCACTTCTTCTTCTTCTTCTTCTTCTTCTTCTTCTTCTTCTTCGTCTTCTCCTACTTCTTCTCCTTCTCCTTCTCCTTCTCCTTCTCCTCCTCCTCCTACTCCAACTATTCCTTCATTCTTCACTTCCTATCAACTCATTGCCAACTTATAAAACAAAATTTCTCAGTACTACAAATTCGATACCACATGACTGTCATGTATTCACAATAATTACTATCACAATAATATTATCACATTTGAGACGAAAAAGGAGGAAAATTTGTTTCTGGCCATAACCTGAAAACAAAGCGTTTCCGGACGTATGTTTATATGCTAATTTTTATTTTTTTATTACTGTAGAATAAGCTCTGAAATCATCCCGTATATCTGGACATTTTTAAATTAAACCGTTCACAGCTGAACGTAAGCCAATCTGTCCGTGCGCGGTCTGGATGCAGGTTTTTATAATCCTTTATATAGTCTACCGTCGCAGGCCATCTTTTGGAGCCCTGTTTACATTCCTCAACGCGTTCTGTCTATAAGAAAATAGATGTCTATTAATGTTTTTAAACTATCGCAATCCGTCAGCTACGTCTAAAAACTCTTCTACATCATCGTAGCAATTTTACTTTCGACGTTTCGATTACAAAATTTATTGTAATCCTCAGAAACTATAGGCACAAAAATATTTACAAAAATAAATTATACAAACAAAACGATCTTTAAAACCTGTATGATACTCCACAGAACCTGCATGTTCTTCTTTTTGCTAGCATTGGGTTTTAATTTTACTGTGTTTGTTTTAAAAAGAAATTTATTATGGTATTACTATCGATGCCACCTTCCGAATATATATCGACAAATTAGAGATTAAATCCCTTTTATTTAATTCAGTTACCACAAAACCATATTGTTTAATTTTAAAGAATTCTTAGGTAAACTCTATGACTGATAACGCTGTAATGAAGTGATAATGGCATAGAAATTAATAGTAAAGAAAATATGTAAATCGAATACTTAAAAAGTGTTTTCATAATATAAAATTCCTTTCTTAAATTTTATGCGTTAATTCTTCTAATTTAATTTTAAACTTATATGAAATATTCAGCTTGCTTCTTAAATTTATGTTTTGTTGCATAGTAATATTTTCTTTTGATTTATGTTAACATGGTGGAATATTCGCAATTATGTCACTGCAACCTTGTCTTCGAGGATTCAGGTATTTTTCTTTGCTAATAGGCCATGAAATATTTCTTCATTATTTTCAGACGATTAATACATTTTAAAACCATAATCATCTTTCATTTTTATTTTTATTTTTAACATTTCCACTTTATATTAAAGTAGGGAATTACCGTTCGTTTGGTTTTTTCGTTTTCCCATCTCTATGTACGTCACGAACAAAACTGCAGCTCGTGTTTCGTGACTTACAACGCTTAAAATAATGTGCAGTTCAAAAACCAATAACCATGAAACCATACATAAAGTATAAATATCTACTACATATTAAATATCAAATAGGCCTACATATCAAATAAGCGTCAAATATAATTTATAATATAACATGCATAAAAAAATCTTACCTAAGAGTGCCGGTTGAAAAACCTAACCACGATTGTGTGGCTTGTGTTCCGTATTCATGGACGTGCCACCCAAGTTACATACGGTCTGTAAATATATTTTATCGTTTAAAGGGACTGGTATTTTGTTATTAGCTCTATTATTATTCGTGTGCATTGAAAACTATTTTTCTGTTTGAGCCACGAAGCCGAGCGCAGAAGCAAATTCTACCGCGTACGCACAGAAATTATTGATACCACAGGCTCACCGCTGTCACCCAGACCAGATTGATTAATTTGTCGACAATGATTGATACATGTAGCATGAAGCTTAGCTTATGTTTTTCAGAGTCAATAGATATGTCAATGTTTCAATAATTGTTGCTTTTGTATTATTTTTTGCTAGAAATATACCTGTATATTTTCCGTAACAAATACATTTGTCGTTTAATTGATTAATTACATCAGACTGAGATTGAATTTGTATCAAAAAACTCTTACCATTGGAACATGAACTTACGCTTGCCTATAGTTTCTAACCACAGAGGCCTCAGTTATTTAAGCTTGCTTCCAATCCCACACTCTACAAACACAATATGCTCTTATATATAAGGAAATATATTCTTCTTCCTTTAGAAGGATTCTAGCTTCTTGTACCGAAGGATCAGAAACAAGGCCTCAAGAATCTTCAGCCATAAAACGCCATGAAGGCTAGTGGGCGCAGGTTGTAGTTAGTGGCTAGTGTTTGGTGGGTAGGAACGGGGACGAAATGAGGTAGTAGATGAAATTAACAATTTGAATATCATTACCAACCCTGGAGAACAAGAGATTGAGGTGACAAGAGTCTTTCCCTAAAGTAGGTCTGTCCTCTACTGGCAATGAGGATGCGTATCCGACTAATATGCATACAAACACATAAGTTTTGATTTTAAAATTTAGATGCACATAAATTATATAAACATAAATTATATCTGTATAAGCTTACCGTAACTAACAAGTTCACCGACACTACAAGAATGACCTACAAGACTGAATCTTTTGCGCGAGCAAAACTCGGGCAACTCATATTTCGTTCTCGTAGTACTGAATGAAAATTTATATATTTTTATCATTTAGGCGATAAAAGAATGTTTTATTTTAGTAGAATAAGTAAATGGACAAAAAGGATTTTACTTGACTAGTGGGTACGGTGCTTGACTGCTAACATTCTCAAGCAGTAGGCCTACAATTAAATCAAGACGCGTTTTTAAAACTCCAGGTTGGCAGTCCATAGGAATGAGTGTCTATAGTGAACAATACGGGACTGAAGCGTAGTACTGGCCACAATATCTCCTTGTACAACATACAGCTCACGTCGGCAAACCACTCTGTCTCTCCTAATTAATTTTGGTAGTTAAAAAATAAGTCTACGATAAACGCCTATGGTATATTACGGTAATATTATTTACACGAAAGAGAAACCTTCTAAACGTATAAACATTCCTCACAGGCTATACAGAGTAGGTTTAACTTTACCAATTTTCCTTACAATTCTAGTACCTGTCGGGATTAATTATGCAATACTATCTGGATATTATTCACAATTTCAATATTCACTGCTCTAATTAATTTTATAATTTTTGTAGTTAGTAAAATAAAAATGTTACTATTTTTGGCCGTGCACGAACTACACGTTGTCTTCTTCTTTTTCTCCTCCTCCTCCTTCACTTCCTTTTCTTCCTCCGACGCCTTTTCTTTTAATTAATTTTTCTCTACTTCTTCTCCTCCTCGTCCTTTCTTGCACCCTCCTCTTCCTTTTTATCTTTCTTTTCCCTTTTTTTGGATACAATCATATAGACTGTCGCCTGTTCCATCCTCAAGTATCACGTGCTTGTGTCCCATGTTTTCCGTCTCCTTTCCTTATACCTCAAAACTTGTTTAGATGTTTATTCATTACACGTCTTTTCAATGTGGGATTTCGAATTTTGTATTTTCTTCTTAAACACTACACTATTCATGTCTTATATAGGCTACGTATTACAATTCATTAAAATATTGTGCGAAGTTTAAGCTTTCTAAATGTATCGTTCGGACGCACATGGGTATTTTCGTCGATTCGTCCCGATTCCGTTGATCATCCGTGCAGCAAACATTCAGCACATAATACGATAATTTTATTATTATCGTGTCGTTTGTCCACCGTCTGTCATTGTTGTAACATATTCAAGGTAAATTTCTCTCCCTCTCTCCTTGACACGGTTGCCCGATTTCATACTCTATTTTAATCTTAAACGTATTCTAATACACTTCTCAACAGATAATTGGCGTGGTTCTCTATTTTTATTTTACATACTCTGTTTATAGGTTATTATTGTCGAGTAGACAGCTTTTGAATGTCGATTACAATAAATAATAGAAAGTTACGTGTAATCAAGCGAAGTACAAACGGATTATTAATTCCTAAATCGAACGGACCTTACACGTTCGACGGAAATCTACACGAGGGGCGCAGCCATAATACTGTTAATGCGATTAATCTAAACCGGCCAACCTGTCGATTTCACTTTCGATTTAATTTTGTTTTGTGCGTGGAAAAATTATTGGTTTTTGGTCTTTGTTGTGGAAATGATTAGAATGTATCTCAGCAATTCATAAGCAAGATGGAAAGGCATTCGATATTATTTAGTGGATTCCGTTCGATAGCCAAAACTTCGCGTGAAATTCGATTACCATACGTGTATACGACTTTGTAAAGAAACTCATTGTCACGATTTGACAAACACCGCGCTTCAGTTGAAGTATGGGCTAGAAAACTGCCAGATTTGAATGATAATGGCTAATGCAAAACAACTTTCACAGAACCTCTCCTCTCTCGGTCATGCATAACCAACGTATTTTTCATTAATCGAATTAGTGAAAATCGACGAGAATTCAACTACGTGATGCACACAGGGTTCATAGATTTTTAAAAATCTTTTGATAATGGAAGAAGCTTGTCTGTAGAGAATTAAAAAAAAAAAACACCTTGCACTAATCTACTAGACACCTGTCAGTTGACTAGTGCTAGTAAAATATAAAACAACCCAAAACTATTAACAAACTTGGACGCAATCAGAGGGACTATTTGAGGGGGAGGGTTAGAACCCCTCCGAGCTTTCCCAATCAGCTAAAAAACCATAATATTCTTTTCTCTTATTGCCGTTTTGAGGTGACTGTACTATATGTACACTTTTACAATAAGCTATAATAAGTAATTCGGTGTTACCTACAGAAATATTGTGAGGAGATGTATAACCACAATTTACCTTATCCAATGTAAGGTTGGATTACACCGCGAAATAAATTTCTGCATAAGTCCGTGTAACCAACGTAGAATCAAAACAGTATAAGAAACAGAGCTAAATCAGGACTTCGACAAGACTGTAAAATCTCTCCTACTGTTTAATCGAATTTATCTAGTAATATAACCGGGTCAGACAACGTTTTTAATTAACATTCTTTTCGAATTTTAGCAGTCGATCAAATAATAATTACGGATCAATTACATCGCTCAATGTGTAAGCGAAACAAGATACAAGAAGGCTATAAAGTTAGGATATTCACTAAAAATATTCAGGTTAATGACGAATAATAAGACACTGGATCTGGTAATACACTTCATTTGTTCCTATTTAGGAAATGTTGTTAATTATGAACGAAACAGGAACACAAAAGAAATTTTCAGATGATTTGTGGGGTCATTAATAGAGCGGTTAGAAGCAAAATGACGTACGAATACAAAATAAAATTTCACAAAACAATGGCAGTCCCTGTTCTATCGTACGACAGTGAAATGTGGGCCGTGGTTTCAAACAGTAAAAGCAAAATACAGTTCGCCGAAATGATATTCAATGAATGTTAAAGGATACAAAAGCAGTTATGGAATTACAAATCACGATACCCGTGAAACTTATACTGCATAAATAAAAAGGACTGAAAAAGATTGGAAAGATTTCTTCCATACGATGGGTAACAAATGATTACTTAAAAAGCGATGGAACACAAAATAACCAAAGAAATGCTGTATGGACAAAGAGAAGAACGCCAGTCGTTAAGCAAAGATAAATACGATGATTGTTTGGACACAAGAAAACAAAAGAACAACAATACATACGGTACATAACATTAACTGTGTCTGTTTTGATCTGAACGGTCACAAAGTGCTGTCGCAAAAAATATGTCGATATACAGCTAAGGTCGTCCTAAACATGTACAGATGTAGAGATTTGATTGTAGTATTCTTCAACAGAACTACTGAAAGTGTTAAAGCTTCTTTGCCTTCTTTAGAGATTTTATTCAAAGAAGCAACTGATTATCGATGATAAAAAGAAAAATTTTTAAGAGTTCACAGCGGGTATATGAATTTTATCTACCACTGGCGTCCTCCAACTTCAAAATGGTATAAGACGACAGTTCCATCAAACTCCTTGAATTTTCCATGAAATCGTCACCATTCTGATCTTCGTCGCGTCTGTAAGAGACGTTTTATCACTTGAGTTACGTCGTCACTTGAGCGGACGTGTTGCGAAACTTTACATGACACGAGAAATTTATATAATAAATGTCCTGTAGAAAGTATTATACAAAGTAATCATAGAAACTTGGTTACTCGAGGCGGTAAAAGCCATTTCTTGTAACAAACAGGAGTAATTACATTTTCTTGAACAACATATCTTAAAACTTAATTGCTCTAACAATATACACTGGATTATTCTTATGCACTGACTGGCGCATGTACTGTCACTGACCTGTTCCGCTTCGAATTATCGCTTACCGTCTGTCTAAGCAGGTGTTTGATGCTAGTAATCTCAGTTGCTTGATATTATTCACAGTTGTAAACATGTCTGCACTGGTTTCATTGAGCTCAACACTACGTAAATAATATTCATTCAACATACATATGATCATGATACATAAGACACTCATTAGACCGGTTGATTTTATAGATGTGAGACATGGGCATCAGCAAAAAATGAACAAGAAACACTGCGAAAGTTTCTCCGCGCTAGGGGTCCACCTAGCTGGATGATGGCTGTAAGATACTAAAGAGGGGTGTAAGATGGCTGGATGATGTACTGGCAGGTCTTACAAGAATGGGCGTGAAGGGTTACGCTGATATGGCAACGGGTAGGAGACGCTGGGAAAGATTGTTACTGGACGCCAAGGCTCACGTTAGGCTGTAGTACTGAAGAAGAGGAAGGAGAAAAAGAAGAAGAGAAGCACATATGATCATGATATTTTCATCTGATGATACATAAACAGATACTCCACTGTAACCTATTTCTTGCTATTTTTAGCATTTCTCCAATTAATCTTTCCATCTAACAAGGTGCGGCAGCGTTCATAGTGTATTTTGACTAGTGTACTACAATGACGTAATGAAGTGTGGTTGTAACTGTCGCCAGTGAACCTCTTTATCTAAGGATGCTGCAAGACTTCTTCCGTCCTCAGTTACGGATGCTGAATGTGGTTATGGACCATCTGTGGTACCAACGAGTCGGGGGGACCGCACACAGTCAGACACCTCCCCAACAGAGATTAATTGCTTGTTATGGTGACTTCTCTTGGTCGCCCCTGTTCCTCAATCTAACATGTGCTGATTTTTTTCTTACGGGGGTACGTTAAGGGATAAGTCTTCCAGACACGTTATGCCACCATATTGGAACTCAAGAACCACACCAGAGTTGTCTTCAGTATCCCTGGCGTTCGTCTTCTCCCACTACTCCTCTGTCCAAGAGTTTTGCCTTCAGATTAAGTTGTAAGTTTGTATGTCTCACTATGTAATAAGTGTCCCAAAAAAGAAACCTTACTGAATTTAATGGTTTCTTTTCTCTGCCTCAAAATAGTGCAGTCCAAATTACAATTGTTTACATGGAATGTGAAGAGTCTGTTCACGGAACGCAAATTAAACAGCACCATAAGCAAGCCCAATGCTGATCGGAAACGATTTATTTTCCGCTGTTCGTATTATATACATGTGATTATTTACAATACATTAATTAGATGTAATACAGTGAATATAAACTAAGCAACCAAGTCTATGACTGTGCGCCTGTGGCTGAGACTCTGACTGTGATGACTTTGTAGGCGTGTCGGGTTGTTGTACTCATACTGGTGACAAGGAGTTACAAAAATTTGGAATACTGTGTAATCAACAGTGATGAACGGTCTGGTCTTACGTATCTGCGACTTTCGCTGCATCCGCTGCATCCCATAGTTTCCGACAATAACTCTTTCAGCCGTGCAGTGAAAGTTACCTATTATGGGCATCTGTTTACAAACACTATTGTTGAGCGTTATGCCTGTCCATTTGTGTTTACAAAAGACTACAGCAGGAAGATTTGTTACTAGAATTTTCTAGAGCATATTTAATTTAGGTGTGTGTGTGTGTGTGTGTGTGTGTGTGTGTGTGTGTGTGTGTGTGTGTGTGTGTGTGTGTGTGTGTGTGTGTGTGTGTGTGTGTGTGTGTGTGTGTGTGTGTGTGTGTGTGTGTGTGTGTGTGTGTGTGTGTGTGTGTGTGTGTGTGTGTGTGTGTGTGTGTGTGTGTGTGTGTGTGTGTGTGTGTGTGTGTGTGTGTGTGTGTGTGTGTGTGTGTGTGTGTGTGTGTGTGTGTGTGTTAATAATGGAATTTCCAGACAAAAGTTTGTGGAGCGTTTGAAAGTCGATTTAAGTTAGTGTGTTTATGTTGACGCTACAGAAGCATACGTTTTTCGTCATCATCAAGTTTTTATGTTGAATCGTTGAGGTGTTATCTATTTGCCGAATTTCACTGCATCTGTAAGTTTCCGACAATAAGACTTTCAGCCGTGCTTTGAAAGCTACCTATTACGGATAGGCTATGTGTTTAAAAACACTGTACGCTTAAGAGTTGTGCCTTATATGACCAACAATAACATAGAGGAGCTGCATGGAGTAGTGAAGCTGCTTAAAAGGGGAGTATTTGCTAAGCACGAATATAAAAAGAATAAGAAAACAATAATATTGTAACGAGAACCCTATCGAACAGCCTAAAGATTCTCCACCCCCCCTCGGCCAGTGGGCAGGTGTTCCTCAGACAGTGCCTCTCACAAGTAGGTTCCAGTGTATTCAAGAACACTTGAGATATGGATTAAGTGGCGTGCACATTAAGAATGGAAGATTTCTAGAAGGTGTGTGCGTTACCTACAAAAAGCCATAGCAGCCGGCTTGTCAATTCAGTGGTGTTGAGAAATTTCTTTAGCGCGGATCAAGTGTTTGTAGCGAAGTGTTGTTGTGTTATAATTCTTTATAGTTGACATTATTATTGCGTGTAGACAATTTTTACTTGAAGCGTTGTAAGAGACTATCTTGATGATTACAAGTTATTGATTGTGATAGTTAAAGCTGGTTATTAGTGACTTCATTGGTGTCTTGTATTTTGTTTTCCACTATACCATACGACGATCAGGGAGGCCGTCGGAACAACATATTTATAACATAATATTAATAAATTTATGTTTGAATAGACGCTTTAAAATTCCTATTTTGCGTCAGTTAGATGAAATACATTCTGTATTAATTATTTCCATGTTCCATAAGGAAATGGAAGTATGGTCATGCCGAAAAAAATCGTGTACGAGATAACGGCAGATTCTAATTGTACTACCATCAAAACATGAAAAAAAGGCATTTTTCGAAAAGTGTCGGTGTGTGTGTCTGTGTGTAGAATTTTTTCTATGGCAAATGATAACAGCCGCAAATTCAAACTGAAAAAAATAATGTTTTGCATACAGCCATGAATACAGATGACTCAAGGCCTATTGTTTTTGGTGAAGGTGGATTAAGGGAAAGGGGTAGTTTACCTGCAACGTTTTACGTTTTAACAAGAGTAAAGTGCTCAATTTTGATAAATAAAGTATCCTGAAAAGAAGATCATAATAATCCACTGTAGAAAGATAGATGAAATATCTATAAATGAAAAGGGTAGTTGAAGAGGGAAGGGTTTTTTTTATAAATTAAAATGGTAGTTGATGATGAAGGAGGTAAATTTTTATAAGTTTTATATGTGTACTATGTTATTGACAACAAAGAAGTAGTTTCTATGGAAACATTTCATTTAGCTTTAACAAAATTCTATATTTTTTCATTTTAATTTAAATCATGTATGAGAGAAAAGATATCGTTCGTGGCAGGCAAGCATATCTCAATTATGTAATGTTAACGTTTCCCTTTTATTATTATGATTACCGCAATAAAAAGGCAGGGAAGACACACACACACACACACACACACACACAATTCGCGTTATTTATGGCCTCACTCATGTTTATTTTCTTACATTTGCACGCTTTTTAAATGGAAAGTGCCGAAACCCACACCAACACAACGCGTGCAAGCCGAAAAAGTGTTCAGCGTGGATAGCGATTTGCTTCCTGTGGATCGCTGGGCAGTGTAACTGCACGTGTTTACAGAGGAACGGTTCATAGACAGACTTTTCGTCTTTAGGGAATGAACCCTCTGCAAGATGCTCAGGGTCCATGAGTGACTTCGGAGTGCTGCGGAGGAGGGATGATTATCTGCGTAGTTCGGTTTCTTTATAAGAATAAAGTAAGCCTACCTAATTTTTATGGATAAAGTGACTGAAAATAACATTATATTAAACGACTACACCATAATAACAAAAATATCTATAAACAGTGAAATTAGTTTGAGGGTGGGCGATATTATTTTAGAAATTACCGAACCTAATTCAAGTAAATTATTTTAAACATAAATCTTACAACATGGAAGTCATGTATGGTTCTCCATACCGATTTTTACTATACAGGCCGCCAAGGTTTAAAATGTATAATATAATAGTACAAAGCGTTTGTTTATTAAAAATGAAGTATAGCGTTTAAATTGACAGTTTTTAGTAATGTGTACGTACTGTTGCAGAACCAGCGAGCTGGTAGCGTTGATGGCCATCTCGACCACGCTATTCCTCTTCCTGCACACCAGAGATCTTCACTCGAAGCTAAAACAGATGGAAGTGAAGTTGCAACCCGAAGACTTGACTGCCAATCAAGTATCTGGTATGTAGCGCCAGTTTACGTAACATAAGTGCACCGTAGACAGTTTAGAGAAATTACTTTCACATGTAACTGCGTCAAAGTAAACGTATTACCTGTCTGACGGATCGCCAGACACGCGAATCGGAGGAATGAGGAGTAGGTGCACTCCAAACATCATACAGTTAGACAAATAAATAATGGACTCAGTGGTATCCAACTTTCTTACATACTCGGGTCACGTCTGATTGATCCTATAGATGTTCGGGCACTATGTGACGATTCCGTCACCATACGTTGCCATTTCAGAATAAGCACACAGTTTTCTCAGTACTCAATAAAAAAAATACTTGTTCTTCCTGTCACTGTTGAAACTGTAAGTTCTTTGTTATTAAAATCCATTCCCGGGCTGTTTGGCCGTGGTCTATTGTTTCTTTCTAAAACAGACGTTTCGACAGTACCATCCCTGGCCATCATCAGTGTAAAAAATCGAGCTGCATTAACGTAGGGTGGTACACGTTAGAGACCACAGTACTGTGGTTAAGGCTGCAGTGCAGCTCGATTTTGCTCTTGATGGTGGCAGGCGATGGTACTGCCGAAACGTCTGTTTTAGAAAGAAACAATGGACCAAGGCCAAACAGCCCGGGAATGGATTTTAATAACATTGACTTCGGCCGTGTAAGCCTACGAAGTAGGCCTATTTTGTAAGTTCTTTGTCTTTCACCCGTGTTAATTTTAGATAAATGAAAAACAGGATTGTTTAATAACTGAATAATTTAAAACATATCATTAACTGTGACACGTAGACACGAAGGTCTACTACTTCTATATTACCATACAAGATACATATATATTATAAATTATATATAATATTGTATACAATGTATTGTATATATTATATACATACACAAATTTATGTATATTACCATAATATACATATATATTACGAAATATTACCATAGTAGATACGTAATACTTGAACTAGAACTTAACAACGGTCTTCACAAGTTCGCAAATGAAAATGAAAGTTGGCTGAATACAGCAAACTAGAAAGTAAAAGTACTTCCAATTTGTATTGCTATAGCCTACAACCTTATCGTAAGTTATTGTTTGTACCATTGGTAGATAAATAACAAAGTGACTTTGACTAGAATTGTCTAGTTAAAGAGTTTCGTCCCATAAAACACGGCGCATTTTCTTATCGGTGAATCCTTTTGTCCTGTCCATGGCAGGACGTTTTACGTCACCTTGACTGTAAACGTAGTTACTATCAACAGATAACGAAATGGCCGGTCAGTGGGAAAGGGGAAGTCTGTTGATTTCATGCACGTCACTGCCACTCCGCTTCGCTATCCCTCTGAATTCAGTAAATGCCATGAAAGCTGGGTCAGCGGGAACTACGGACGTTTGAAGGGAAACAAAAGTAACGCTATGCTAAGTTACCTGTTGTCAACAGGACACCGCTTTCTCAAATGTGAAAAAAAAGAATTAAGACCGGTGTCGTTACCAAGGCAGCGGAACGGGTACAATCATTTAGACACAAAGCAACGTGTAAAATCGTTCTTTGTGGTAATACTGGCCAAACGTTTAACTGTTGCTCTGAAGTTTTTCTGTTGAACAATATTTAATTGTAGGTAAACTTATTTTTGCCTTAACTTTGAATTGACATTACAAACCACTTCGCTTTGGACACAGCCGTCAACATATTTTACCTAAAACAACTGGACATAACGCAATTAAAAACAGCGCTGTTTCGGGTTTAGCACAAGTTCGAGTTTTGTTAACACCAAACCTTTCGCACGTTTACATGGTCCGACTGCACTTTCCGGTTGAGTGGGCGAAACGTTTGATACTTCCACAAGGAGAGTCGATCTTGATAATGAAACCGCGGAAATTTACAGGGGAGATCATTTAACTATCATTACATCTAATTAAACAACAGTTATTAATCAAACAGAAAATTATACGTTTTTCACAGCCGCAGTTTAATCTTGGTTCGCTTCTGTTTTGCGGATGCTAAGAATTTACTATCAACACAGCCACTGAAGATGGACAACCGCAAACACAGCCGAAACGCCTCCACGAACTCAGCTCTCGGAAAATCGAAACAAGGCACGATTGTTAACCAATTGTTTGCTACGTTTTAGGATATAATTCCTAAACTTATAATACTGGGAGTTTTGTGATACTCTGTTTTAAATATATCCTATAGCATAACAACTTTTCTTATCACTATATTAATGTCGTATGGTAAGAACCTGTTAGAATAATGCTTGAAACTTCATTTTAAGACTGACAAGTAATTATTGGAAAACATATTCGTGCGCTGATGCGTGCGCGCGCATACACACAACAGAAAATACTTATCACACTTCTTTTTAATAGTCTCAGTTACATACAGTTTACAAGGACTCTCTTATATTAGCGTTTCTGAACGGCTTGTCGCTGCGCAGTCCTTCAGCGTCTCCACTATCCTGATCGACGGATTTGATATGTAGAGACTTAAATAAGCTGGAGATACAGAAAGGCGTCGGCCATTATCAAGCTATTAGCGGTCCGACGTATATCAACGAACTGGGACGTATTTATTATTTAACTGGGATGTGTAAATATGAAACATACTGGGGTACAGAGCATCAGTGGATGAAAGCTCCACAGTGGTTATTAAGTCTGTGATATAACAGACAAAAAAACAACTTTTACGAAAAAGCGGCAGCTAACTTTAAGAAATATTGCACACCACAATTACGAAATTGTCACAGTGGTTGTTCGCGATAAGATTGCAAGGTTTCACAACCCTCCCCCAACCACCCAAAAGGGGCTTTTTAATATTAAAAAATAAACCCGTATTTATAAAATTATAATTCTGGTATGTCTTCAAAGTACTGTATTTTAAGAACAAAACTGATGCGATGTGAGCTATGTCACGGCTACAGGGCCTAATGGCTGAGACGGACGACGACGATAACGACGACGTCGATGATGACGATGATTTTAAAATCGTAAAATACTGTAAAGGATGATGGCAGGAACACTTCATTTCACTAACCACATAACAATGATAGAAGAACTGTTTGATGAGGTAAAACTCTATGAAGACTAAGAAAGGAAGTTTTTGTTTAACAGGCTTGTACGTACACAGGGAGATCTAAACAGAGAGCGGTCAACAAAATGATCTGATGACTTCAGAACAAGGAACGAGAAGCTGAACAGTTTGAAACTTTTTGAAGTTAGGCTTCCTCTTCTGGATATGATCTGTTATAGACCTAAAGACAAAATACTGCAGTCTATGTCGCTTGAAGGTAAGTAGCTTCCAACAGAATATTCTCAGCAGGAAGTACAGCAGCATGAAGGTTGCAATCAATTAGTTTGTTACGTTTCCAATGCTTACGTGATATCGTAAACGCAAACCCTAATTATTTTTAATCATAATTAGTTATTTATATTATTTAATTAATGCACTCCAACTTGTATATGTAATAAACTGGTCGTCAGAGTTGAATTAACGTGACTCGAGGCCGGCCGCTTACTGTGTGAACACCGTTCTCGTTCTCTCCCGTTATCCTTGTGATGATTTGGCGGTTTAATCTACGTTTTATTATTTATTTTTCTTTTCTGAACTGTATACTCTGGGATAATTGTATTGTTTCGTATAGTGAACCTGTCGTTGACTCCTTACGGCCTCGAGACACACAACTGGATATACACCTCTACGTGTTTTGCTTTGTGCTGTGGAGACTCATTTTGACTTATTGCATATCTAAAGAATTTTATAACTTATAAGGTTGTTGTCTAAGAAGTACGAGGATTGTTCAATAGAAACGAATTTGATCTGCGCAGCCGTGACTTCGTCGCCATGGCAACGGAATTCATTTGTTTATATTGTCTGTTTAAGTACTAGTGACGCGTCTGTCAAAAATATTTTCAGTTTGATCTTTTCTAAGCGTTGTGACTGGGTTGAAAAATGGCGTCTATGATAGAAAATCCGTCCAAAGATAATCTACGTGCCGTTATTTATTTTTTGGCCTCAGGGGCGCCAGTCAATGGAAATTTATAGGAGAATGAAAGCTGTATATGGTCACTATAGTTATTCTCATACAGCAGTGATTGAATGGTGCAATAAATTTCGACAAGGAAGAGAATCCACTAAAGATTTGGGCCGTCCCGGACCTCCACGTGTTGCAGCATCAATTGAAAATGTGAGATAGCTGGAAACTGCTTTACTCGCAAATAGGCGCATCAAATTTAGAGAACTTTCTCAAATGTTGAGCATCAGCGTGGGAACTGTTCATTCCAACATTCATAGTCTTGGCTATCACAGAGTTGCTGTTCAGTGGATTCAACGACTGCTTACTGATGAGCAGAAAATTTTGCGTTCGGCCTTATCATTACAGCATTTGATGCGCTATCAACAACAAGGTAATGGTTGGTCATCAACGATTCAAGATCTGCTTGGTCGTATGAAGTGGGAAGTCACAACATCCACCTTACAGTCCCGGCTTGTTCCCATGCGATTATCATATTTTTGGGCCATTAAAGAAATCAGTAAAAGGACGGCGGTTTATAATCGGTCGCTGAGGTAGAGTTTGCTGTTAGCGAATGGTTCCGCAAACAGCCGCAAGAGTTTTACCAGCAGGGAAGCTACAGATTAGTGCAACAGTTTGACTCATGCCTTAATGTTGATGGAGGCTTCTTTTAAAATCGTCGAATTAAAAATGCTTTATTGCCTCTAAACGTGTGTTTCTATTGAACAATCCTCGTAATTGGACTGGCTGTACCTTTACGGTTTTGGTCACTGCATCTGTTCGGCTTCTCCAACGTTCCTCACTCTTATAATGATGGATCATTTTAGGAACGCGGTTCACTTCCATTCTAGTCAGGCGTTCTTCCAATTTATATTATATCTGTGCACTTCCACCTATACTGGCTCTACACTCAGCTCACTCCATGTGGTTGCTTTTCTTCTCCCATCGTCTATTTGACATTCTTTAATTTTTCTGAGAAATTTCATCTTCAATGTTCGAAGGTCTTGTGTTCTTCTGTCTTTGTATAAGTCCACGTTCCACTTCCGAACAGCATTACAGACACAGTGAAAGTATTATACAAGCGGTCTTGAGTCTGTAAGGTAGCTTCGTATCTAAATTTCTTTGCTAGTACTCTACACACGACTTAACGCGTATCCATTTTGTTGACAAAGGTTCTATCATACTCATACACGACATCACAGGCAGCATACTGAAAGTAAGAAATTCGTTCCAGCCGTTTAGCTGTTAGAACTATTTTTGTATGAACCGCCTCTTTCCGTCCGCCTCTTCTCTGCTGATATCATTCCACTTTTTTAATACTTTATCTATACGAAAAAACCCTGTTTCTGGAAGTCGTCTTCAGTCGATGCAATCAGTATCATATAATTTCCAAATACGGTATTAATCGAAGATTCGTTGGAGGCACGTGGTGATACATATTACATAGAAAGATTTAAATAAACACAAATTCTTGGTAGTTTCAAAGCTTAATGGAGCTTAAAGGAACCAAATTTTTAAGGCTATTCTCAAAGAGATGCTAAGAAAATGTTGTTCTCAGCAGCTATCTGAGAATAACCTAATAAGTCGAAGCAATTTTCAGACTTTAAGAATACATTGTGAATTCCCAAATAACTAAATGACAAGGAGTGTTAACTAAAAGGAAGCGGAACTAGAGAGATAACTGTAAAAAAAAAACAAATTGATTTGCTGTAGTATTCGAAACTAGAAGAAACAGAAAGAAAGTAAAGAAATACGATTGATGTATGACAGTATTATCAACACATCAAGGGCTTCCATAAGATTACTTTAACTTGCTAAATATTGTCTGAGGCTTTCAGGGCCGTAGTCAACGACCTTCGTCAATGCAATTAGAATTACCTCTTGCCGGGCTGTAAGGCCGTGGTCCAAAGTTGTTGAACGCAGAGGTTTCGGCCGTACCATCGACGGCCATCTTCAATGCAGATAGGCTGCAACACAGTGACTGAAGTTACGTAGTGTGTTGCAGCAACACAGTGACTGAGGTTACGTAGTGTGTTGCAGCAACACAGTGACTGAGGTTACGTAGTGTGTTGCAGCAACAGAGTTACTGAGGTTACGTAGTGTGTTGCAGCAACAGAGTGACTGAGGTTACGTAGTGTGTTGCAGTAACAGAGTGACTGAGGTTACGTAGTGTGTTGCAGCAACACAGTGACTGAGGTTACGTAGTGTGTTGCAGCAACACAGTGACTGAGGTTACGTAGTGTGTTGCAGCAACACAGTGACTGAAATTACGTAGTGTGTTGCAGTTACACAGTGACTGAGGTTACGTAGTGTGTTGCAGTAACAGAGTGACTGAGGTTACGTAGTGTGTTGCAGCAACACAGTGACTGAGGTTACGTAGTGTGTTACTGCAACACAGTGACTGAGGTTACGTAGTGTGTTACTGCAACACAGTGACTGAGGTTACGTAGTGTGTTGCAGCAACACATTGACTGAGGGTACGTAGTGTGTTGCAGTTACACAGTGACTGAGGTTACGTAGTGTGTTGCAGCAACACAGTGACTGAGGTTACGTAGTGTGTTGCAGCAACACAGTGACTGAGGTTACGTAGTGTGTTTCAGTTACACAGTGACTGGGGTTACGTAGCGTGTTGCAGCAACACAGTGACTGAAGTTACGTAGCGTGTTGCAGTTACACAGTGACTGAGGTTACGTAGCGTGTTGCAGCAACACAGTGACTGAGTTTACGTAGAGTGTTGCTGCAACACAGTGACTTATGTTACGTAGTGTGTTGCAGCAACACAGTGACTGAGGTTACGTAGAGTGTTGCTGCAACACAGTGACTGAGGTTACGTAGCGTGTTGCTGCAACACAGTGACTGAGGTTACGTAGTGTGTTGCTGCAACACAGTGACTGATGTTACGTAGTGTGTTGCTGCAACACAGTGACTGAGGTTACGTGGTGTGTTGCAGCAACACAGTGACAGAGGTTACGTAGTGTGTTGCAGCAACACAGTGACTGAGGTTACGTAGTGTGTTGCAGCAACACAGTGACTGAGGTTACGTAGTGTGTTGCAGTTACACAGTGACTGAGGTTACGTAGTGTGTTGCAGCAACACAGTGACTGAGGTTACGTAGTGTGTTGCAGCAACACAGTGACTGAGGTTACGTAGTGTGTTGCAGCAACACAGTGATTGAAGTTACGTAGTGTGTTGCTGCAACACAGTGACTGAGGTTACGTAGTGTGTTGCAGCAACACAGAGACTGAGGTTACGTAGTATGTTGCAGCAACACAGTTACTGAGGTAACGTAGTGTGTTGCAGCAACACAGTGACTGAGGTTACGTAGTGTGTTGCAGTTACACAGTGACTGAGGTTACGTAGTGTGTTGCAGTTACACAGTGACTGAGGTTACGTAGTGTGCTGCAGCCTTTCTGCACTGCTGATGGCCGTCGAAGTTAGTCCGAAACCTCCGCGTTCAACAACCTTGGACCACCGCCTTACAGCCTGGCATGAGGTAATTCTAACGACACAATTTGTTAAATGTTTCTGTCGCATAGTCCTGAATTTTTACACAAGAATATTATTGTATATGGTACTGATCATATTACTGAAATGTACGTTTGTAGTATAAGGCAAAACAGATACAAGAAAATAGTACAGTCAACTCTAGTAACGTTAAGAAACTGACAGTTTTAATGAAAATAACCAAAGGTTACAGGTCTCAGCTGTTGCAGTTTTGGTCTCACAGTGTTGGCACTTTGTGTAAAGAAACAAATTCAGTCTCTTTACTGTTTAGACTAACCTCGTCAGTCCTAAGTTTTATGGGCTCGTATTACAAACATAGAGCTCAATAATGTCGAGCAGCAGTATATACAATCGAATGTTTGTGTCAAGTTTCAGGATAGTGCACGTTCCTGAATACCTAGAGTATTCGGAACACCCTCTGGTGTCAAGGTACCAAAGGAATTTTATAAAACTGTTGGGAGGTCGGTGTTTCAATGCGCGGCAGAAACCTAGAACTAATAAAAAAGAGAGAGAGAGAAGATACTTTGCCATATTTAAGAATATAGTTTTAAGAAGTAGTCCTGTATTAAAGAGGTTGATGTCTGGAGAAGGAAGTGTATCAGAGAGTTTAGGGATAAGAGAGTTTACAAAAACCAAATATGAGAGCAAAATCCTGGATGGAAGGATCGACCATATTGTTGCCTGGAGGAAGGAAGTTCCATGTTAAAACAACGGTGGAGAAGAAATGCAGAAACTGCAAGTAAGACAATGTGGTTGGAGATAATAAAAAAGGTAGAAAAGTCCGGGGCACGTATAGACAGCGCGCACGCAGGATAGAATGAGATGGAGGCGACTCGTTGGCGCCTTATCCATGTATGGCCATGGCAGTAAGAGCAAAAGAAGGAGAGAGTAAGTACGTCTCTAAATAGCTTAGAAGTTAATTAGTAATCTCTTTAATTATCCGTGGCAGTCTGAGAATTCGCCTGCAGTCTCCCATACGATGAGGCTGTAAACCGTTCCTTTCAACGTCCGAAAATCAGGCACTAGGTGGGAACGTCAACATATTACCGTGTTTTGAAATGGCAGTCTTTGCAACTTTCACTGTTTTTGAAATGGTTGTTCTTTTCAATTTATTTTTATTTTTTTGTCATTATTGCCGTTAGATGGCTGATTTTACTATTATGAATTAGGAAAATAATTAAAACAATAAGAGGAAATGGTGAGAGGAAAATCAGGTAAGGGAATGTATGGACATCCAAAGGACTTACGGTTGTCAGATATCTGAAAGTAGGACATGAGTAGGAAAGTCCTCGGATGTCTTCATTTCTAGTTCTTTCTAATCTGGATTTTCTCTCTGATCCTCTCAGGAAGTTAATTTCTGTCCTCAATAATTTTCTCTGCCATATTCAAATGAAACATTAATTTTTCTGGGATACATTAAGAAATACATTTGATATGAATAGAATAAAATTTACCTCTTTTATCCGTCTAGTGGCTTTTCCTTTTTTTATATTTCACTACGCGTTTCTGGACATATGTCCCATCTTCAGGTGTAATCCCTCAGTAAAGTTCGTCAGATAATTAAATTAAATCACATATAATTTACGCACATGTCGTAAATAAATATTAAATACAAGAACACGGAACACACGCGATGTTGTTGGTGCGCACCACGGTAACACTATAATCGATAGTCGACAGTTTGTGTGTAAATTATACGTAATTTATTTTAATTATCTGACAAACTTTACTGAGGGATTACACATGAAGATGGGACATATGTCCAGAAACGCGTGGTGAAATATAAAAAGGAAAAGCCACTAGACGGAAAAAAGAGGTAAATTTTATTCTATTCATATACGTATAAGTGGCTTGGAAGCATGAATTTAATACGCGCGCGTGTGTGTGGTTGCGAATTCATCTGAAGGTGTAACGCGAATAGAAAAATCCTCACGTTTAGATGCTGTTTTCATTTTTGTAAACGTAATACTCCGATCTGGCGAGGATAAATCAAGTACCACATAATATGACGAAGTACAATAAATGATTTATATCATTACACCAATGTTCTGTATCGCGCACTGCAGGTGGTATCTAACTCTCGGCGGAATACTAAAAGGTCTGTAACAGCCAGTTCGCATCCAGTAATTATCGAAGTGAAAGTAACACATACGCAGTCAGTACGTTACTGAAATGAAAACAGTTAATGATAAACAACGATAATACAGATGAAGTGAATGTTTATCTGAGACATTTTCACTTGAGAGAGATAAAAACTTACAAGCACCTAAATTGTAGAGTCTCAGTGGGTGTAAGATGCATAGGAGATATTCAACCTAAGTCAGCATAGCCAAAAACAGCGTTTATGAAAAAGCAAGGCTACTGATCTGTAGAAACACTAGACTGAAAGTAAGGAAAATCTTCTAAATCTTTGTGTGGACCGTGACTCTGAATCATGGAACAAGGGGGACATGAAACAATTAGAGGTTTTTGAGTCTTGATGCTGATGGAGAGCGAAAATGGAGCGACGGAGCGAGCATTGAGGTATTCAAGATCATCATTAACCCAGTTCTACAACGAACGAGATCGTGTTCCGGTTGCCAGCCTCCACATTCTCCGATCTTTCTCAATTTCCCTCTCCAAGTCTATCTCTGAAATAGCGTTCTTGATTCCTTTTTCCAAGGCTCCCTCTTTTTACTTGTTACTATCCCTTCTTCTTCTTCTTCTTCTTCTTCTTCTTCTTCTTCTTCTTCTTCTTCTTCTTCTTCTTCTTCTTCTTCTTCTTCTTCTTCTTCTTCTTCTTCTTCTCGTCTCCTTCTTGTTCTTCTTCTCCTTCCAGTGATATATAGCTCGTACTGAACTCCGACCTTCTTCGACCTCAAGCGAGCCTTATTTCTTGTGGCTCCTTACTAGTTTCTTACTAACAAAAAATACTCAACACTGTGAACATCGTCTCGACACGGTACTTCGGCATTCCTCTTTGTCTCGCGCCAATCAATTGTCTTTTATTACTTCTTTTCGTGTTTCAGTATCACTCATTTACTGTAGACGTTCGTATCTGTTGGTACTCATTACTTAATAATATATGGCAGTGTATCATGCTCTATTCAACATATATGTGCACAGAACATAAGATGGTTCCGCTATATGTATTTTATAATTGTTTTTCCTTGCGTATCTGTCATGGCGTTTTCTTTTTCAGCTGTTTCTGGTATGGATTTTGCAATTGATCATCTAAGGGAGTTATTTCTGTCGGCAGTAGTTTGCTTTCTACTTAGATATTTATTCGGCACGTTCAAGAGGATATTTCAGAAACAAAGGTTATGGAAAATCCTTATTAGAAGAGAACATATGTCTATGTCTCGGCATTTCATTCGGTAGAGAGCTATACTACTGCGCTGTTAGAGTAAAGAGTAGCGATTTATTCGTCTCAAATCCAGAACAGTAGATTACAATACTATACTCTACAGCTTTACCACAAGTGACAAAACACATCTGAGTACAAACCGTTAAAGCAACGTCAGCATTTATTAGACAAGAGTCTAATATGCGAGTTTATTATGCGATATAAAGGATGTATTAATGAAGACTCATTGATTAGTGACGTGCATTTCTTTGTTTTGTTTATAAGAGCTTAACTTTTTGTTCCATATATTTCTTAAAATTCATTAACCTTCAGTTCTAAATCGTTATCCCAGTTATAGGATCCCAGTTATAACCTTAAGTAGGTCTATCTGGTGATGTCAACTTTTTCAATAACATGTTATTTATCACTATTTATTACTCTTTCAGTTTCTGCTGGGTATATTTCTAAAGAAGCTATAGTCTTTGCTTTATCTACTTTAACTATCCTCATACTTTTAGCAATTTTGTAGTAGTACTATATACTACTCGCATTATATAGATCAGTAGTAGTAGTACTGCTACTGATCGCACTCTGTAAATCATCTTCCGCGTTCACACGGCAATACTAAGTGTTTGCATACAACATACCGAGTTCAGTAATGTGTGTAACACAGCGGTATACAAACCGACTGGAAGAGTATCCGTGGGAAAGCCCTACCACGATTGGTTGTGTCATAAAAAAGAGACAGACCTTCAGTATATACCATGTGTGTTGATCTAGCCAATAATACCTTTTGCGTATTTTCTCTAGAAAAATAGAGATCATGAGGGAGAATATATCTCATAAAAAGTTATTAGCGGGATTTTATCGCGCAGTCCATCGTCAACAGAGTAACGGCTACAATACAACTTGCAATAACAACTTTACGAATTAAACAGTTGAACACTGACGCTCCGTTGCTATAAAATTTCTCTAATATCACCGGATTAATGCCGGAACATAAAAATCGAAATAAAGAACAGAAAATCAAACTAATCGCTAAACTAACTGCTAATGTATATGAGACTTTTCTGCCGCCGAACTGAACGCTACAATAGCAATAACAAATAAAGAAGAAGAACAACAACAAAGACAACAGAAAAAACTGTGAGGAGTACCGTTCCTCCTCGCGTCGTCTTCGTCAGCGATTATTACGAAAACAAAAACTTGTTGCTACAGAATCTTCGTAGAAACCACAATGTGTGTCGGTTTTTTATACCGTAACAGAAAACAAAGAAACACAGCCGATGAAGACGTCTAAAGATTAAAAGCGTTATTAAAATCTATTACGAGACCTGACGCCGTTTATAAAAATTTTCAGAAAAAAGTACGTTTAAATCCATGCAAGTTTCTTACACGACTAGAGATTTCGTACTCCTCACTGTCTACATAGTGTTCTGTAGTTTTAACTAATAGATGTCGCTGCTTTAGGCCTACTGTTCTATACAATTGCTTAGGCTCTCACGGCCGCCGTCAACCGGGCTGTTAGGGCCGTGGTCTATTGTTCTATACAATTCCTTAGGCTTCCACGGCCGCCGTCAAGCGGGCTGTTAGGGCCGTGGTCTACTGTTCTATACAATTCCTTAGGCTTCCACGGCCGCCGTCAACCGGGCTGTTAGGGCCGTGGTCTACTGTTCTATACAATTCCTTAGGCTTCCACGGCCGCCGTCAACCGGGCTGTTAGGGCCGTGGTCTACTGTTCTATACAATTGCTTAGGCTCTCACGGCCGCCGTCAAGCGGGCTGTTAGGGCCGTGGTCTACTGTTCTATACAATTCCTTAAGCTTCCACGGCCGCCGTCAACCGGGCTGTTAGGGCCGTGGTCTACTGTTCTATACAATTCCTTAGGCTTCCACGGCCGCCGTCAACCGGGCTGTTAGGGCCGTGGTCTACTGTTCTATACAATTGCTTAGGCTCTCACGGCCGCCGTCAAGCGGGCTGTTAGAGCCGTGGTCTACTGTTCTATACAATTCCTTAGGCTTCCACGGCCGCCGTCAACCGGGCTGTTAGGGCCGTGGTCTACTGTTCTATACAATTCCTTAGGCTTCCACGGCCGCCGTCAACCGGGCTGTTAGGGCCGTGGTCTACTGTTCTATACTATTCCTTAGGCTTCCACGGCCGCCGTCAACCGGGCTGTTAGGGCCGTGGTCTACTGTTCTATACAATTCCTTAGGCTTCCACGGCCGCCGTCAACCGGGCTGTTAGGGCCGTGGTCTACTGTTCTATACAATTCCTTAGGCTTCCACGGCCGCCGTCAACCGGGCTGTTAGGGCCGTGGTCTACTGTTCTATACAATTCCTTAGGCTTCCACGGCCGCCGTCAACCGGGCTGTTAGGGCCGTGGTCTACTGTTCTATACAATTCCTTAGGCTTCCACGGCCGCCGTCAACCGGGCTGTTAGGGACGTGGTCTACTGTTCACGTTCAAGACAGACGTTTCGGCCCCACCGTCGGAGACGATGTTCAGTGGCAGAAACGATTAAACAATCGGCAAGGTGTCCGCCAACTCACTCCAGCACTTAACAACATCCCACTAGATGAAAAAGACTACAAAGACTAACTAAACACGATAAAATATCTAGCAGAATCCAACGGATACAGCAGAACAATAGTCAATAAACTCCTACAGAAAACAAACAACAGACAAAGACAGAAAACAACAAATTCATAACGCTAACATACATCAATAACCAAACTGAAAAAATAGTCCAAAAATTCAAAAAAGCAGGATACAGAATCCCATACAAAACTACAAACAAAATATAGAACATACACTATCAAACACACATACACAAAGCACAAAACAAATTCGATCTACCTGGTGTTTACAAACTAAACTGCTCAGATTGCAACAAATTCTACGTAGGCCAGACAGGACGTAGCTTCAAACAAAGATACATTGAACACACAAAGGCACTACACTACAGAATCCACCTTTGCAAACCACACATACAAAAACTTTGACAATAACATGGACATTCTACACGTACACACAAAAGGCCGAAAACTAGACACTGTTGAACAACTGGAAATATACAAACACACGAAAACACATAAAAATGACATCCTAAACGAACATACACAATTAAAATACACGCATTAGTGGAACATATCACACCCCACACACACAACATCGATCCTTCAAAATTCGATACCGTCGCCAAAACAAGACGGACAGTGCTCCCAGCGGCAGCCTCTTAAGAAGCTTTTCAAAAGCGAAAACTGGTTCAGGCTATAAGGTAAAACTTTTACGTTTTTACCCATAAAAAACTTTGTGTTCCGAGTCGGTAGTGATTTAATTATAAAATATTAATCTCTCTCAGCCGTTTAGCAACCAGCATTGTTGTTCGTTTTACAAGTACGAGTACAACGCGTTATTATTCAATTTCTTACTAAAGAAGCCGCGAAACCATCCGAAATTTCTGGAAAACTTAAAAGACAGTTTGACGAAAAAACGTTGTCAGACGTAAATGTGTATAAGTGGAGTAAAACTTCCAAAAAGTGCCAAAACCTTGGCGGGATATGATGCATTCGTGTCGAGAATGAAACGCACCTATGACGCGCCCAAAACATCGTCAACTGACGACTGACAGGATCGTCTCACACTTGCTCAAAACGATAGTCAATCACGGTGCTAGAATTAATGTTGGTAGCGAGCGCGGATAGCGGTGTCATAAATCGACTTCATTATCGGAAAATATGCGAACATTGGATTCCGCGAATGCTGACGGACGAACACAAGCAGACGCGTGCAGGTGGCTCATTCACTATTGGCACAATATGAAGAAAAGAGGGATTTTTACAGTCTGTTGTCACTACTGATGAAACTTGGGTACACCACTTTATCTCAGAAACCAAAAGAACATCGCTGCAGTGGGGGCATCCTTCATCTCCAAAACAAAACAAAAACCGATTTTTCAGCAGGAAAAATTATGGCTTCATTCTATTGGGATATGAGAGGCGTCATGCACATTGATTTTCTGACAGAAAAGGAGATTATAAACGTCAAGTATTACTCCAAACGGTGATATGAGATAAGTATAAAACCACCACACCAGCATTCTGTACGTTTCTTGCAGGATAAGGCGCGTCCTCATGTCGCCTGTCATACGATGGCTACAATTCAAAACCTAAAGTGGACCGTTCTCCCACGTCCGCTCTATAATCCGAATTTCGCCCTCTCTGGTTTTCATTTTTTTTAAGAAACTATAAGATGGAAAAATTTCGTTTCAATAAGAAAACTATCGATGCTGGTGCGTCGTCTGCCAGAATTTTTGTTTTTCAAGGAATACGTAAGATACTGCAAAGATGGCGCCAGTGCTTTCCATCGATGTGCAATATAATATGTTATACATCGATGGTGCTTTCAAAGAGAGGGAGACTATTAAAACTAATCTTACATCACTTTTCGAATAAGTAATAAATAATAATTTCAATTTGAACGCTCCTCGCAGTATATAATAATATCAATTTACAACGCTTCTGGCAATAGTGAAACGTTTTATGTGTAAACATTTCAGTTTAATGACAGTAATAACTAATAATAGTAGTGGTGACTTGAACTGTCTGTACTAACGTGAGTGACATATTAATTGCAATGCATTTGTCATGCAATCGTTTAAAATGATCACTTCTTGACAACGGTACTCTTCTTCGTTATTAGGTATGCTAATACAAGTGGCTGTACTTTGGAATGTAAAATCGGCACGCAGAAAACAGCTGATTGTTTGAATATTATTATAACCCGTATATACACAGTAATACTCTATTTAAACTGCTCCCGCTTATTAGCTATCCCGTACAATACGCGCTTTTTGTCCGTCTCATATTCGGAACGTTACACAGTACAGTAGAGTCTCAGTTATCCGCAGAAAACAGCTGATTGTTAAAATATTATTATAACCCGTATATACACAGTAATACTCTATTTAAACTGCTCCCGCTTATTAGCTATCCCGTACAATACGCGCTTTTTGTCCGTCTCATATTCGGAACCGTTACAAAGTACAGTAGAGTCTCAGTTATCCGCAGAAAACAGCTGATTGTTAGAATATTATTATAACCCGTATATACACAGTAATACTCTATTTAAACTGCTCCCGCTTATTAGCTATCCCGTACAATGCGCGCTTTTTGTCCGTCTCATATTCGGAACCGTTACAAAGTACAGTAGAGTCTCAGTTATCCGCAGAAAACAGCTGATTGTTAGAATATTATTATAACCCGTATATACACAGTAATACTCTATTTAAACTGCTCCCGCTTATTAGCTATCCCGTACAATACGCGCTTTTTGTCCGTCTCATATTCGGAACCGTTACAAAGTACAGTAGAGTCTCAGTTATCCGCAGAAAAAAGCTGATTGTTAGAATATTATTATAACCCGTATATACACAGTAATACTCTATTTAAACTGCTCCCGCTTATTAGCTATCCCGTACAATACGCGCTTTTTGTCCGTCTCATATTCGGAACGTTACAAAGTACAGTAGAGTCTCAGTTATCCGCAGAAAACAGCTGATTGTTAGAATATTATTATAACCCATATATACACAGTAATACTCCATTTAAACTGCTCCCGCTTATTAGCTATCCCGTACAATACGCGCTTTTTGTCCGTCTCATATTCGGAACCGTTACAAAGTACAGTAGAGTCTCAGTTATCCGCAGAAAACAGCTGATTGTTAGAATATTATTATAACCCGTATATACACAGTAATACTCCATTTAAACTGCTCCCGCTTATTAGCTATCCCGTACAATACGCGCTTTTTGTCCGTCTCATATTCGGAACGTTACAAAGTACAGTAGAGTCTCAGTTATCCGCAGGAAACAGCTGATTGTTAGAATATTATTATAACCCGTATATACACAGTAATACTCTATTTAAACTGCTCCCGCTTATTAGCTATCCCGTACAATACGCGCTTTTTGTCCGTCTCATATTCGGAACCGTTACAAAGTACAGTAGAGTCTCAGTTATCCGCAGAAAACAGCTGATTGTTAAAATATTATTATAACCCGTATATACACAGTAATACTCCATTTAAACTGCTCCCGCTTATTAGCTATCCCGTGTAATACGCGCTTTTTGTCCGTCTCATATTCGGAACCGTTACAAAGTACAGTAGAGTCTCAGTTATCCGCAGAAAACAGCTGATTGTTAGAATATTATTATAACCCGTATATACACAGTAATACTCTATTTAAACTGCTCCCGCTTATTAGCTATCCCGTACAATACGCGCTTTTTGTCCGTCTCATATTCGGAACCGTTACAAAGTACAGTAGAGTCTCAGTTATCCGCAGAAAACAGCTGATTGTTAGAATATTATTATAACCCGTATATACACAGTAATACTCTATTTAAACTGCTCCCGCTTATTAGCTATCCCGTACAATACGCGCTTTTTGTCCGTCTCATATTCGGAACCGTTACAAAGTACAGTAGAGTCATAAACGGGCGGCGTCAACGCCGGATAACTGACAATGTCAGATAATAGTGAAACAAAACCATAAACACATTTTTCAGTAAAATACAATGCGTTCATCAAACATTATTTGTAAACTAATAAATTTACTGTAGACCCAATTTAAGTCAAAAGCAGTTATGTTTTTAAAAAAAGTTAGTCAGTACAATGCATTTATGGAAAAGAAATATTGTACAACTGAAAAAACTACAATTAAAAAAAGAAACAAAATACACTTATTATACATGTATTCTTATTTTTAAACATATAAATTTATACTAGACCTATATCAAGACAAAAACAATTTTGTTCTTTGTAAAAAATTTGTAATTGGCAACTGTTTTTCTGCTGCTCGCCGTTTTCTGGCCGCTATGTCACACCACCTCACTAGAAACCTCACATCTGTGCTGAAAGCTTCCTCTTGCTGCTCAGTATATTTTAAGGCTGCTTCAGTAGCATCCAAGCCGTCTGCATTTGTCAGTTTAACACATTCATTATTATTGTCCTCAGTTGGTTGCTCATCATCGACTTCGTATTTGTCACAATTAACGAGCTGAACTATTTGATTATCTGTCACTTCAGTTTGCTGATCACTATTCATCCATTCGTAAACATCCTTCATTGTAGTTCCCTCACATCCAGGAATTCGCTGTAGTAATGGAAGAATACTGTCACCACCAAGTTCCGTTGTTTCACCGTTCTCATTTTCATTACACTACTTATTCTCTGATGTTACAGAACTATGTCGGTTTAAACGGAATGTCGGATAAGTTCATGTCGGATAACGGGACTCTACTGTACCCCCTTTATTTTTGTCAATTCCCGCATAATACTCTTTTTTTATTGAAATTTTCGATGCGTTTTCATCAATGTTTGAAACGAACAGGTCAACGATGTCTTGGCCTAGCTAACCAGTCTACGTCCTCACCTATCTCAAGTATTAATTTTTAATTTTTAAGCTTGGAACAAACAAATCAAGTGTTTTCAAAAGAAAAAAGTGTCATGCACAAGAAAGAAATAACAATGCCGCTCAAAATTCTGGTGTTTCCGAAACACTGTCTTCAGTCGTGGTGGGAAAATCAGGAATACAGGAATTATTTATTCATCTTGTTATTTGAATTAGCTTCTTCATTCTTCTTATTCCAATCCTCTTCTACCGCAAGGTGTAGAGGTTGAGCAAAGGTCGTACCACCGTGATCTCTGCATGGCCAGCTCCTGCAGAGAGCACCTCACATTGTCCTCCCAAGTCACTCTTCTCCGGCCCCTGGGTCTTCTCCCATCAGTTCTTGTCTCATGCAGTTGTTTTGGATGTCTATCCCCTTCCATCCTCTGAACGTGTCCAAACTAGCGCGACTGTGCTTTCTTAATTTTATCTTTCAAAGATTATGTCTTGTATTTGAATTAGCATTTACCGTAATTCCAACTTCGTCGTGCTTACATGCTAAACTGTTGCCTTTCATTGTCTTCACCACCATTATGACTTCATTTGGGGTAATAATAGTTGGGGATAATTTGTCATATGAACCATTCGATATGTGTTCAAAAATTTATTATATAGGAAGCTAATTTGTTTGTTAAGAAGTGAGTGCGGATAGTAAGTGAAATAAGCAGTACTACTGAATAATGTACAATGTCTTTGCTTACAGTAATACTTAAACATGTGAATATGTTAATGTAGCCTATATGTAAAAAGGATGAATGTACTGTGTATTGTATAATCCTGCATGTATCTGTGCAACGCTAGTTTTAACGATGTTTTACTCTGTGTGTTTGTGTGAGCCTAACTAACTATTGTACTATCTAAAAATTAACAATTTGGACAATTTTCTTCACAGTTTCTGTCTGCTGTATAGGTTTTTTGAAAATTATTGCGTTAAGGTAAATCATATCTCTAGAATGATTTACAATGAGAATGATTATCTCTAGAATGATTATCTCTAGGTACGTTACAACCTAAAAATTACAATGGTATGGACACACGAATAGAATGGCACAGGAAAGTTTGCCAAGGAGAGTTATTGGATGGACCCCACCAGAAAGAAGGAAAAGAGGAACCTATCACCTGGATAGAAGAAATTCAGATTATATTGAGGGAACGAGAGATTGAAGAAGATCTTTGGATGGACAAGCAGCAGTGGGAGATGAGAACTCAATCACTTCTGTAATCTTTGGTTCCGGAAAATGTGTAACATTGTACAACCGGAGTAATAAATAAATAAATCATATCTTTAACAACCAGGAAGTATATCGTAACCGCGATTTTGGTAGGCCTACTACGGTCATTAAAAAGTATGATACCCTGGCGTAGATTTAATTATTTTTATTTGCGCTAAGCGAAAAAATTACATTGTCAAGCAAAACATTACGCGTTGCATTATAACAGAACTATTCCTAAATCAGTGGAACATTTCGAAGCTGCTGATGGGTCACGGTTCCGTGGCGTTTAATTGAAGCTTGAGAACTGTTATACCAGAATATAACGTTTTAAACGGTAAATTTAAAATTTGTGAAATCTAAATTCCAAATGCGTTCGTAAACAAGAAAATCATTGGTTAGTGTTATTGCCATGAGCTGATTTGTATTCTATTGGCGAAACGTAAACGTTGGGCCGAAATGAACGTCTCGTAAAACTTTCGACCAATTTAATTAAACGTGCGCCGTATGTTTCGGAACAATACTAGGTCGCCTTGATCGTAACCTCTAACCGACGTCGACGTCCCCGCTTTCACTCTGTCCGCGCGTAATAAAACGGTTTACTCTCACTGAATCCGCACGTCTTGTTGGCGGATACGCAACAAACTCCGGAAAATCTACCGTGACAATATAAATACTCGGCCGCTTTTTTAAAAACGGTGTAACTGCAGTCCGTCGCCGTCGAGCTGTTAAAATTTTAAGCGGTGGCGAGAGGCGTAAAGAGGTTTTCTTTACTCGTTGCTGGTTTTACCGATACTACTCAAAACACAGCCCCCCCTCCCTAACGATCAGCCATAAACTTTGTAATGTCTCCTCGCGAATGGAAAGATAGTTTAGCTCATCAAATACAAAGCAGAAAATATATTACGTTCTTGTTTACTTTCGTTTTACAATTACTACCGTTAAGTAGATTAATGTTTAATAAAATCCGACTTAGTTAACTGAGAGGCAATATACAAATCACGGAGTAGTAAAATGAAATAATTAAATGTAATGCAGTACGAGATACGTCCAGTTCAGCCATAATTTAAGAGGGTTCGCTACTGAAAGTTGCATTTTGCATTTTTCCTTGTTTACATCATTTTTATCCTAGTTAACTTTATTTTTAATAACAAAATGTTCACAAATAAATAACAAGATAACGATTTTAGGGTTCAAAATCCACTGACGTACCCCAAAAACCTAAATTTTTTAGCATTTTTGTCTTTTTTAGACCAGTGGTCGGCAACCCCGCGCCCGCGAGCCAATTTGTAAATTTCTTTTCTTTTGAACGAAGGAATTCTGCACCCGCATTGTACCTGCTTCGAATATAAAATAGTACAAGCCATTTACCGAACGCGCTACGTCTTCCCCCAATATGACTTTAAACCATTTTTTTTCTTATTAATTACTTATACTATATTATATGATATTTACATAATTGTTATTTGTCCGTCTGGCTGTTAACTTAGGGTTTTTCGTCATGTCTAATGTCGAAGTATGTATTTTTAATAGTTTTTTTATTATTGTAAGATTGTAACATTAGTGCTGTGTATATGTATATAAGTAAAGTTAAATTGACTACGTGGAAAGTTTAATGTGTGTATACTGTGCATTGTTTAAATTGTGTTTTAGTTTGATCATTATTTTAAATGTTCAAATGTAGGATCACTGTGCAGTACAAAAGTGAGTACTAAATATGTTAATATTTTTTATATAGAAAAATGAATAACATAAACAAAGCATGTATTTTCAAATATTTCCAATATTCGTATCAATATTTCCGTTTAAAAATTTGATATTATTTATTTTATATTTTTGATATTTGACCTCTGCCATACATCATGCAATGAGTATTTCATAGTGGCTTAGGAGTTATCTTACTAGCGTGGTAAAACACATTTCTAGTTGTTCGATAGTATTTTTGCCGCGGATTTTAAAATTAAAAATTCTATAAAATTTTATAATAATTTTAGATTTGTGTGTTGAATTTTGAAAATATGGTTACTAATTCAAAATTATTTTTTATTAGCTTATATTATCGAAATTTTGGATTATGTCAATTAAGTTGTATTTATATTTTGTACTGGGCTTGCGCAGCCCATCATATGTTTTGATTAATAAGTAAACCATATAAAAATGTATATAATTGTTGCTCGGAGTGCCGATAGATGTGAAAACCAGACTGATGTTAAAGATTTTAATTTACAAAAAATTTTAATTTTTGATACTACAATTAATTTGAATATCCAAAAAAACCACTGTTATTTCATAGTTTTTTTTTATATAGTTTTGTTAGTTTTAACGTGCGTGTGCATGATGGCAGATTGTTGATGACCTACTCCTAATGTGAAAAACTTTCAAAAATTTATATGAAAAATACTGCAAACCTTTTTGATTTGGTGTTTCACATTGCTAGGGTATTATAAAGCGAAGTTAATGTTTGTAACGTCTAGTTGTTGAACTCCGCAACATCTTATTTTCCATTGATGGGGTGGGGAGGGGTGCGCCCATCGAACTGGTCCTCAGTTATGTATGCGCCCCCATAAATTCAAAGGTTCCCTATGACTATTCTAGACCCATTTATAGCTCGGGTGGTAGCACTGGTTCTGCAACCTCTTATTCTTTTAACTTAATTTTCGTCTGTTTCATGAAAATGAAGGGAATAAATATTATGGTCTCGTTCGTCTCCAAAAAACATTTCCATCTACAGATACGTAGAATGAATTACTCAATAGCAATCACAGATAATAGTAATACAGATAATTTTAGACCTACTTTAAAATATAAACGTCCGTTCCCAAACGAAATTCTATTTACATCTAAACTTTATAAAAGGTGTCAATATTATGTTCCTTAGACGACTAGAAAATTTCAGGTGGAACCTCTCCTGTAAGAGTCCTTCGTATTGAGAGTGTGCGTGTACAAACGTCTTTTACACCGGTCTGCAGACTTATTTTATATAGTTCAACTATAAATCTCTTTAAATTGTACAGTATAGGCTTCAAAGCCTGGAAGAAAAATCGGAATTGTATTCAAACTGCTAACATCTACTTAAGTCTACCAATAATATAAAACCCGAAGACATTCAACAGCGTTGTAGATTGGAGTATTGTACAACTTCTTCTTCTTCTTCTTCTTCTTCTTCTTCTTCTTCTTCTTCTTCTTCTTCTTCTTCTTCTTCTTCTTCTTCTTCTTCTTCTTCTTCTCCTCCTCCTCCTCCTCCTCCTCCTCCTCCTCCTCCTCCTCCTCCTCCTCCTCCTCCTCCTCCTCCTCCTCCTCCTCCTCCTCCTCCTCCTCCTCCTCCTCCTCCTCCTCCTCCTCCTCCTCCTCCTCCTCCTCCTCCTCCTCCTCCTCCTCCTCCTCCTCCTCCTCCTCCACGTCAAGGTACAGGCTTACAGCCAGTGAAGCCATACTTGGGCAGGGCATCATACTTAAAAGCTACAGTTTAACGTCGTATGAACGAACCAACATATGTTAATATGTTTTTTATACAGTTTTATATGCTGAATATTTTAATATTTTATGTCTGCATGAAATTTGCTCACGACAATCGGACATGAATCCGCTACAATCTGCAAATCCTGGCCAGAGGTTGGAGTTATCATGTTTTTATCGATGACGTGGAAAGAAGTTGCAACCAATCGGAACCCTCGATATATCAAGACAGACCGTGAATCTTTAAGGTTTGGTTGGGCAGTTCTTCAGAAAGCGCTGACCATGGCAGGCGTTCTCCTCGTGCGAGATACCGCGAGCTGAGTGTCACGGAAGAACTCGGATCACTATTATAATTTCAATTCCAAGGCTGAGATTATCAGACAAATTTAAAAATATAATTGGGATAAAATTAATTAATAATCTAATTAATAGTACGGGTCAATATTATATTGCTACGACAATTACGGAACGCTCTCGAAGAGTCGTTGCTCCCGTTGCGGCTAACCGATTAGGTGCAGGCTGCAGTGAAGTCGGAACACGTACATTGCCTAATCCCAGAAGTGTAGAAGAAGAAGACACGTTCATGTGTTTATCATACAGTTACAATTTGTGTATTTCAAATTCCTCCACAAGCGCACCGGAGATGGTTTAAGCATATTCCCTTCATTTTGACACATTTTCCGTCCCAAACCATGTTTCTGAATATGTTCTCTAGTTCAGGATCGGTAACATGGCTCTAAATTCGGTCACTTAAAGAAACACTTTGTTCGTATTCTTTATAATAATAATAATAATGACATTCTATGAAGTAATGGCAACACCTGTCTTAACTTATGGAAGATAAACTTGGACGATGGCGAGAAATGATGAACGAAGAATACAAACAAGTGAATAACGTTCTTGAGAGAAACCAAAGGTTGTTCCCTTAGAGATCAAATACGAAATGAAGATATAAAAACTAAGCTAAATGTGTATTCTATGGCCAGCAGAATAAGGGAAGAACAAAAAAAATGGGGGTAGCATATCGAGAGAATGGAAGATATGAGACTACCTAAACAAATAATACGACACAGACCTCAGGGAAGACGTGATATAGGTAGACCAAGGAAGAGATGGCTTCAGTGAAGTCGGAATAGGCTGTAAACCTGGACCTTGACGTGGAGAATAATAATAATAATAATAATAATGACTCGTTTTTATGACACCGAAGTAGTCTAGGAGTAAAACAGGGTAAGCTGTCTTATATTAGCCGTTCGGAATATACCGAAGGGTGACCATCAATACGCTTCAGCCGCCCACTATTAACTCACGATGTTATTCCAGGTTCCACGTGCTCATTTCCCCGTGCTAAGTCGTCCTGGGAGCTGGAAAAAGTACTTTGATATTTATGGTGTGCCCTGGAGTCGAAGCCACGAACTCTAGATTAATAGCCAGGCGTCATTTTCACCGATCTACCAAACCCCTATATTGTACACTTTTTGTACAATACTCCAGTCAACAACGCTGTTGAATGTCTTCGGGCCTTTTGAGGCCTATTGAGTAATTCTACGTATCTGTAGATGGAAATGTTTTTTGGAGACGGGCGAGACCATAATATTTATTCCCTTCATTTTCATGAAATAGTAAGATTCATATAACGGCTCGTTTTGCAAATATGTGCCAAACTATACGGACGAGAGAAACCCATCCGTAAGTAAACGACTGTATACACGCCGGTACCAATCTGAAAGCTTGACCTTGACGACAGCTGGTAGGAACAACAGTCTCGTGCCGTTACTCTATAGGTGACTATTTGCATTACTTTATACCGGATCATAACTTAATAGTTTGCGCCCATTTATAACAAATCTTTGGTATACTTAAATTTATACATTTTCCGAGAAGTAGCTGAAAACTAAAGCTGTAAATTATTAATATAATTGTAAATTTCTTCAAACAGGCATCGAATAAGTACGCGAGCGTAAGCATTTTTTCATCCAGCAGGGAACTTTTTTTCCAAAGCGATGACCTATACTTTTTTTTGCTTAACCGTTTTCTGAAAGTCCAAGTAAAATTTTAAGATCACAATCCGAGAATGTGTTGAAGAAAAGTTTCGAGATATCAAGGATGTAAGCAGAGCGTAGCGGAGCATTAACAGAAAAGACGGGAGCTGTGACAGCGGATGTTTTCAGTTCCAACTGCATACAACCCCTCCTTCCTTACCACGCCTGTCGGAACTGTTTCAAGGTCAAGCTTTCAAATTGGTACCGGCTTGTATAACTTAGTGACTGGAAATTATTTGAAGACGGAGCATAAGTTTTGAAGCGTGTCATTTTAACCTAACAACCACCGAGCCACACGACAGCAGGTTGAGCTTATTTTGTTGTAGTTCATCGTTTCTATGTGACTCGGATACTGTAGTCAAAGTAAATGTTATACTGTAGTCAGAATTAAATTAAATTTAAAGTAATTAGATACACCGAAGCACGAGTATTAAGCTGGTTTAGCGAACAACATAAATACCGGGAAAACGTTTTTTTACCGTAGCTATTTAATTTCTTTGAAATGTATATAGTGTCAGTGTCATAATGAACAAAACAAAGTGCGGATGTTTTTATAACGTTATATCTGTTTAAAACAGACTGTTAAGAATTTAATTAAATGTAAAGTGCTTTATATTACGAAAAGAGATTTTGTTTGTTACACATGATACGTTCGCGTGTGAGTGCGCGCAATCGTGAACACCTGTCTAGTCCAATCGAGGGCGCGAGCAGAATGTAGCACACTCCACGCCGAATTTACGCAGCCGTGAAAGAGTATCGCCTTCGATAACGGTGTTTCGGTATTCCGGAGTCGTATGGTAACCGAGTTTGCGCGCACACGGTTTTGTTTGGGTAATTGGATGGAAGGAACGCGCTGTACATTGGCCGTGTAACAATTAAGACAGACGGAAGGTGGAAGGTGCTGTAAGGAGGACGTCGTCTCTCGGCGCGGCGTTAACGGATGAGAACACAAAAATAGCAGTACACTGGAATCGTGCGTGACCTCACGTGACCGTGGCCGCGCCGCGCTTCCAATGCCTGCATCTGTTTCTCAGACGCCTTCTCGATTCCTTGAAACTCATTCCCGATTACTATAAATGGATCTAGGGGAGGGTATCGGGGATAAACCCTCAACAGATGTTTGAACGTTGGTGTTAAGAAACAAATTAAGTTATTAACCTAGAACTCCTTTACTATTTTTGGAGTTAAACAACGTTTCTAAGCGTTATCTTCCCAACAGATCTCCGGTTGACCTCTTTTTTCTTTTGCCGTTGTCTACGATTCTACATACTTTGACGCCACATTCTTTTGGTATCTTTTTTAAGTGTACATAGCGATTCAACCGCTTTATCTCTGCCATTTTGGTAATATCTATGCTATACCAACCTCCGCTTCTGCCCTAATTTCGCAAATTATTATTTTATCCGTTCCTATTATCATCTCCTCGTGTAATCCGCCTCCATTGCTATTAGTCTGATCGAGTTGTCTTTGAATCTCTCACACTTCAGGCTTGTTTTTAACATTTCATTCTTCTGCAGTTTTGTAAAAGTGCGCTGTCAGTTAAAACAGATGACCAAACTGTCTAAGCCAAAGTAAGAGGCATTTTTAGAGAACAAACGTTCTTAAGAAAACATTTTATTATTGAAATATTTTTACACAAACCATTTTACTATTACTATTATTTTATTAGAACAACAAGTAGAAAAACAATCTAACACATTTATTATTATTGTTATTATCATTATTATTCTGATACTATCATTATTTTTATTATAATTTTTTTTTATTAAACACATGCACATGATGTTAAACAGATTCTGAGCTCCTGATGCTAAATCCTCAACTATTAGTATTTTCCAGCTGCATGAGGTATTTTTTTTTCAAAAACATAGTTACAAACTTCTAAGCCGACTATTCGAAAATTGTAGAGATTTTGAAGAATCCTAATTCATTAAGCAATGAATCATCTTCTAGCTTTGATTTTTTATCAGACATAGAAATTTTTTTATAACAGATTTTTTTATATGTTGGCGTTGTGAGACGATATGCCAGTAAACGGTTACATACTTTAAGTAAGTGTTACCCTCATAATTAAATATAAATTTACCGCCTTCTGTAGTAAATTTTTTATTTCCATTCTTTCTTGTTTTTCATCATCTGCATCCACACGAAAACTTCCAGGACAAACCAGCATCTCTGTATTCCATTCGTGAGACTGGGACAAGCAAGCGTTTATAATCCGGGACAATTCTGGACCCCACTTTAAACAGGTTAGCTTCCTTCTTCCAGTGCTATTACAATTAGCACTGAACATTGACCTCCATCAAACCTTGCCTCCAATGACCGTCATCTCTAGCGACCACTTGCCAGTTTCTTATCCCTAGAAGGTTCTCAGCATCTCGTTGAACATTGTCCCGCCGGAGAACCCATCATTTGTTCTTTCGTTACTTTGTTTAGAACTGAAGTTACACTCATTCTCTCTACATGTCTTGCCCAGCTTAGACGTTATAGCCTAACATAATCTATAATGCTGGAGGAGCGAGCCCCTCCTGGGGTTGGAGGATGAGGCTAACTTGGAGGATGGACTACCCGTTTTCCTCATGGCAAATGGGAAATTAATGATTTTTCCCGTATAATTTTATAAATTCTTTGAGTCTCTAAGTTTGTGAGTAAACCAATGTGAAGTATAAAGAACAGCTTTTATTTCAAAATACACTATTTTGATTTATTGCTGCTCAAATTAAAGGTAATAAATTTCATGTCATCTCCTTATTTTGTGTATTCTTAGTAGATCTTATGTATATAAGTCTTTCTAAAGATATTTTTGTTAAAAAACCCATGTTTATCACCCCTTGGCACTTTAATTTTAGGACGTTGTCGCAAGAATGTTTAAGCAACTTATAATTCATGCCAAAGTACGTTATTTTTACATAAAATTCAGCATTAAAATCTTATTATTTTTCCAAATTATAGTCAGAAAATTGCTAGTTTACCTGTGCAAAGACGATGATTGAAACAATGGAGAATATTAGACTAGAGGAGTCGTGACATAGACAACCCCGTTGGGGGCAGTATGTGTCTGGACAAAAAGGTAAAGGTAGATTAATAGTCTCTGCCTTTCTGGTGAGGGCGTAATTGTTTTTAATACACGTGTTATTTACAAAAAAAAAAATTCGAGTGGTTGTCATTATACAGAAAACTCTAAATTTATTCGATTAGTTTACAAATATTGTAATTCCTCTTATTACTACAATTATTTGTAAGTCTTAACTAAGGCCTAATTGAAGTGATTATGGAATTTTGCTTAAATTTTTAATAACTCTGGTGTGGGTTAATCCCCTCATACCCCCCTAGTGACGTCACTGATGCTGTTATTAATAAACAACCGAATGAACAAACAAACAGAACGTACATTATTAAATGAAAAATTAACTCTGACAATGTTGAACAAACTGTTTGTTTATAGACATTATAAACTGTTGAACAAACTGTTTGTTTATAGACAAATGCGTGGAGCGAAACTTTCTATAACAATAAAATAAAATAAAATGATCAAAGGAAAGTCAAGTAATTAAAACATACACACACACACACACACACACACACATTTATATATTTACTGTTTTTATATGAAGAAAAAATTTTACAGGCATTCCACAAATGCAATGCACAGAGAAGGGCATTAAAAATGGTTCAATAAATCTAAAATATATATATATATATATATTTATGTTCATCACCAATCAATGAATTCATTCTTCATTTACCAATGTACAGATTATAAGTTAAATGTAGTCGCATTCATAAGCGAATTTTTATATGTGTACTACGTTGTTGACAACAAAGAAGTAGTTTCTATGGAAATTCACCGGTTCCCATTTTCGATAACGCACCAGCGATCGGCCGCAAATGTGCGACACGTCCTTATAAACATTTTCAATGTTAAAACCTTTCTCAAGAAAGTTACTTTTTTATTTTGCAGAGCGCTTCCTGTATCCCCTTTCTCAGTTCTTGGTTGGGGAAGTAACATTTTACTTCAAGAACTGTGATCGAAACAATAGTGAAAACCCGTATATTATTGCAATGTATATTCTCTCCACACACACACACACACACACACACACGCACACACATTTATTTATTTATTTATTTAGTGTTGTTATATGAAGAAAAAAACTGTATCAAGAAAGTTACTTTTTTATTTTGCAGAACGCTTCTTGTATCCCCTTTCTCAGTTCTTGACTGGGGAAGTAACAATTTACTTCAAGAACGGTGATCGAAACAATAGTGAAAACTGTATATTATTGCAATGTATATTCTCTCTCTCTCCACATACACACACACAAACACACACAACACATACAACTAATCAAGCTCTTATTTTCTTTTACTTACTTACATACACTTCGTTGAATTGATTTTTCTCAACATCTTCAGAGCATATTGAAATATTTATTTATAATGAACAATAATATGTAAATAAAAATTGTAGGTGACAAGAAGCGTGGGCGTATACTTTTTGGCGTGACGACGGGGCACGTGCAGGAGAGCGTGACCAAGTAACGTGACTACACAGTGCACAACCTCAACCTCTGACGTTCTGAAAGTAGCCCACCAACCTTTCGCTAGCCCACCAACATTGTACCGTAACACAAAATAGTTACGTATAACTATTACCCAACGCGAAGGAGACATTCACGACAAACAGTTATAAGCCTAGTAATTGTCGATCGCTTTGGCTACGACCGTGGGTATGGCAACGGCACGAGCACACACACAATCTACTTTTGAGTATTGATTATGTATGAGACAATAATATCTAATATTAACAAAAGGATAAGGTTGTTAAAATAACTGTTATTGTTGTTTGTGACAGGCGTTTCGGCCGCACCATCGGAGGCCTCCTTCATTGTTTGGCAGCTGTTCGTACTGGGGTGCATTGCCAAACAGCAGTCGAAACGTTTGATACTGAAGGTGGCGTTCGACGGTGGCGCCGAAAAGTCTGTCACAAACAACAATAACAGTCGACCTCGGCCTAACATCCATCCTGTGAATAACAAGAATTTTAACAATGTTGACGCGGCCGTAATGCTTATGAACTAGCAAAACGATAAGGTTTTTGCCTTTTTTTTTCTATGGCTTTAACCATAGAGTTCACCTACTGCATCCTTCCATTAATATCCATCTATCGTATCGGCTCCAACTAAATCCCTCTCTTCCGTTGTTGGACAATATAAGGTCCCCTCACTCTAAGGGTCTTCCTTTTAATTCTCTTTGAGGCCCATTCGAAAACTATTTTTTACTTTTACTCTTTCCCATTCGTCTAGCGCGGTCTCTGTAAACTCAGATACTCTTAAGCTACTACCGGCTCATCACATTACTTCACCATAATCAGTCTATCAACGAAACACCCTGTCTCACTTGGTAATTATCAGTTTAAGAAATAAGTGAGGTTATTATAGTTGTAGATTTGTAATCTGAGATATGGCGAGTATACGACATTCCTTGCCGCAAGTGAAGAAGGGGTAGCCGAGTTAGTCAGCAGAGTGGAGAAACCCAGCAGCGATGATGTAAAGTTTACAAATTAACAAACACAAGGCAAAGATAATGATTACAGACAGCCTAGATAATAAAACTAATAATATTCAACTAACGATACCATTTAACCGGTTAAAAACCTACCTTAATCCTCATTGCTATACTAATTACTTCTGAAATTATGTTTGTCTTACCTTATGTGTTTCACAACACAAGACTTGCTAAAACTGTTTGTGTTTTTCGTTGCCAATAAGACTGTGTTTATTCGTTGATACAAGTCTTCTGCTGATTATTGTTAACTGTGTCACTTTGTGGTTATCGTACTCAATCTGTTCTACTCCGTCACCTCAGTGTAATGTACATTCACTTGGTAACTTACAAAGACAGCCTACAACTAACAATTAAGATATCAGAAACGAATATCTTGATTCAGACATATAATCGTAAATAAAGACGTATACATTCCTTGGTCTCTAAGAGGAATAACCATTTTCGATTTTGTAACTTTTCAAATTCTAATATAAGTTAATAATATATTTTTGAAAAGCTAACGTTTGGCGTTATTAGGAACCTACGTTCGAGATATTAGTTTAGTGTTTTTGTATTATTTTAAACCGATGGCAACAGGGTAAATATTTATAACAATATGGCAAATATATTATATAAATCTTTTATAAATACTTCTATTTTTCCTTCTATATGTTCTAAATACTATTTAGGAAAAAATAAAACAAAGTTAGCGTAATCGAAGCCTTTTCACATATGTAATCATAGTTCCTGAGGCACGTTTCATTCCGGTTTGAGACGTTTTCGCTTAACGAGAACCATCGGAGTTAACATGTGCAATAGCATTAATACACATTGAAATCGTAATATTTTACGCGTGATCCAAGGTGGATCTTTATTGCACTTCTGCAAGCCAAAACATGACTCAGATTCTACTTTCATTTATCTTGTGCATTGGTTCCAGGCTATCCTTAGCCCGTTTTATTACAGAATTTTTGCAAGAATTCTGAAATGTGGTCGTTCACTATGAATGTGTTAAATTTTATGTCTTGAGCAATTTTATACTATGAGCCTTTCTCTTGGCAACTTCAGAATTTCTTTTGAGAATTATATATATGAGAATATATGTATATCTCGAAATTTCTAATTGACAGTTCTCAAATTAACAAACAACAAATGGCCACAAAACACAACACACTCACCCCTATGCTCTAAGCCTACCATGACAACAACCACAAGGGAAGCAAGATATAAAACGCGCTCAGTAGCTAAGTCAACATCAGTACCCCTTGGAAATGTTCCGACACTACGGAACGAAACGTCGGCACTATAAAAATCACGTACACGTATGTATGAGATATATATATATATATATATATATATAGAGAGAGAGAGAGAGAGAGAGAGAGAGAGAGAATATATATATAACGATATTGCTTATTTATATTATTGACATGTTTATTACAGTATTTGACGTTAAATTATTGCCAAATTAATTCTTTAGTTACTATTATTGAACATTCTGAGACTGAACTAGTAGTCGTACATATGAAACATACCATTATCAAAATATTTTGTGCAAAATAAAAATCACTATTTTGGTGGCGGGGAAAAAGTGTTACGATTTCAAAGGTGAACTTCTGGACGGGTCTCACAACTGCCCAGGAGGGCCTGGAAAATCTCAAAATCAGCCCTGAACAGAGGTTAGTCATTTTTATGACGTGTAACTTGTTGCGAGCAACATTGCGATGACGCGAACAGAGAAGTAATCAGCAAAGTTGTCTGTGTATCGGATACCGTTTGCGTGACATGCTGTTGTAGTAGCACCAGCAGCAGGTGCGTGTGTGTAAACGATGTAGATGTATGTAGATCCGTCTTTGGTCTCTGCTACTGTTCCCGCTGTTTACCGTTATCCTGACATTGTTTCCTAATGGAGTCAACAAAGCAACACTAAGTGTGTATACGAATGCAACATCCTGTCTAGCTTGGAGCAGTACAGGAAACGTTCCCTATTCTTAATACATTAAAAGCAAACGCAGTCCGGTTTTTAAATTTCAATTGTTTTTCCATTATGTTTAGATTTCACAGCAGTCGAATAGTGTTCATTTGACTTTTTTTTTTATTTTGTAAGAAAAGTACAATTTTTATCTCCACCATGTATCTTGGCAATACCGTGAACTTGGGTACGTGTGAAACATAATACTAAATTCATACTACATGTGAACTTATATAATACTTACATAATATTGCACCCAATAATGAGAGTTGTGAATCTCAGCCAAAATTGAGAACGTTTGGGGCTTTTAAAATGAGAAATAAGATAGTAAAATATCACTAATCAAGTACAACCCGTTGCCAGAATAAGTGACACTGGAACCGTTATGATTACTTAGAGGAACTATATTAAAAGTAAGTAAAGGAGAATCGAGGTTAAGGTAAGGATAAAATAATAATTAAATAGTAGAAAAATATTAATTACTTAAGTTTAAATAAAAATAACTTTTCTCAGTCTCTATTACCTTTTTATTACCGTATTTAATAAAAATATATAAAAAAATGAGAGGTTTCGGTTTTTCTTACAGTGGCGTAATAATTTAGCCATCGTCTTCTTCGGAAGCGCTGTTGCCTTACGTGGACCTCAGCTTCCTTCACTATTCGGGTAGTTCTCTTGCAAATCAGTCGTCTCCGATTCCTTACTCTACCTTTCACAAATAAGCTTTCACCAGCAGTCGGTCATCGTATCATCGATCCTCCTAAACGCTCATTTTTCGCACTTCGTCCACGAAGATTCTTTGGTTGCCTAACTTCACCCGTTATCTCAACATGCTCTAACGAATCAATCTTCTAGTTAACCTTACTGCATCGTTCCCTTCCCATATAACATCTATGACATAATTATTCTTCATCCATGAATTTTCACCTTTTACGGGGGCCATGAAGTTCTTCTTTATATTTTCTACAAAAACATTTTAAGTAGAAATATCTGAAACTATCTGCTGCTGTGAAGGACTAAATTTCTAATCTTCGCTGGCCTAATTTTTTTTAAAGTTCATTTATGCAATCACTTAATATATAACAATAATAATAAATATTGACAGAATACATGGGATGGGGAAAACTAGCTCCAATGATTAGTTCTCTGTACAAGTATTTGTAAGTGACATATTATGTACATTGTATTTAGAGTGTTATGGAAGTGAAACTTGGACGATGACGGGAAATGATGAGCGAAGAATAGAAACAAGCGAAATGAAAACCGAAGATTTACAAACAAGTGAACAAGAAATTGTTGAGAAAAACCGAAGGTTGCGCTTTTAGAGGCAAATACAAAATAAAGATATAAGAACCGAGTTAAATGTATCTTCTATGCCCAGCAGAATAAGAGAGGGTCAAATAAAATGGAGGCAGCATATTGAAAGAATGGAAGATATACCTAAACAAGTAATAAGATACAGACCTCAAGGAAGATGAGATATAGGTAGACCATGGAAGAGATGGCTTCAGTGAAGGGCAGAACAGGCTGTAAGCCTATACCTTGGCGTGGAGAAGAAGAAGAAGAAGAAGAAGAAGAAGAAGAAGAAGAAGTATTTAGAGTGTTAAAATCTAAGTAAGTCCAGCGGAAATGTTAATTTTAATCGTCTTGTTTGCGGGTTGTTATCTAGCAGATTTGTGGTTAGAGGATTTGTGACCCTTCAGGCCGTTTCCATATCTTTCACTGATTATGGGGATGGTTTCACTGACAGTAGGTGGGACTAGGTCGCTATAGATGTATTTGTTGCTGACGAACCACGGTGCGTTGGTTATGGCTCGTGAAACCTTTCCATTATAACGATGTTGAATTTGGAAGCAGTTCCCAAAAGCGGTAAGCCGTTTGTTCACACATGCTTGAAGACAGTATTGTACACCAACAGCTTTTTTCACATTGACAGTAATGATTTTCTGCCCAGGAGTCAATAATGCTTGCGAAACTTAGTGTCCAGTTGTTTTCTCTTCATCCAAATGTGATTGCGCCACGTAAGCTGTTTAAGTGGATGCCCAAATATTTTACAGAGTCAGCTACCGGGATAGCCTTATTGTTTAATATTGCCCTGAGACTTCTATAAAGCTTCGTTGTAGCCATTCGAGAGTTTTAACATGATAACGTTTTTAGGCTGGGGGTCATTCCACAAAACGCGTGATGCAAAATGTGTAACGTCATCGAAAAAAGTAACGCTCCAGGTGATGTTAACACTATATTTTTTCCACACTTTCGATTCCCCACAGTCTAGAAATCTTCGGTCTCTGTCGTTTTTAACATGATAATGTTTGTTATATAGTAAATATATTTGATATATAGTAAATATTTGTGATATAGTTATATAGAAAACATATAAATCAGTACGAACGTCGCTGAACAGGAGAGTCTGCAGTTTATGCACATTATACGTTTCAAAACCCTAAAAACATTATCATGCTTCGATGTTTCGGTTTCGTCGAAATTTTTTGGTTTAATCCTTGTTGAAGATGATGATGACGATGATGACTTGATTTAAATTATCTTGTGTTATCTAAAGCAAAATTGTTCAGAATCATATATGAAAATAGATCCAACAAATACATGTCTGGCCGACTACCATCGTGCTGCCGCAGTTTTACAAAACACAAATTATCCTACCTACATTGTCGTTGTTGTTTTCAGACATAAATTTCTCCATCGATCGCGGGGAGGGTCTTTATCATCGCGTATGTTCTTCTGTTCGTGAAAGTCTATATGTCACTTATATAATTTCTCCAACTTCCCTTCACTTGCCTAGTTTTTGCATAACTTTTCACTGACGTCCAATGAACTAGATACGTTTTCTATAATGCAAACAACTAGACAAGAGCATACTTAGTTGTAGCGAGGAAATTTGCGTCAACAAATAGTCATCATTAGCCTATCATCGTTAATGTAGCAATCGTGCCATAACGGCGACATTATCTCCGGTTAATAATGTCCCAAACACAGCGCTACGCTCTCTATCGGTCACCTGCAGAGATGTCGCTACGTTACTCAGCATCAAACATGATGACAACTTTATTGTTATTGGTCCATTGTCTTGCCAGCACCGCCGCTGTCGTCTGCATCCATTTACTTTCAACCCTCCCTCACACACACACACACACACACACACACACACACACACACACACACACATGTTACAATTGTGAATTGTTAAATTCCTCTCAATAAATACATTAGTAACAACAAAATTTCCAACATAACACCAAATTCTGAACTCTTTATAACTTTACCTATCTGATTACTTCTTCGGCAGTAAAACCAGCTATGTGTCAGACACATTAAATAACGCCGTAAGGAGAAGAATAACAAACACCTGAAATCAGTGGTAGCTCGTACTGGGAGGGCAAAAGGGCACATAATGTGTAAGCGAGTTGCCTTATGTGAACGATATTTTTGGGACAACTAATAGCCTCATTCGGTGTTTTCGGCACGGTCTCAATGGTGACGGTATTGAAGAAGCGTTGAAGAACTTGATGGTATGAGCGTCATGCGGAGAGTCGGTAAAGATATAGTTTTCATTTTCAAATGACAACCGTCATCTTAGGAGGCGCCAGCCTATCGGATTCACACACATCGAGTCCGTTAGTTAAATACGTCACTTTCGTTTTGTGGGTTTTCCTTGTCTGATTTAAATGCGGTGCATAATTTAAACAACTTATGATAAAGTTTATGAGCTTATGTATTCTGTTGAGTTTTATATAGTTATGTTGTGTTTATAATTATAATTTATAGTTATATTGTGACTATATAATTTTATAATTTATATACGCAAACGCCGGGTTGTCTCTGTCTCTCTCCTCTGGCACTACGGTCCCTGTATAACCCTGGCCTGCTCAATGATTCTCCTCCATTCTTCTCCGTCCGGAGTCTTACTCCTCCAACCTGCCACTCGCATCTCTTTCAAATCCCCGTCCACATCTTCACACCATCTCCATCTCCTCGGACGTCCTCTCCTACTTACTCCCTCCGGCTTCCTTTCCAATGCCGTTTTTGGCCCTCGATCACTTCTCATTCTCACCACGTGCCCCAACCATCTCAACCTTTGCACCTTCACTGGCGCAACTATATCCGCTTCTCTATAAAGGTCTCTTAGCACACGAAACCTCCAGGTTGGGGGTTGAGCGAGCGGTTAACAACATCTCCCTGGAAAAAGTATTTGTTATGGAAGCTCAATGATTAAATAGGTTAGAAGTACTCAAACTACCTCAAGACCACTTGAAGAGTCTGTGTGCAGACTCAATTAACTATCTGTCTAGACCAGTGGTTCTCAACCTTTCTATGACCGGTACCCATCTTGAAGAGGATATTAGACTTCATAGGATCCACAAGCATGAGTGCCAGCAGAATTACTTGTAGGGATGCGCACCCAGTTTATAATCATATTTTTGCTAACATCGAGTACTTTAATCCCTCTTTTGTGATTAAGTAAAATACACATATTTAATTGCATAATTAATACTTAATGCAACAGGTTCCCACCAAACGGCACTCCGGGACCTAGCAGTGGATCGCGCCTCATAACGCTGGTCTATACTGTTAGATGCAAATAACACGTGCGAATTTCATTAGAGGTTAAGTAAACAACTAGCGGTAGTAAATAAAAAATTCTGATACCTGGTTAATTAAAATTGATACAGGTTTTGTTACTAAAATGTATCCAAATCGCTACACGAAAAGTGTATCAGAGACCAGTGTAAGCAATCTCACTTCGACAGTGGTGGCAAAAAAGTGGATTCTTATTCCAGTGGATGACAGTCACAGCTGTTACCCTTTTGTGTGTGTGTGTGTGTGTGCGTGTGTGTGCGCGCGCACACACACACACACACACATGTCTGTCTCTCTGTCAGTCTGTGTCTGTGTGTGCTGCAAAAAAGCAAACACCACAGACATAAACGAGGTAACTGAAAGAAATATTTTTCCAATGCAAATGACGACAGAAGTTGATGCACTCGTTTTCCGTAGTATTGAATGCAAAAAGCTCATAACGGTAAAGCTATTATTTCCTGAACCGACAGACGTTAACTCTTCTTCTTCTTCTTCTTCTTCTTCTTCTTCTTCTTCTTCTTCTTCTTCTTCTTCTTCTTCTTCTTCTTCTTCTTCTTCTTCTTCTTCTTCTTCTTCTTCTTCTTCGTCTTCTTCTTCATTTCTTCTTCCCCATCTTCTCCTGCCTTGAGTTCCGCGTCTGTTCCCTTTAATCGATTTAATCGTCTTACAGACTTCTTCTTTTCTTCTCTTAGAATGGTTCAGATTGCCACAACTTGGATTCAGTGTGTGGTTAAATTGTTTAAATAATAAATACAATTGTCAAACGTTAAACTAATAAAAATCCGCAAAAGAACAAGAAGTTAATATATGGGAAACATTAATATGCTCAACAACAGTAACAGGAACTCACTAATTAAAGAACAAATTCATAACGAAACAAAACATGATTATTTATTTAAAATCTGTATTGTTGTTGTTGTTGTTGTCGTTCTTCTTCTTCTTCTTCTTCTTCTTCTTCTTATTATTATTATTATTTATTACTCAGAAAAACAAAACAAACATTAAAATTTCTAATATACCGAACAGTTGAAATTTTTAATTTCGTTGAAACAGTTGATTAATAAACGAATATTACTACAATCGAAATATTCAAATTGAAATTTAAAACTACTGTTCGTTTAACATCTTGTTACGACGGTCGCGCACTGATGATGTGTCGAGAAATATTTGCGTAGTTACAGGCCCTCTGGAACTCGCTAGAAACTGTGTGAATATCCGACCTTGTACAATGCCGGGCAGAATGATCGACAAACGTCTGGAAGAGTTCCGTGCGTGCCGCGTGATAAGCGTCAGTTAAACACTTTTGTTGCCTCAACGCAGTAATATCATAGCTTAATAATGCGGTTTTTAAGCGAGCCAGTTATTATTATCTGTGATACGTACGAAAACCAGACTAATAATATGCAAGTAATACTTGCTGAAGGAATTTTGAATAATTGTGAATAATGTCATAAACATGCGCGCACATAATTTTAGAGTATTTTGCCCTTTGGTATGCCTATTTTTAATCAATATATGCATAACACAAAAACGGTTAGAGTGTTAAAGGCGAGAAGCCTACTAGGGGCGTATTTACGGGGAGGGACGAACAGGACCGGACCCGCCTTCTCCAAAGGGTCGAAAAAGTTAACGAATTGTGTTAATTTCTTAATTTGTAGCTGTTTTATTATTTTTTCAACTGTGTACGCTAATGTAGAAGTAACCCTTTTTTAAATATACAAACAGGTTTATTACACGGCATCATCTATACGTTTGAAATATGAAATATTGGAAAAACAATTCAGCAATAATTATCTTATAGATAATGTGTCAGTAACGCGTGTTTTTATTGTGTTATTACCGTTTACTTTATGGAATTAATTTCAGAATGTTATCACACTTTTTTCAGTTACTTTAAAGATAGTAATTTTGATTAGTCTTAACATGTTTTTTTCTTTTATACAAAGCCAACACGACCCCGGACCCCCTCTCAAGGTAAAATTCTAGATACGGCACTGTAGCCTACAAACTAACGCAAGTAAAAATTCTACAAAATACGGTGAAAGTGGATGCAATAAAGAAATCAAGCGATACAGTAGCGTTTTAAAATACCGATATTACAATAGGGCGTTAAAAACGTTCAAAGCACAAGTGACAATATATATATATATATATATATATATATATATGACTATAATGGCACACACTGGAGAAAACTAGGGCACCGGGGGTCGTTGTACATCATCGGGGATAAAGCCTTGACCTCGTCACGTCCCGCGTCGTCTGTTAACAAGAACTCGATCGTCGCGAATCTATTTTTTCCCGTACCTCTAACGATGGAGAAAGTAGTCGGGTGACGAAACGACGCGTTATGTGTTTCACTGAAAAAAAAGAAAAGAAAAGACTGTCACTATGAATAATTTTCTGACGTTTTCACATAGCACACAGCAAGCAAACATTGAACGTATTATTATTATTCGAGCCGTTGCTTGTATGCTGACTGATTTTGTTCAGTGAGGAAGTGAAGGGAGGTGCTGCGTCGCAGACATTTAGAATTGCTATGTGTCCGTTCGGAAATAACAGCAACGTATGATTTTCTTTAGAGAAATATCGCGGAGAACTGTAAATAAGTGTAAAGAAAGCGGGCTGACAAATAACCTCGTGTTATGAAAATAACCTGTTTTCTGTTGAGCGCAGATAGGAAGCAATTTGATACCACACACTTCCCTACTGTAGTGAGCGCAACGTAATGTAAGTTTTAATACTGTTTTTGAGTAATATATACGGCGACATCGACAACAACGCAATTAAAACTTTTATTACCGTCTTAAACTAACTTCTACTTCTTTCGATTAAGAGTTCTGCTTGTGTGCCCTATCCGGGAAAGGATCTTATATTATAATCTATACCTATAGATGATACTGTGTAGCTCATATTAGTTTTCTATTTCTCCGTGAGGTATGACAGTCCTTTATTGCCTCCTTCAACGTCCTCCAGGAATCTCTGTTCTCTCTTCCCCCCTCTCTCTCTCTCTCTTTCTCTCTGTCTCTCTTTGTCTGTCTGTCTGTCTACATTTTATGGCTGCGAGAAAGGTTGGAAAAAGTTCACTAGTCCGCACCCTCGAATTGAGAAACTTACCTCTAGGAAGGCTGTGCGTGGTGAAGTGGGTAAACAAAATTCGAATACCGTTAAGATTTGTTTGTAAAATGCATCAGCATGAACGTCTCTGTCTGTCTGTCTGTCTGTCTCTCTCTCTCTCTCTCTCTCTCTCTCTCTCTCTCTCTCTCTCTCTCTCTCTCTCTCTCTCTCTCTCTCTCTCTCTCTCTCTCTCTCTCTCTCTCTCTCTCTCTCTCTCTCCTCCCTCTCCCTCTCCCTCTCTCTCTCTCTCTATATATATATATATATATATATTGTAATATAACTATATAATCTATCCTCTGTATACAGTATATATTTTTCGTTTAACGCCCCACGTTATTGATGCCAATTATGTAATATTTCTATTTAGATTTAGAAAGTTGAATTACATTTACGCCTCTCGTTGTAAGCGTCAATTTATGTTATATTACTATCTCTGTGTATGTGTTTTTATTTATGTAACTGCTATGGTTATACTAACCTTTTAACGCCTTCGATGCTCTACGTTCTTGGGATCCAAATTTGTAATATAAAATATACTCTAATAAATGTGTAATTAATTTTCTTTAACTGTGTATTCCTATAATTATACTACAAATGAGAACACACTTCTTTTGATGCTCTGAATCATTAAATATTTATTCCTGCTTTTCTTATTATAATAAGTTCCTCTTTTTTATTTTCAATTAATTAACAAATAATTTTCCCTTTTTTAAGGTTTCAGCTCCATCTAGCTCTCGGATGCATGAAAAAATTTCTATATCTCAGGGTTTTAACAACATAAAAATCGTCTTCAGTAATATTATAAATTTACCTAACAAGTATTGTACTAATAATTAACATGAATAAAAGATTTGAACACGTAGTCAATAATAGTTTGTGTGGGATGGTTGTATGTGAGTTCTTATGATTATACAAAAGAAATCAATTAGATAATTTTACAAATTTATATTACCCATTACAAATATAAAATTATTAAAACAATGAAAATAATTCATTATCTGACATTAACAATACAATTGACAAGAGAAAATAAAATAAATATCGGTATGGAGAACCATACATGACTTCCATCTTCTAAGATTTATATTTAAAATCATTTACGAAATGAAATGTTTCCATAGAAACTACTTCTTTCCACTTATTGCTTCAGCCTTAACCACAGTACTGTGGTCACTAACGTATACCACGAACGTTATCGCACTCGATTTTCACTGATGATGGCAGTCGACGGCACTGCCGAAACGTCTGGTTTTGCAGAAAACATTGGACTACAGCCAAACAGCCCCGGGAAGGAATTTTAACAACAAACTACTACTTTGTTGCCGATAACGTAGTACGAAATTATCCCCTCCCCATTCAACTATAATTTTCATTTATAGAAAATTACCTCCACCCCGTTCAACTAGCCTCTTCATTTATAGATATTTCATCTACGTTTCTACAGTGGATTATTAAGATATTTTTATCAGGATACTTTATTTATCAAAATTAAGTACTTTACTCTTGTTACAACAAAAAGTGTTTCAGGTAAACTACCCTTTTCCCCTAACCGATCTTCACCAAAATCAACACGCCTTGAGTTCTCTACAATGTAGGTAAGTATACAAAACATTATTTGATTATGTTTGAATTTACGGCAGTTATCGTTCGTAATAGAAAAAATTACCCTTGTTATCACATAAAATGTTGCTGGTAAACTACACATTTCTCTTACTTGATCTTCACCAAAATGAATAGGTCTTGAGTGCTCTAAAATTCAGAGATGCATACAAAACATTATTTGATCCTGTTTGAATGAGCGGCAGTTATCGTTCGTCATAGAAACCATTACTCTTGTTAAAACATGAAAAGTGGCAGGTAACCTAACCCTTTCCCTTAACCGACCTTCACCAAAATCAACAGGCATTCACGTCCATACAATTTAGGACCGTGTGCAAAAAAGTATTTGATTCTCTTTGAATTTACGGCAGTTATGGTTCGTCAAAAAAATTACCCTTGTTAAAACATAAAATGTGGTTGGTAAACTACCCCTTTCCCTTAACCGACATTCACCAAAATGAATAGGCCTTGAGAACTCCACAATTCAGGGCTGTATGCGAAATATTATTTGAATCTCTTTGAATTTACGGGAGTTATCGTTCGCCATAGAAAAAATTACCCTTGTTAAAACATAAAACGTTGCTGGTACACTACCCCTTTCCCCTAACCGATCTTCAACAAAATCAAAACACCTTGCGTTCTATATAATTCAAAAAGGTATGTAAAAAAGTACTTGATTCTGTTTGAATTTACGACAGTTATCGTTCGTCATAGAAAAAATTACCTTTGTTAAAACATAAAATGTTGCAGGTTAACTACCCCTTCCCCTTAACCGATATTCACCAAAAAAAAACAGTTCTTGTGAACTCAAAAATTTAGGGCTGTATACAAAATATTATTTGTTTCTGTTTGAATTTGCGGTTGTTATCGTTTGCAAAAAAAAATTACCCTTGATAAAAAAACGTTGCATGTAAACTACCCCTTCCCCTTAACCGATCTTCACCAAAAACAATAGGTATTGATTACTCTACAAATAAGGGCTGTATGCAAAAAATTATTTGATTCTCTTTGAATTTGCGGCTGTTATGGTTTGCCATAGAAATACATTACCCTTGATTAAAAAAAAAACGTTGCTGGTAAACTACCCCTTTCCCTTAACCGATCTTCACCAACAACAATAGGTCATGAGTACTCTACAAATAAGGGCTGTATGCAAAAAATTATTATTTGATTCTGTTTGAATTTGCGGTTGTTATCGTTTGCCATAGAAAATAAAAATTACCCTTGATAAAAAAATGTTGCAGGTAAACTACCCCTTCCCCTTAACCGATCTTCACCAAAAACAAAAAGTCTTGAGAACTCTACAATTCAGGGCTGTATGCAAAACATTACTTGATTCTCTTTTAATTTACGGCAGTTATCGTTCGTCATAAAAAAATTACCGTTGTTAAAAATAAAACGTTGCTGGTAAACTACCCCTTTCCCTTAACCGATCTTCAACAAAATCAATAAACCTTGAGATCTGTATAATTCAAAAAGGTATGCAAAAAAGTAGTTGTTTTTACTTCCATGTTCCTTAAGGAATGGAAGTATGGTGATGGCAAAAAAAATCGTGTTCGAGATTATTGCAGATTCTGATTGTACTACGCTCAAAACATGAAAAAAGGTAATTTTTCGAAAAGTGTCTATGTGTCTGTCTGTAGATTTTTTATGGCAAACGATAACAGCCGCAAATTCAAACTGTATCAAATCATTTTTTGCATACAGACGTGATTTGTAGAGTACTCACGACCTATTGTTTTTGGTGAACATCTGTTGAGGAAAAGGGGTAGTTTACCAGGAACCGTTTTTTTTTAACCAAGGGTAATTGGTTTATATGGCAAACGATAACAGCCGCAAATTCGCACAGAATCAACTACTCTTTTGCATACAGCGCTGAATTGTAGAGTTCTCAAAACCTATTAATTTTGGTGAAGATCGGTTAAGGGAAAGGGGTAGTTTACCGGCAACGTTTTATGTTTTAAAAGGGTATTTTTAATGGCAAACGATAAGAGTCGCAAATTCAAACAGAATCAAATAATGTTTCGCATGCAGCCCTGATTTGTGGAGTACTTCAAGACCTATTGTTTTTGGTGAAGATCGGTTAAGGTAAAGGGGTAGTTTACCTGCAATGGTTTTTTATCAAGGGTAATTTTTTCTATGGTAAACGATAACAGCCGCAAATTCAAACAGAATCAAATAATGTTTTGCATACACCCCTGAATTATAGAGTTCTCAAGACCTGTTGATTTTGGTGAAGATCGGTTAAGGGAATAGGGTAGTTTACCTGAAGCATTTTATGGTTTAACAAGGGTATTTTTTTTTTATGACGAACGATAACTGCCGTACATTAGAACAGAATCAACTACTCTTCTGCATACCTTTTTGAATTATACAAAACTCAAGGTCTGTTGAGTTTGTTGAAGATCGGTTAAGGGAAAGCAGTAGTTTACGTGCAACGTTTTATGTTGTAACAAGAGAAATGTTTGCATGACAAACAATAACTGCCGCACATTCAAACAGAATCAAATGATTATTTGCATACACCCCTAAATTGTAGAATTCTCAAGCCCTATTGTTTTTGGTGAAGATCGGTAAAGGGAAAGGTGTAGTTTACCAAAAAATTGTGTGTTTTAACAAGGGTATTTTCTATGGCAAACGATAACAGCCGTAAATTCAAAGAGAATCAAAAAAAATTTTTCATACGTTCATGAATTATAGAGAAACCAAGGCCTATTGATTTTGGTGAAGATCGGTTAAGGGAAAGGGGTAGTTTACCAGCAACATTTTATGTTGTAACAAGAGAAATGTTTGCATGACAAATGATAACTGCCGCACATTCAAACAGAATCAAATATTTTTTTGCATGGATCCCTGCATTGTAGAGGACTGAAGGTCTATTGATTTTTTGGTGAAGATCGGTTTAGAGAAAGGGGTAGTTTACCTGTAACGTTTTATGTTTTAACAAGAGTAAAGTACTTAATTTTGATAAATAAAGTATCCTGATAAGTAGCTCATAATAATCCACTGTAGAAACGTAGATGAAATATCTATAAATGAAGAGGCTAGTTGAACGGGGTGGGGATAATTTTCTATTAATGAAAATTATAGTTGAAGAGGGAGAGGAGAATTTTTTATGTGTACTACGTTATCGGCAACAAAGAAGTAGTTTTTTGTTAAAATTCCTTCCCGGGCTGTTTAGCCGTAGTCCAATGTTTTCTGCAAAACCAGACTTTTCGGCAATGCCATCGACTGCCATCATCAGTGAAAATCGAGTGCGAAAACGTGAGGTGGTATTCGTTAGTGACCACAGTACTGTGGTTAAGGCTGAAGCAATAGAAAGAAGCAGTTTCTATGGAAATATTTCATTTCGAATATGATTTTAAATATAAATCTTAGAACATGGAAGTCATGTATGGATCTCCATACCGATATTTGTTTGAATTTACGGCAGTTATCGTTCGTCATAGAAAAAATTACCCTTGTTAAAACATAAAATGTTGCTGGTAAACTACCTTTTTCCCTTAACCGATCTTCACGAAAACCAACAGATCTTGGGAACTATACAATTCAGGGCTGTATCCGAAAGATTATTTGATTCTGTTTGAAGTTGCGGCTGTTATCGTTTGCCATAGAAAAAAATTACCCTTGATAAGAAAAATGTTGCCGGTAAACTACCCCTTTCCGTTAACCGATCTTCACAAAAACCAATAGGTCTTGAGTACTCTACAAAACAGGGCAGTATGCAAAAAATTATTTGATTTTGTTTGAATTTGCGGCTCTTATCGTTTGCCATAAAAAATACACTTTTAAAACATAAAACATTGCTGGTAAACTACCCCTTTCCCTAAACCGATCTTCACCAAAAACAATATGTCTTGAGTATTCTAAAAATCAGGGCTGTATGCAAAAAATTATTTGATTCTGATTGAATTTGCGGCTCTTATCGTTTGCCATAGAAAAAACCTTTTAAAACTTAAAAGTTGCCGGTAAACTACCCCTTTCCATTAACCGATCTTCACCAAAAACAAAAGGTCCTGAGAACACTACAATTTAAGGCCGTATGCAAAAAATTAATTGATTCTGTTTGAATTTGCGGCTGTTATCGTTTGCCATAGAAGAAAATCTACAGACAGACAGCCACACAGACACTTTTCGAAAAATTAATTTTTTCATGTTTTGAGTGTCGTACAATCAGAATCTGCAATAATCTCGAACACGATTTTTTTTTGCCATCACCATACTTCCATTTCCTTAAGGAACAGAGAAGTAAAATATCGGTATGGAGAACCATACATGACTTCCATGTTCTAAGATTTATATTTAAAATCATTTTCGAAATGAAATATTACCATAGAAACTACTTCTTTCTACTTATTGCTTCAGCCTTAACCACGGTACTGTGGTCACTAACGTATACCACCTGACGTTTTCGCACTCGATTTTCACTGATGATGGCAGTTGATTGACTGCCGAAAAGTCTGGTTTTGCAGAAAACATTGGATTACGGCTAAACAGCCCGGGAAGGAATTTTAACAAAGAACTACTTCTTTGGTGCCAATAACGTAGTATACATATAAAAAATTTTTCCCTCCCCAATCAACTATAATTTTCATTAATAGAAAATTACCCCCACCCCGTTCACCTTACCTCTTCATTTATAGATATTTCATCTACGTTTATACAGTGGATTATTATGAGCTTCTTATTAGGATACATTATTTATCAAGTACAGTACTTTTAAAGTACTTAAAGTACATAAGTAAAGTAAAGTACGTAAAGTACTCTTGTTAAAACATAAAACGTTGCAGGTCAACTACCCCTTTCTCTTAAACGATCTTCACCAAAATCAATAGACCTTCAGTCCTCTACAATTCAGGGATGCATGCAAAAAAATATTTGATTCTGTTTGAATTTGCGACAGTTATCGTTCGTCATATAAACAATTACCCTTGTTAAAACATAAAATGTTACAGGTAAACTACCCATCTCCCTTAACCGATCTTCACCAAAAACAACAGATCTTGCGAACTCTACAATTCAGGGGTGTATGCAGAATATTATTTGATTCTGTTTGAATTTGCGGCAGTTATCTTTCGCAAAAAAAAATTACCCTTCATAAAACATAAAATGTTGCTGGTAAACTACCCCTTTCCCTTAACCGATCTTCAACAAAATCAACAGACCTTCAGTTCTCTTTAATTCAAAAAGGTATGCAAAAACATAGTCGATTCTGTTTGAATTTGCGGCAATTATCGTTCGTCATATAAAAAATTACCCTTGTTAAAACATAAAATGTTGCAGGTAAACTACCCCTTTCCCTTAACCGATCTTCACCAAACCCAATAGGACTTGAGAACTCTACAATTCAGGGCTGTATGCAAAACATTATTTGATTCTGTTTGAATTTGCTGCTGTTATCGTTTGCCATAGAAAAAATTACCCCCGATAAAAAAACGTTGCCGGTAAACTACCCCTTCCCCTAAACCGATCTTCACCAAAACCAAAATGTCTTGAGAACTCTATAATTCAGGGCTGTATGCAAAAGAGTAGTTGATTCTGTTTGAATGTGAGGCTGTTATCGTTTGCCATAGAAAAAAATTACACTTGTTTAAAAAAAGCCGTTGCCGGTAAACTACCCCTTTCCCTTAACCGATCTTCACCAAAATCAATAGGTCTTGAGTACTCTACAAATCAGGACTACTTGCAAAAAATAATTTGATTCTGTTTGAATTTGCGACTCTTATCGTTTGCATTAAAAAAATTCCCTTTTAAAACATAAATCGTTGCAGGTAAACTACCCCTTCCCCTAAACTGATCTTCACCAAAACCAATCGGTCTTGAGAACTCTATAATTCAGACCTGTATGCAAAAGAGTAGTTGATTCTGTTTGAATTTGCGGCTGTTATCGTTTGCCATACAAAATACCCTTGATAAAACAAAAAGCGTGGCCGGTAAACTACCCCTTTCCCTTAACCGATCTTCACCTAAAACAATAGGTCTGCATACCTCAGGGGTGTATGCAGAATATTATTTGATTCTGTTTGAATTTGCGGCAGTTATCTTTCGCAAAAAAAAATTACCCTTCATAAAACATAAAATGTTGCTGGTAAACTACCCCTTTCCCTTAACCGATCTTCAACAAAATCAACAGACCTTCAGTTCTCTTTAATTCAAAAAGGTATGCAAAAACATAGTCGATTCTGTTTGAATTTGCGGCTGTTATCGTTTGCCATACAAAATACCCTTGATAAAACAAAAAGCGTGGCCGGTAAACTACCCCTTTCCCTTAACCGATCTTCACCTAAAACAATAGGTCTTGAGTACTCAACAGATCAGGGCTGTATGCAAAACATTATTTGATTCTGTTTGAATTTGCGGCTCTTATCGTTTGCTATAGTAAATACCCTTTTAAAACATAAAACGTAGCCGGTAAACTACCCCTTTCCCTTAACCGATCTTCACCAAAATCAATAGGTCTTGAGAACTCTATAATTCAGACCTGTATGCAAAAGAGTAGTTGATTCTGTTTGAATTTGCGGCTGTTATCGTTTGCCATACAAAATACCCTTGATAAAACAAAAAGCGTGGCCGGTAAACTACCCCTTTCCTTAACCGATCTTCACCTAAAACAATAGGTCTTGAGTACTCAACAGATCAGGGCTGTATGCAAAACATTATTTGATTCTGTTTGAATTTGCGGCTCTTATCGTTTGCTATAGTAAATACCCTTTTAAAACATAAAACGTAGCCGGTAAACTACCCCTTTCCCTTAACCGATCTTCACCAAAATCAATAGGTCTTGAGAACTCTATAATTCAGGGCTGTATGCAAAAGAGTAGTTGATTCTGTTTGAATCTGCGGCTGTTATCGTTTGCCATAGAAAACAATTACCCTTGATTTAAAAAAAAACCGTTGCTGGTAAACTACCCCTTTCCCTCAACCGATCTTCACAAAAAACAATAGGTCGTGAGTACTCTACAAATCAGGGCTGTATGCAAAAAATGATTTGATTCAGTTTGAATTTGCGGCTGTTATCGTTTGCCATAGGAAAAAACCTAAGACCGACAGACACACAGACACACAGACAGACACTTTTCGGAAAACGACTTTTTTCATGTTTTGAGTGTATTACAATCAGAATCTGCAATAATCTCGAACACGATTTTTTTTGCCATCACCATACTTCCATTTCCTTAAGGAACATGGAAGTAAAATTACCCTTGATAAAAAAACGTTGCCGGTAAACTACCCCTTTCCCTTAATCGATCGTCACCAAAAACAAAAGGTCCTGCGAACTCTACAATCCAGGGCTGTATGCAAAACATTATTTGATTCTGTTCGAATTTGCGGCTGTTATCGTTTGCCATTGAAAATACACTTGTTAAAACATAAAACATTTCCGGTAAACTACCCCTTTCCCTTAACCGATCTTCACCAAAAACAATAGGTCTTGAGAACTCTATACTTCAGGGCTGTATGCGAAATATTATTTGATTCTGTTTTAAATTGCGGCTGTTATCGTTTGCCATAGAAAAATATATGGCAAACGGTAAGAGCCGTAAGTTCAAACAGAATCAAATAATGTTTTGCATACAGTCCTGAATTTTAGAGATCTCAAGACCTGTTGTTTTTGGTGAAGATCGGTTAAGAGAAAGGGGTAGTTTACCGGCAAAGTTTTATGTTTTAACAAGGGTATTTTCTAAGGCAAACGATAACAGCCGCAAATTCAAACCGAATCAAATAATGTTTTGCATACAGGCCTGAATTGTTGAGTTCTCAAGACCTGTTGTTTTTGGTGAAGATCGGTTATGGGAAAGGGGTAGTTTACCGCAAACATTTTATGTTTTAACAAGGGTATTTTCTACGACGAATGATAACTGCCGTAAATTCAATCGGAATCAAATAATGTTTTGCACACCTTCCTGACCTATTGGGATCTCAATCTCTGTTGATTCTGGTGAAGATCGGTTATGGGAAAGGGGTAGTTTACCGGCAACATTTTATGTTCTAACATCGGTAATTTTTTCTATGACGAACGACAACTGCCGCACATTCAAACAGAATAAAATTTTTTTTCCATACGTTCATCAATTGTAAAAGACTGAAGGTCTGTTTATTTTGGTGAAGATCGGTTAAGGGAAAGGGGTAGTTTACCTGCCACATGTTATGTTTTAACAAGAGTAATTGTTTCTATGACGAACAATAACTGCCGCACATTTAAACAGAATCAAATAGTGTTGTGCATATTTTCCTTAATTGTAGATAACTCAATGTCTGTTGATTTTGTTGAAGATCGGTTAAGGGAAAGGGGTAGTTTACCTGCAACATTTTATGTTGTAACAAGAGAATGTTTTCCATGAAGAACGATAACTGCCGTAAATTCAAACAAAATCAAATAATTTTTTCCACACTTGCCTGAGTTGTAGAATACTCAAGGCCTATTGATTTTGGTGAAGATCGGTTACGGGAAAAGGGCAGTTTACCAGAAACATCTTTTGTTGTAAGAAGAGAACGTTTTCCATGAAGAACGATAACTGCCGTAAATTCAAACAGAATCAAATAATGTTTCGCATACAGTCCTGATTTGTAGAGTACTCAAGACCTATTGTTTTTGGTGAAGGTCGGTTAAGGGAAAGAGGTAGTTTACCAGCAACGATTTATGTTTTAACAAGGTTTTTTTCTATGGCAAACGATAACTGCCGCAAAATCAAACAAAAATATCGGTATGGAGAACCATACATGACTTCCATATTCTAAGATTTATATTTAAATCTTAATATCGCCTGCCAAGCGCGATATATTTTCTCTTATACATGATTTACATTAAAATGAAAAAATTTTAATTTTATTGCCTGGCAACAAAATTATTTTATTTTTAACAATTACCATTGTTTGAAAAAGTTTAAATAAATTTTCAAGTACTTTACTCTTGTTAAAACGTAAAAGGTTGCTGGTAAACTACCCCTTCCCCTTAACCGATCTTCACCAAAATCGAAAGTCCTTGAGACCTCTACAATTCAGGGACGTATGCAAAAAATTATTTGATTCTGTTTGAATTTGCGGCAGTTATCGTTTGCCATAGAAAATACGCTTGATAAAAAAACGTTGCAGGTAAACTACCCCTTTCCCATAACTGATCTTCACTAAAAACAATAGGTCTTGAGAAGTCTACAATTCAGGGCTGCATACGAAACATTATTTAATTCTGTTTGAATTTGCGGCTGTTATCGTTTGCCAAAAAAAAATTTCCCTTGATAAAAAAAACCGTTGTAGGTAAACTACCCCTTTCCCTCAACCGATCTTCACCAAAAACAATAGGTCGCGAGTACTCTACAAATCAGAGCTGTATGCAAAAAATTATTTGATTATGTTTGAATTTTCGGCAGTTATCGTTTGCCATAGAAAAAAAATCTACAGACACACACACAGACACACACACAGACACTTTTCGGAAAACGACTTTTTTTCATGTTTTGAGTGTAGTAGAATCAGAATCTGCAATAATCTCGAACACGATTTTTTTTGCCATCACCATACTTCCATTCCTTAAGGAATATGGAAGTAAAAAACAATTTTTTGCATACATACCTGGATTGTGGTGTACTCAAGCCCTATTGTTTTTGGTGAAGATCGGTTAAGTGAAAGGGGTAGTTTACCTGCAACGTTTTTTTATCAAGGGTACTTTTTACTTTTTGTTTGGCAAACGATAACAACCGCTAATTCAAACAGAATCAAATAATGTTTTGCATACAGCCCTGAATTTTAGAGTTCTCAAGACCTGTTTGTTTTGGTGAAGATCGGTTAAGGGAATAGGGTAGTTTACCTCCAACATTTTATGTTTTAACAAGGATTATTTTTTTATTACGAACGATAACTGCCGTACATTCAAACATAATCAACTACTCTTTTGCATACCTTTTTGAATTATACAGAACACAAGGTCTGTTGATTTTGTTGAAGATCGGTTAATGGAAACGGGTAGTTTACCAGCAACGTTTTATATTTTAACAAGGGTATTGTCTATGGCAAACGATAAGAGCCGTAAATTCAAACAGAATCAAATAATGTTTTGGTTTTGGTGAAGATCCGGTAAGGGAAAGTGGTAGTTTACCTGCAACGTTTTTTTATCAAGGGTAATTTTTTTCTATGGCAAACGATAATAGCCGCAAATTCAAACAGAATCAAATAATGTTTTGCATACAGCTTTGTATTGTAGAGTTCTCAAGACCTGTTGCTGTTGGTGAAGATCGGTTAAGGGACAGGGGTAGTTTACGAGCAACATTTTATGTTTTAACAAGGGTAATTTTTTATATGACGAACGATAACTGCCGTAAATTCAACCAGAATCAAATAATGTTTTGCATACTTTCCTGAATTATAGAGAGTTCAAGGCCTGTTGATTTTGGTGAAGATGTTCGATCGGTTAAGGGAAAGGGGTAGTTACCAGGTACCAGCAACATTTCATGTTTTAACAAGAGTAAAGTACTTAATTTTGTTAAATAAAGTATCCTGATAAGAAGCTCACAATAATCCACTGTAGAAAGTAGATGAAATATCTATAATTGAAGAGGTTAGGTGAACGGGGTGGGGGTAATTTTCTATTAATGAAAATTTTAGTTGAAGAGGGAGGGGTGAATTTTTTATATGTGTACTACGTTATCGGCAACAAAGAAGTAGTTCTTTGTTAAAATTCCTTCCCGGGCTTTTTGGGCCGTAGTCCAATGTTTTCTACAAAACCAGACGTTTCGGCAGTGCCATCGACTTCCATCATCAGTGAAAATCGAGTGCGAAAACGTGAGGTTGTATACGTTAGTGACCACAGTACTGTGGTTAAGGCTGAAGCAATAAGTGAAAAGTAGTAGTTTCTATGGAAATATTTCATTTCGAAAATGATTTTAAATATAAATCTTAGAAAATGGAAGTCATGTATGGTTCTCCATACCGATATTTTAATTAATTCATGCATCTGTAACATTTATTCTTTATTTATTCATGGTTTATTGGTTTAGTTATTATAATTCTTCCTTTATATAATTATTTTTTGTAAGCAGAATTATCACTGTTGTACACCACTATATAAAAATTATCCCGATTAGCGGTTTCAAGCTTCACAGCTTATCGTCAGATCGGAATTGAGACAAACAACGTGGAAACAAACCCTTCACCTCCATCTCACCCCACCCTGCTCACACACAACAAGCTATAAGTCAAATGTCCCTTCCCCACCCCCTGAGCCCTGTCCCTCCATCTGGACAGTTACATATTTTTCTAGCAAATACCTTGTGTTACAGTGTTGTGTGTGTGTGTGTGTGTGTGTGTGTGTGTGTGTGTGTACATTCCTTTTAAACCTACCCGCCTTCCTCTCCACACACGTGGGTCAGTCACACACCCTTATTTTAAACCATCCAATTAGTACTATGCAATTTAATTCTTAATCTTATCTATCTGTCCTCTATCATTTACTTCTTAATTATGTTTTAAAATATTTCTTCATTATCAAATTTAATTTTAGTATTAATTAAATTGTCTAACCCTTTTTCTCTTTCTTTTAATATTTCTAACTCCTCCTTAAGCTTCCTTTCAACTGTGTTATTTACTACTTTTATAATTTCGTAGTCTTCCAAAGAATTAACAAACTTATGGTTGTCTTCTATGAAATGTCTTGCATATAACGAATTGGTTGTTCTATTACCTTCTCCACGTTTGTGGTCAGACAACCTGCATACGAATTTTCGTCCTGTCTCACCTAGGTACACTTTGTTGCAGTCTTTACATTTTAATTTATAAATTCCGCTTTTCCGTAATACTGGAATTTATTCTATATTTTTATTCCTTATCTTATCGAATACCGTTTCAAATTTTTTAATAGCTATACCTACTCCGTATTTATTAAAACATTTTATAATTTTTCTAGTATGTGAACCTATGTATGTCAATGACCCTGCTTAATTCTTTTGTTCTGGTTCTGTTTTAGCTTTTTGTATGTTAACCCTTTTCATAACTTTATCCACTATGTTGGTGTTATAATTATTATTCCTTACAATTCCCTTTATCGTTTTTAACTCCCTATCTTTTGATTCAGTCTCTTTTAAACACTTCTGAGCTCTGTAACAAAATGAATTAATTGCCGCCATTTTATATCTATAAGGGTGGTAAGACTCTCTTGGTATAATTATATCAGAATACGACTCTTTCCTAAATATCCCAAACTGTTTTTTCTCAATATCTTTAATTTCTGTGTTTAAATCTAAGTAATTTATTTTCTTACCTCCTATCTCTTCTTTAAATCGTAAGTTTTTATCCTTATTATTTACCTCATTTATAAACTCATGCACTTCTTCTATGCTTCCTTCCCAAATTACTAATACATCATCAACGTATCTAGACCATAATTTTATATTGTCTTTACACTTAGTGGAACTTACTAATTGCTTTTCAAAATCATTCATGTATATTTCTGCAAGAATAGGGGATAATGAAGACCCCATAGACCTTTTTTCTGTATATAAAATTTGTTATTAAACCTAAAATAGTTCTGATTTACACATTCTTTAATTACTTTAATCAACTGCTTTTTATACCTGTATTCTCCCATATTATTATCGTTTATTAACTTAATAACTTTATTTACTGTGATATTGGTAAACATGTCCTTAACATCCAGTGATATCAATTTTGTATTTACATTAATTCTAATATTTTCTAATTTTTCTATCAATTTTACATTATTCTCTATGTTGTATTTTTTCCCCAAATACATATTTCTCTTTCAGTACTCTGTTAACTTCCTTTGATAATTTATAAATAGGTGCATTAATAAAAGAAACAATCGGTCTAATTGGTTTTCCTTCTTTATGTATCTTAACCTGACTTTTAAAAGTTGGTGCTGTTGGATTACTTTCTAATAAATACTTTTTCTTATTTTCTTCTATAAATGTTATCTGTTTCATCATTTGTTTTATCCTTGACTGGTACTTACTTGTATAATCATACTTTATTTCCTCATATGGTCCTTCACTTACAAATTCTTTCGTTTTCTTTATGTATTCGTCCTTTCTCAGTAGTACCATTGTATTTCCTTTGTCCGCCTTCGTAACTATAATATCATTCTTTTTTATTTTATTCTTTAGTTAAGTTACAGTTGATTTGATTTTTGTTCATTTTTTGAATAATACAAATTTTTCTTAAATATTTTAACATTCCCTACTCCCACCGTAAATAAAGTTATTAAGTTAATAAACGACACAACTCTTGGGCGCAAAATCATGTCTCGACAATTCTCTGCATGAATCAGTCTTAGTAACACAGATATAAAAATAGCATACAAAACTAATAAAAATAAATTACAAAATCTAAATAACTCACACAACAAAGATAATACAACAACCAACGGTATATACAAAATTGAATGCCAAGATTGCAATAAATGTTATATAGGACAAACAAAAAAACAGCTGAAAAAACGTTATTTTGAACACCTAAATGCATACAAAAAACCAAACATATATAAATCCAATTTAGCCACACATGCAATAAACACAGGACATGAATTCCCAGACATAACCAATGTAACACTAATAAAACATATACCACACAAAGGCACCATAATGAACATTTGGGAAAATTTACAGATTTACAAACATAAAACACAAAACAAATTAATACCAGAACAAATACAAATCAATACAAAACATGACACAATATTCAAAGCACTCAACATCGAAAATACACAAAATACAAAAACAGATACCACAACCACACACAATAATGCAACATTGAAGGACCAAAGACCAACAAACCACCATAATAACATCCAGAAGCCAACACACAAATACTGCACCAGAAGCAAGATGGAGAAGGTTGAAGATGGGAGAACAGGATCTCCCGAAACATGTCCCTAAAGGAAAAAATACATCTTGAGGTAAAATAGTTATAAGTATTATAGTAATATATATATATATATATAATGTATGTATTATATATATGTATCGTGAGGTGATAGTATTTACATTCTCTTCAATTTATGATAAATTTGATAATTATCAAATTTGCCTTACATGGTAGTTAGCAGTAATCAAAATATTAAATTAGCAAAGCTGTGATATGACTTCTCTAAAGTAAATTAATAAATTAATAGCCTCTATTATTGTGTAATACCCCGACGACTAACGTTCCATGCCAAATATAATTTCCAACAGGCCTTTCTTGTTCAGGGGATAAGAAGAATGAGAATCTCTGATTAAACAAATGGTCCGCGTGTTTCTCAATTCGAGTGTTGGCTGACGGGGTAGTTTTTGGCAAGTTTCTCAGTTCGTCTGAGCCGGTTTGATGTGGTGTTTCAGCTTCCCCCTAACCTGATCCAACCTCTTCGTCTCTCAGTAACTACAACATCCCACATACTCAATCTGTCTCAGGTAGTCCGAACTCTGCCTTCCCCTGTAGTTCTTCCCATTTACTTCGCCCTCCAATCCTGGATGTCTCAAACAGCGTCTTCTCGTTACACTTCTCCAGAAACTTCTTTCTTCTACTGTTTCCAAAAACCGTCCGTTTTGCTACTTTGTCGACACTGATTTCATTTTTCAATTCTCCTCTAAAATGCTTGTCAGCTTTCCCTCTTGCCGAGATTTAACACCCATACAGCGCTATCCTCAAAATGTATAATTTCAGGAATTTTTTTCTAATTCGTAATCCAATATTTGATTGTGAAAAGTTTTCTCCTTTAAAGAAGTCCTTTTAGCTTGCACTATCCTCCTTTTTATGCATTTTTCTGCTTCGTCCATCTCTTGTGAAATTGCTTGCTAAGGAGACAACTCCGTCCAATTCTTCTATGATACGCTTCCCTATTTAAAAATTTAAAGTATTTCCACTGTAAACAATACCCTAACACTTAATTCTCCGATCAGTTTATAATTCAGAACAATCCATAAAAGCTACAGTTGCCTACATATAAGTTGTATAGGTTATCCACTGAGTTCGACCATATCGGCAAATAAAACGGAAGTAAATGGGCTTTAAATGGCCCAAGGTACGGTACTAATCGATAAACAATATATTAGAACACGTTACGTATTTAATTACTTTAGCAACAGTATTGCTTATAATATAACTATGCTAGAGATGTCGACTGAAAATTTAAGGGATTTCGAATTATACGCGAAACTACATAACGCAAAAACGGTTTGGAAGGGCACGAAGCTGAAATTTTATAAGACCACGGTCAAACCGATTCTGTTGTATGAGTATGAAAGTTGGACACTCACGAGAAAGTAAGGAAGGTTAATTGAGGCGTCAGATGTGTATTTTTGCGGAAAGTTACGGTTGGATGAATTGAGAAATATGAACGTATGACAAGGCGTTGGAATGCAGAGTAATTTAAGAGTAGTACGGCCTATTGGATAACACGGAGACAGCATATGGAAAGAACGCCCACGGGACTAATTCCGAAAGCACTTTCGGAATACAACCCTATTGAACGAAGATGTTTGTCGATTCTCTTTCCATTGAAGGGTGGTTGTTAAATCAGTAATTTGCTTAATTAAAATTATGACACGATCCACCATGTCAAAAATATTTGCAATCCGCGCTCTTTTTTACAATGTGACCTGATAGTAGATACGGTGTAGGCTGTAATCAATATTAGTGATTGTAATTCTAAGTTGCGTTATTTTTGACGGAACTAAATACAAGAAACGTATTTGTGTAACGTATCGCTGTGTGTCCCAGACTCGAGAGAGTCACAATGCTAAGGCAAACACGCCGTATCTAGAGCGACAGGTTGCTGTCAGTGTAGGCCTACCGTCGCCACGGACGAATAGTTTATCGATGTACAATCATGAAATATGCAGCAGTACGCAAGATTGGGCGCTGTGTTGATGACTCCGTGCGCCCCCCCCCCTCCATTCAAGACGCACGCTACGTCTGTCACGGATCACTTTCAAACCCGCAGAATGAGTGTTAAGTAACGCATGACCATATTTAACGGGTTCAGTCTCAAGCCTAATGAGTATGTCACGAGAGATTATTAAGTTATTTGTTCCTGTTCTTCATTCTGTTTCGTCACCTTAGTTGGTGCAGAGCGATACCGGTTTTGAAACAATTTAACACTTTACAAACTTAAGGGCCTTCGCCATTTATTCCGAAACGTTTAGACGAATAGTTAATTATATGAAGACAACTAACAACGAATTGAATAAGATATTTAGGCTCTAATAATTGGGTAACGCAAAGTGGCGAATTTGACAACTGTATTAAGACCATTGTGGTAGATTAATAAAAGATGTAAAGCTATGTGCGCGTCTGTGGCAACGCTGTTTTCCAATATACGCGTACATTGGAAGTGGTATAAGATAAATTTCAACAAATTGCAATCAAAAAAGGTTTCTACCTTATTTTCTCCATCGCCAGTATTTTCGCTGAATCTCGTGTTACTCGTTTCCTTTCAATAATTTTACCAATTTCTTAAGTCAGGTTTATCTTCCCCCGTTTCTTAATCTTTTCAATTTTCTCTTCTAAAATCTTCGCACCAGTCTTACCTCATCCATATGCCATACGTGTCTGTACCGTCTGGATTGTCTTCCTTTCATGAACTCCAGTCTACGTTCAAAGTTTCATCGACATTTCCCATTCCGCTTTCTTCATAATTCCTATGACTCTTCTCAGACAGTCCCTTTCCAGAGAGAAAAGAGATTTCACAGTTTCTTTGAAAAATGTTGACATGCAGGTAAATACAAGATCCAAACTTTGGCAGTAGATTGTATTGAATTAGATCGCTACAGAATCCTCGCGAGAACAAAATAAGGCCAGCAGGACGTAGAGAAGCGAGGGAGTGACAGGATCAATAAGAAGCAGATTGGAGAGGAGATTGGAGCAGTGACAGAAATTAAGAGGAAAACCGCCTTTATCATGAAGACGCCGGCATAGGAGGAAACAGGTTTAATATAGTGGCTTCCAACAGTAAGATAATCGCGCACTACTGAATTGAAATAGTCGTATGTTGTCACCTACGTCCAGCCCAATTCTTTGCTTATATTTTATAAGTACACTAAAAACTCGTTTATCCGAATCGCGTTTATCCGAAAATTCGGTTTATCCGAAACAATTTTTAGTAAATTTTAAAAATACACAAAATCATTTTCCTGTCGCTATAATCTATATTTAACAGCGCAGACAAGCGATTCCACGTGATATAAAGTAGAAAGTCAATAATCAGAACTAACTGGAATAAGGGGTTCTTCGAATTATCGATTTGTTCGGATTTTCGAACATAAAGTATTATGTTCATATATTGTAAACATAAAGTACAGTATTATTGTTAAATAAAGTTACTGTACTTACATATGTATTATTATTTAAATAGAAGTTTCCGTTTATCCGAAACGGGCGCGGTCTCATCAAATTCGGATAAACGAGTTTTTAGTGTAGGTAATCGGTCGCCTTTCACTCCCGTAGCCGCAGCGTCCACTCATGGTCAGCTCGGCTATGACAAGGAAATTGGGCAAAATGATCGTCGGCGCGTATCTGCTGCCGTTACTGTAAGTTACGCTGCCCCGGTCTGACCCTGTCGCCCTGCATACAAAGCGTCCTTTATCACCTGCATTAGATAGTGTGTTTTGTATACTTATGCCTTGGTAGCTCCACAGACCACTTACTATAGACCTTCTCACGGACTACCACTTGGGAATTACTGGTTAAGTACACGACGATTTGTCAGAAATAACAACTAATCTTCAAAGAAAGAAGCGCGAGAGATCAATAAGATAAGTTACTTATCTACATTTCGATTTTGTTTTTGTTTTTTATAAGAATAAACTACAGCATACCAAACTAACAAACTTCTACTTATATTTAAAATAGGCCACATAACAAACAGTTTAATTACAAAAATTGATGAAATTGGTTTACATACATACATACATCTGTGCGTGTGTGTGTGCGTGTGCGCGCGCGCGCGTCTGTGTGTAATATGTATATATACATAATTAATTAATTTTATTGTAATATAACCTAACTATGCAAATATTTGTTTATTTTAATTACATATGTAAGCCTACATTTCATTGAACTTTACTCTCCAACATCATCAATGTTAAATTAGTTTATTTTGTACGATAAAATTTTTGTTTATTCTGTCATTTGGTTTTGTACTTTGATTTGAATACATATGTTATATTATTTTATTTAGGTGTATTGTATTAAATGTTTTTTAATATTAAATTTTATGTGAAAATCGTTATTGAACATTAGGTCTAAAATTGTTAAGAAGTTGTATTTAGAATTATTTTGTGTTTGTTTATTTACTAGTAAGATTATTGTTGTTACATTTAAAAATATACATGATGCCCCAAATATTCAATTTCCCTCAGTCGGACATATTTTCACATAACTTTTGATGGTTTAATCAGGAAATTTATTTGTATAATTACCGAATGTGTGACTAAATTCTATTTGTATATATTATTAGGTTTGATTTACAAATTTTTTTGTGATATAGATATCTAATTGAATTTTTGTTTGACATACGTAATATTTGGAATAATCAGGAAAGTGTGTAAGAAAATCTCCTAATTACATACACACAAGGACAGATTAAATAAATGAGAATAAAAGTGAATGAAACGAAATGCTGTCTTTTGATGTTCTATTTAAAACTCATCATCATCTTCTTCTTCTTCTTCTTCTTCTTCTTCTTCTTCTTCTTCTTCTTCACAACACGGCATAGGCAACGTGCTGGCTGTTCTGCCTTTAAAGATCCTCCAGCCATCTCTCTCTGGGTTTACCCACACACCTGTGTCCTATAGGTTTGTATTTCCAGACTCGTATCGCCAGTATGTGACATTCTTCCTAAGTGTTCTTCCCACAGGTGTTTGTAACCTTTTAATTTTTCATTAAAGATAAAAACTTATAACTCTTCTCTTTATACCCCATTCTTTATACAGTCAAGTTTAGAACACCTTTTAACTCCCCTTAAGAATGCCATTTCCTTTTGAGGCCTGCACTTTAACTTTCTTGTTTCTTGGTTGTTGTCCAGAATTCGCACCCATAGGACAGTACAGGGACTGCCATAACTTTGTAGAATTTTAATTTTGTATCCCGGCATACCTTAATCATTTAAAACTCGTTTCATTTAAATGTACAAATCCTTACAACAACATAAGTTAGTACTTAGTGTCCGTTTCTACAGCACATTAACTTGGAAAACACAATCAAACAGATAAAATAAACTGATTAAAAAAATTACTGATTAGTGTATACTAGCTGTTCGGGGAAAATCGTTCTTGTTCACTGGAGAACAAGTTACCATTGTATAAAGCCATCGTCAAACCAATATGGATTTAAGGTACTGAGTTATGTGGTTACTAAAGTAAATCAAATATTAAAATGGTAACTGAAAAATTCCAGAGGCATTAAGTTCGATAGGCAGCGCTCTGCGTTTTGTATCAAATATCATTTTACACATTGGTTTGAACATTTCTTTAATCAGAAGTGAGTGTAGGAAAAGAAAAGAAAACATTTCGGTCAACTTTAGAGTCGTCCAGTGATCTAAACTCGAACCTCATCCAAGTAGTGGATCCGAAATGGTAGGGCCTAATGACTTCAGAGCCAGCAAATTTACTCGTGAACTGCAACGAAATTTACTTACAGAACAATATTTTATGTACTTACTTTGTGTATAATGGGTTCTTGTTGTAAACAAATATAAATTTTAAAAAATCATACATTAACCACCCCCTTTCTTCGTGTACATTATATACGCCAAAAAAATTTTACACTAACACGTCTGTAATACATACGTGTGTCCGTGTTCTAGTTTCTGCGTATGTACATTTCGAACAATAGCGTCCGCGCTACGCATCAGCATTGTCAGTTCGCAAAAAAAAAGTTCCACCCAGGATCTAGGCCGCGGACAATTTTTGCGGCATACATAACGTTAATTACTTCATTATTGTTTATATACATATATAATAAATATTCATAAGCAATTAACAAGCGTGTATGTATTTAAATGTCCGTTAGTGTTTTGCATCACAATTGGCGTTAACGGTGCGAAGTGTAAATGATACCGTATGTATCGGTGGATGAAAGTGATCGAGAAGGCAGCGGAGAGAGGTAGGTAAGTAAAACAGTAGGACACGACCTAGGCCTGGGGATTGTTGCTCCACAGCCTCTCTCCTCTTCACAGACTGGCGCGCTCACTTTTTAATAACTACGTTTAAAGTTAATGACAGACTTGTTTGTCTTCCATACGATAGAAGAGAATTCTATCCGCTGGGTTACTTTCGATATAGGCCTAATTAATTCGATACTGTATTAATTCTTACGTGGCACACAGTGGTACTCGTCAGCCAATCGTTATTGTTTTCCATTATTATGTTTGTTGTCTTTAAGATCGATTTTTTTTAATAAAGCATCTGTCCTTTGCTCTTTGTATTTAAATATTTTTCGCTTTACTTGCACGCTAGTTTTTGTCTTTTATATGAAATAATACTGGACTCATTCCATATAAAGTCGAATATTTGTGAATCTAAAAAATATGTACTTTTATCACGAAGATAAAAAATAGTCTATATAAAATCTCTAAATTATAAATGCGAATATAAATCTGGAAATCTATTACAAATAAATCTGTGTTATATATTCATTCTGCCACAATACACTGAATTGCGTTTGTATTACTTTTTTAGTTTTGTAACGCGTTCAGATGGTTGGACGAAACAATTAATAAAATTAATGACGTTTCATACCGAAGCCAACGAATTGTCGAGTGATAGTCAATTAGCTGGACACAGTTTTAAGATATTTGTGTTGACGTTTCGACCAAACTTATTGTTCATCTACAGGACAATTTTCATCATCGTCACAGCCCTTCGTGGACCTCAGCTTCCCTCAGCATTTTCCTCCAGACTTCCTTATCCTTAGCCAATGTCCAGGGGCTTCTTTAAGGAGTCCCAATTCCTAGAAGGTTGCCTTCACCACGGCTAAAGAGTCCCTCCTACCCTTTCGCAGTAAGCCATCTAACTGTGCCTCAGGAGCAGCCGTTGGTCTTCTAAGAGGTTTATCCGCCACCACTCTAAATGCGAATCCTTCACGACACTTTTAACGGAGTTTGTTGCGATATCAAAAACACAGATTTAAATATTTTAAAACGGTGACCCAGTTATTTCATCGAACCTCAATCAATGGCAGATCTGGAATTTTTCTTTTTCTTAAGGTGGAGCCCGCTATCTGATACTATTGTAAGCACTTTATCAGTAGGCCTATCGCAAAACGAATATTCAGTAGAGTAAATCGGATAAGAAGTCCTAAAGCCATTACAGTATAACGGTTATTTTTTTATTGGCAACGTTTCACCGTTTTATATCAATGTTTACGGAGAAACCATTAACCACTACATTTCAAACATTTTTAACGGTCGTTTACTGACACAAGTTTTCATTTAAATGCGTATTTCCAGATATCATTTAAGAATAATGTGTAGGACATGATTCATTTTGTTTGTCATTCTAGTTGACTTGTCAGTGACGCAGTAACCGACGCCCTGTTCACAAGCTGTATTAATTACTGGCTACGCATGCACAGTTTTTATACAATACATTATTACTGTTTTATATGATATTTTAAAATTACGTATATAGAGTATGTTTTTTTATTAAAAAGTATGATAATTTAAGTTTTCTTAATGCTTTTTCTTTACTTTTAATTGTATAATTCTTGCTTGTTACACAGAACAACCACCAAGTGTGTACAACGACGTGCCATAACAACAAGAACTCATAATTTAAATTGTTATTTGATTTTTAATTTTTAGTAATTTCCAATCTCATTTTATAATCGACTAAATTTTTTTTAAATGTTGAAAAAATAATGAATAATCAATTACCTAAATATTCTTTTAAGAATCCTAGCACAATAATGTTAGTCAAAAATTGGAAATACACAGCGTCAGCATTAAACATACTGAAGTACACACAGCACTGTCACTGTGAGTTGCTACAGTACTAAGCTACACGTTGTATTATGTCTGTCAAAAATGTGTTTTTAAGAGTGCAGCATTTCCCGGCATTGTCTCTGTGCACCAATCAGATGCACGATTGCACCGTTAGTAAGATGAGATTACCGTTTTGAGTCCGTGCTGTCACTGTATTGTCACAATTAGTATTCATGAACCGCAGCGTATCACCTTCAATAGAGCCGACCTGGGGTCGTGCGCCGTCATTTTGCTATCGGTATAGCCGTTGGTTAATGATGTACAGTCACAACCAACGAAACTACATTGACGAGAGATAAACAATTAATTACGACTGATAACAGTTGGTTTGATGCAGTCTGTTTCCGGCAGACGAATCCATATTACGCCGTTTAGAGGTTTATTCGGATTTTACGTCTTCGCAAGAAGACATTTTTTCAAAAGCTCTACGTTTTCTAAGCACTTGAAAATAGGCTTTATACTCTGAAATACTTTAGACAAACTTCATAGTTACTCAAAGGGTAACTCAAAGTGTCCAACCAGTTCAAGTAGCCTATATTACATAATTTACATTTGGTTACAAAATATCGGTATGGAGAACCATACATGACTTCCATATTCCAAGATTTATAATCTGAAATATGCTTGCCTGCCAAGCACGATATATTTTCTAATATATACATAATTTACATTAAAATGAAAGAATTATAATTTTATTGCCTGCCAACAAAATGATTTTATTTTCCACAATTACCATTGTTTGAAAAAGTTTAAATGAATTTTCAAGTACTTTACTCTTGTTAAAACGTAAAAGGTTGCAGGTAAACTACCCCTTCCCCTTAACCGATCTTCACCAAAATCTAATGGCCTTGAGTCCTCTACAATTCACTGACGTATGCAAAAAATTATTTGATTCTGTTTGAATTTGCGGCAGTTATAGTTTGCCATAGAAAATACGCTTGATAAAAAACGTTGCAGGTAAACTACCCCTTCCCCTCAACCGATCTTTACCAAAAACAATAGGTCTTGAGTAGTCTACAAACCAGGGCTGTATGCAGAAAATTATTTGATTCTGTTTGAATTTGCGGCTGTTATCGTTTGCCATAGAAAATAACCTTGTTAAAAAAACGTTGTAGGTAAACTACCCCTTTCCCTTAACCGATCTTCACCAAAAACAATAGGTCTTGAGAACTCTACAATTTGCTGTATGCAAATAATCTTTTGATTCTGTTTGAATTTGCGGCTGTTATCGTTTGCCATAGGAAATACCCTTGTTAAAACATAAAACGTTATAGGTAAACTACCCCTTTCCCTCAACCGATCTTCACCAAAAACAATAGGTCGTGAGTACTCTACAAATCAGGGCTGTATGCAGAAAATTATTTGATTCTGTTTGAATTTGCGGTAGTTATCGTTTGCCATAGAAAAAAAATCTACAGACACACACAGACACACACACAGACAGACACACACACAGACACTTTTCGGAAAACGACTTTTTTTCATGTTTTGAGTGTAGTAGAATCAGAATCTGCAATAATCTCGAACACGATTTTTTTTGCCATCACCATACTTCCATTCCTTAAGGAATATGGAAGTAAAATGAACTACGTAAAATGTAAGACAATGATCTCTCCAAAAAATGAAAACAACAATCCTCTGACGGTATTAAAATCCACCGAAATAAAATCTTGAAAACCATTCTCTTCCCGGATGACCAAGCTATATTCGCCACTTCACAAGACGATACCCAGCGAGCAATATACATCTTACATAAAATAGGAAAAAAATATAACTGTAACAATTCTGAATCAAAGACAAAAGTAATGGCCCTTATAGGGGATGAACCGGTTCGGACCAAAATATGCATAGACAATGCTTGAATAGAACAAGTAAGACATTTCAACTATCTTGGACGTGACATTACTTATGATCAAGATAGAGATGTGGAAAATAAAGTGACGTATTTCAGAAGAATGTGTAGAACGATTTGGAGAACGTTGGGAAATAAATGTAGAAAAGAAACCTAAATAAAAATTGTATAAAACAACGGCAATACCTACACCACTGTATGGTTCTGGAACTTGAGTCATAAAGAAAAAAGATGAACAGAAGATACACACAGCAGAAATGAAATTTCTGAGATCAGTTAAAAGAGACGATATCATATAAGAAATGAGGAGATAAGAAGTGATTAAGATATTTTTGGAGTTATTGAAATGATTAAGGCATACAGAAGAAAATGGAAGAAAGTAGAATACCGTAGATAGTGAAAAATTACAACACTAGAGGCAAGAGGCAAAAGAACAGTTGGTAGACCTAAGAAAAAGTGGACTGTGGAATAGGAACAGGCCGCTAAAGGCTAAAGCCTTTAAGAAGATGATTACGTTACATCCTCACTTATTACGGAGAGTATCCAGAAAGCAAGTTACCCCACTTACTGTTTTTGACAGCATGCCACATTTCTTCCGTTTGGTTGCAGTTCTGAGGTTGTTAGTATCTGTTCAGAGTTGATGGTTATCCGTTTTGACAGGTAGTCTACATGAATGCTCGAACATGACAGGGGGCGGCTCCCAGTAAGCACAATATTCGATGTTAGTGCCATGGCTATGGCTGCTACTGAGAGACTGCCATTGAAGCGTATTATAGGTTCCTGCGGTCTCACATATACTTTCCCAGTAGCGCTAAAATTCCCTTGTCAATCATGACATTTGCGACAAGGAAACTTATTTACTAGATGATCCTCGTATGTACCAAATTAAGCACTAGAAAATAAATTTTTTCAAAACAAAAACTGAAAATGTTTCTTTCAGAAGTGTAAAAATCCTTTTAAGCGGGTACCAGAAAGAGTGAGGAAAAAGCTCATGAGAAGGAAATATCTCACACTCAAGGTTGTTCCGGGTTGACAATTAACGCGTTCTCGGCCTCTTTAACATTTCTCCTACCTATGGATCTCCAAACTACTGTCCTTTTCCCACTCATACGTTGAACTCCTTCCTCGCATGTCAATCCTACAACGCTGCTGGACACTTAACTTTCCGGTTTATTTAATATATCTGCTGAAATCCATTTGTTAAGACTCCCCATGGCTGACTGCTGCCTGTCGCAGCTGGCCTGATTATAGTGTGCACATGCAGTTCGTTAACCTGATATAAATTGAGAGAATAAAAATAACAATAATAAGAAAAAGAAACGTTCGTACGTGTAAAGAGGTTTGTACGTGAATTTTGTTAGAAATTAAACAATCATACTGCTTGCTAAGTACAATTCGTTTGACACTGTCGTCTGCATTGTTCTATAATATATTTTTATTAAAAAAAATAAAACACAGCTTACATCAGCAGAAGGCACGCTGGTCACGTGCGGCGGTCCGTCTTCACTGCTTGGCATCGAGTTTTTTTGTTACTGTGTCTAGCTATTTTCAGACAGCAGAAATTTGACAGTTCTTTTCTTGAAACGTAAAGTACTTTATCATAAATCAATATGTTTATTGTTTATTCTAACAAAAATTGTTTAATCTGTATCAATATATTTATTCTAGATCAAGATGTTTTTCTATCAGCATGCCAATCATCAGCCATGTTGATTTTGATTCTGGTGAAGTGTCTTTACATTGGACATTGTCAGGATAATCAAACTATACAGGTTAAAGTAGGTTGGACACATAGAGAGAATGGAGGAAGGACAGCCTACGAAACATATTTTGTACCAGAAACCAATGGGTAGTAGAAAAAGGGGAAGATCCCGAAGTAGATTCAAAGACCAGATAGAGGAGGACCTCGGAAAGCTGAACATAAGAAACTGGAAAGCCAGGGCATGCAATAGGGAGGAATGGAATCGATTCTTGGAGCAGGCCAAGACGCACCAAGGGTTGTAGAGCCACGGCTGATGATGATGATGATGATGTGTCTATGTGTTGGTTGGTTGATGGTCTTGGCTACTGTAGACCTTTCGTTGATTGCGGTTCACTGGCGTTTAGAATTATGATTAGATACGGTGTATAAAATTATTGATCTTTCAGTATCTCTAAAGATTAGTGTTTTAAAAATTGTGTCGTGTTTTGTGTTGATTTGTATCTGTTCTGATATTAATTTGTTTTGTGTTTTATACTTATGTATGCGTTGGTTTTCTTAAGCGTTCATTACAGAGCGTTTGCGTGGTATATGTTTTTGAAAGACTGACAACCAGGAGCGTAGGCCTATTTACGGCGGGAGAGAGCGTACCCCCCACACCAGAGGGTCGAAAACAGTTGATGAATTTTGTTAATTACTTAATTTTTAGGTTATTTTATTACTCTTTCAGCTGTCTTTTCAACTAATAACTATTTTTTAAATAGGCCTATACAAACAGGTTTATTACACCGTATTTGCTTATACATTTGAAATATGAAATATAGGAAAATCAATTCAGACAATAAGTATCTTCTAAATAATGTATCAGTAACGCATATTTGTATTGTGTTAATACTACTGTTACTTTAATGTGGTTGATTTCAGGATGTTATCACACGTTTTTCATCCACTTTAAAGATAGTAATGTTGATTAGTCTTAACTTTCTTTTGTTTGAAGCCGACTCGACCGGACCCCGGACCCCCTTCCTCATGGCCAAATCCTAGATACGCCACTACTGACAGCCGTCACTCATAGCTTCTGAAGACGACCCCAGATTCTGGAAATCGAATCGAAACGTCAAGTGTAAAAAACAGAACATGGAGGCAGTCCCGGTAGAGGATTCACCTGACTGATATCACTCATCGCTTAGGAGTTTTGAAGAGAAATTTTCACTTCCTTAGTGAAAGACGAGAAAAAGGAGTTCCTTCAGCATCCCCTTTAGGAAAATATCTTCATAATACTTCCCAAACCGAAGCATTAAGCCAGGGGCTCCGGGGGTCCGGACCCTCCCCCCCCGCGAAAAATTGAAAATGTCTAACCATAAATACTAAAATCTCAAGCTGACTAAGTATCAATGGTCCAGTTACACTCAAGTTCTTAATACACTGTTGGTGGCGTGAGTTACGCTAATTCTCGCGCGCACGAAACTAAGTCGTGATTTAATGAGATCTTCGTCCTCCGAATCCCCAAAAAAAATGTTAATTCTAACGCGAGAAAATTATCATTTGCAATATTTAAGGAATTGAGAGTGATTAACCCCCCGTCCGCTAAGCACACAGCTGATTTTCTAGTGTCATGACAATGGTCTTTCTCGTTGGTTGCGTCGAGCTACGAATCATGCCTTCTGCCCATGTCTGATAATTTGCACACATCTCCCACTCCCGCCCTGCCAGTCAGGAGTTTCGCTTTCGTATACGGTGTTGTCGTAGGCTACAGGTTATATTCGTCTTTGAAGTTTTTGTTACTGCCAGTAGGTTAGACGAAAAATATGAAGAGACGATCGTGCAATACAATTGATAAGTATTTCAAATCGATGGCGGCTATTGCAGATACTGCATTAGTAAATAATGCTGACTATGATTCGGAAACAGCATCTAAAAGAACTGCGTCGTCATCAGTCTTAAACCCTAAATTTAGTGAGTGAAAAGGAAGATCCCTGTTTTTCAAATTCAAAATCAGAGCTAGGGGAAGACAAATATATAAACGTTAGTTTGACTGGCGTGGATATTGGCTTAATATCAGAAGGTATTTTTAACGTTGTTTCACTTTTATCAAATACTACAGAATTAAAGTGTAAAGTGTTAAATGACATTTTTGTACCAAGTGAGGCATTTGATTTCCCATTAACTGAGTTCGGAAAAAAGAAACTCAAGTTCCAGCGACATTGGTTACAAAAATGGCCATGGTTAGCCTATTCACCGGAAAAAGACGGAGCTTTTTGCAAATATTGTGTGCTTTATTCAACAGATTCCGTTGGAAAAGGCACCCATCAAAAAATTGGATCTTTTTGATAGCATCTCCGTTTCGCAAATGGAAAGTCAGTATCGAGTAGTTTGAAAGTCACGCAATATTAAGTTATCACAAGTCTGCAACTATTGCTGCAGAAAATTTTCTCAAAGTATTGAGCGGAAAAACTGTTGATGTGGTGACTATGCTAGATACCAGTAGGGAGCAAGAACGCCAAAGAAATAGGGCAGCTATAAAGCCAATTATAGAGACAATAATATTTTGTGGTGAAAATGAGTTGCCTTTAAGAGGTGATACAGACTCTGGGCCTTTAACCATGGAAAAGCCAAGGAAGAAAGATGGGAATTTTAGAGCTTTACTTAGATTTCGAGCTGATATTAATAACGATCTAAGGCAGAATAGTATTAACTGTCCACGGAATGCATCTTATTTAAGTCCTGATATTCAGAATGAAATAATTAATATTTGTGGGCAATTAATCAAAAACAAAATTCTGAATAATGTTAACAGTGCTAAACATTTTTCTATTTTGGGAGATGAAACACTAGACGTTTCTGGAAAGGAACAGTTTTCACTGTGTATCAGATATGTCTCTGATGATGTAAGGCCTGAGTTAAGAGAGGATTTTATTACCTTTATCCAGATAAAAGAATTATCTGCTTAATATATTTTTAATGTGATTCTAAAAACATGCAAAAATTTGGGACTTAATATGGACAACCTTGTAGGCCAAGGGTATGTAGGTGTTTCTACCTTTAGTGGTCACATCACTGGTGTTCATAAGAGAATACAGGAGCTTTATCCAAAAGCTATATACGTGCGCTGTGCTTCTCATAGGTTGAATTTGGTACTTAGTGATTCTCTTTCAGTGGCTTCCATCAGGAATTGCCTTGGTGTGGTTAATGAAATTTCTACTTTGTTTAGAAATAAATCTCAAGCAAGTGAATTATTAAAAACAAACATTATCAAACTAGTACCTGATACCAAAAAAACTCGGTTAGTAGGGCTGTGTGAGACAAAATTCGTTGAGCGTCAAGATACTGTTAATACATTTATCGAATTATTTCCTGCCATAGTAAATAGTCTCCAGGAGTTGTCCTGTGTTAGTAGAGCGATTTCAATAAGTGCGTCGTCTCTTCTTGCATCCATTGAAAAAGAAAGTTTCTTAGTGGCTTTGATGGTTTGCGAATATGTCTTTAGCTTGACGCTACCACTTTCTAACTACCTCCAAAAACCTGAGCATGACCTGTCAGCTTCCTTAAAGTATGCTGATGATATCATCAAGGCACTTTGCAAGTTACGTGAGTCAGGAACTAGTAATTTTGATGTGCAACAGTTCTCAAATATTTTTAAAAAAGCACAATTGATGGCGCAGAAGATTTTGTTTACTACTATTGATATTCCGTCACGACAAGCAAAAATGCAACAATATAGAGAAAACCATCCGCATAATTCCGCAGAGGAATATTTTCGAAGGACTATCTTTATTCCATGTATAGATGGTCTTATAAGTGCATTAGTTGCCCGTTTTGATAATAACACAGACATTTTGTCTGCTTTTCAAGTGTTGTTACCTAGAAATGCTAATCCCCAAAGTGTGGATGCTATATTAAAATTAAAAATATATTATGAGCATAAAACATCAGAATCGGTAGTCAAAGCAGAATACTTTCTGTGGTGTGAAAAATGGAAGAGCGAAGAGGAAAAACCATTTAAACTACTGACGATTCTAGATGAATGTGATAAAAATGTTTATCCAAATATCCGAATGCTATTATCTGTGTTAGCGACCCTGCCTGTATCAACAGCTGAAGTAGAAAGATCATTCTCGTCACTTATTACCCTTGTATTGAAATTGATGTACGGAATACAGAGTGGGCAATGAGAACACGATAATTTATAACTATCACAACAGGAACTCGTTGAATATTTTTAAGCCAAATATGGAATAAATACAAAGGTAATAAGATGCAATTTCAGTTAGTCATGTTCATCGTTTGAAAATAATATTCCTTATGTGACACCCATTGGCTCGTTTACATTCTTCAAGTCGGCTGAAAAAGCTATGGCTTGCGGAATCACCTGAATTTCTTGGTTTTCGTGGTAGCGACTGGAAAATCTTAAATTTCAGATAGCCCCACAAAAAAAAAATCACACGCAGACAGGTGTGGAGACCGCGTTGGTTAGGGTATTGTACCAAATCTTGAGATAAACCGATCTTCGAACACAGGCCTCAATACACACATTGTGTTTTATGCAGTGTGTGCGGTAGCTCCATCCTGCTGGAATCAGACCGACTCACTATCAGTCCTTAGATCATTTAACCAAGCACGATAAAAGTTGTTCAGCATTTCCACATATCGGTATGAGTTCACACTGACTGAATTTCCATTATCGTCTTCAAATAAATACGGTCCAGAAACACAACGGATTAAACTCCACACCAAGTAGTGACTCGCTGGCTATGAATAGTTATAGAATTAAGTTCTTAAGGGTTATTGTCACTCCAATAGCTTATATTTTGCTTATTGACATGCCCGGAAAGTTGAAAATGTGCTTCGCCTGACATAATCAAGTGTTCATGAAAGTTTTGTTCTTGATTTCTGAATTCCACTATTTCATTACAAAAAATCAACTCTTTAGTGTAATCATCTTCAAACATTTTTTGGGCCACTTGAATTGTTGTATGAATGGAAACAGAGATCTTGGTGCAAAATCCTCCGCTGAGAGCTACTGGAAATATGCAGTGCCATAGTATACTTCTTGGCAGACCTTTTTATACTACGCGTGACAGCGGCTCTTACCCTTCCACATTTTCTGGTGTTCACACTGTTTTTACACTTCCTCTAATTGTTTTCTATGTCGAGGCATTTGTTCTAAATGTCCTTACCCTGTTCGATATTGTTGAGCTACCTGGAACTCTTCCATGTCTCCTAAAGTTGAAGTGATTTCTACAGTCTTTCTGTTGTTATATAGGAATTATTACTTTTCGAAAACGTTTCTACAGCAGACTCACGATGTTCAACTCGCCACGAGCCATATTTACTAAAATGGCATAATTTAATTGAGGTTATAAAAGCATCTGTTTATGTATCTTTGCCGTAGTAATCGAACACGAGCTAACACAAATTGTGTTCTCGTTGTCCCACCCGTAATTTCTGTGAGGTAAATATTTCGGACTTTTCTAAGTCGATAATTCCCATACGTTATGAAATCAACTCTTTGTGTTCATCATCCTGCAGCTGACTACTCTGTAGTAAATATCTGTTTTCTTTATATACTATACCCCTGAATTTATTTAAAACGATTTCAAAACTAGATCGTGTTAACCGCCTTACCCGATTTAGACTTTAGACTTTAGCGTATGTTACGGGATACCTCCTGCAGTGAGCACTAACTAGTCATTGTAGTCATATTTATAAATACCGTATTTAAATTATCCTTCTTAAAGTATCTCAGTATCCGCCAGTTTTGAATCTGCAGAAAAATCCTCAGCACTTTTTAAATTGATTGTTTTTTTTTTTTACAAAACATCTGCGTTCACTTGTTAATGCCTTTCGCCAGTACAACGTTTCGAATTACAGTATATATGAAACTCGCCTGTATTGAATTACTGTCATTCAACTCACCGCGCCACTTTCTTGTCCATTCGTGGATGGTGTTTATAGCCTGTTGAGTGATTGACAAAAACGACAAGCTTACGGATGTCCGCGCTCAATAATTGCGCGGTCGTGAGAGGCGTCCGTCCGTACGTAAACAAACAAACATTATCACAAAACACTATGATTCAACTGGAACCGTCAAACCGTACACGGAATCACATAATGGTCAGTCAGAGGAGAAAGTGCGCGGTGAGTCAGTCGATCGCTACCAATACTACTGGTCAACACACACCGGACCGTTGAATAAAGAGTCTACACGCTGACGCGCAATCACAAGCACGTTGCACATTATTTTAGGGGGATTTTATCGAACAATCGGATATGAAATTTTCCATGGTCCAAAAAGTTTCTTAGCGATCACACAGACAAAATTTGGAAACTTTCAAAAATTAAGAGTAAATTTAAATTGTGGTTAAGAATCTCTTTAATTTGATAGTTCACACGTACTATTTTTCACTATTTTGAACCCACAATTTTGTCTGCTGCCCCCTATTTCTGGGATGACCAAACTCAAAAACAAAAGGATTCTGTAGAGTAAACGTGTTTTACGAAAACCGGTTGATGTGTTTAAAAGTTATCGTGAGACATACCCTAAATAGACAAATGTCAAACGGTCGAGTTAAAACTAGGAATTCGAATTGCTCGTCAGTTATTGTCGAATTTACTGTATGTGTCAGTATACATTTTTAATTAGAATAATATTAAATAGTGAGACAGAGAAGGCATATTAATAATATGAAAAATCAGACGGGCGCGAAAGTTAAACCTGCTCACAATGAAAACCACTGACCACCTTAGCGACGACTCTGCCTAAGTAAGCGTATCAAAGACGGATTACTTAGTTATCAAGCGCAAATTGTCAGGTGATTAGTAATGCCAAGGTAAACCATCTTTTTTGGTATATATAATAGACTATGTCAAAACATCTTATTTTTGCATATTCATTGATCCTAAGGGTCATACTTTTCATCTTCATTTTCGCTACATAGTCTAGGCATTTCCGTGTTACATTTTCAAGTATCTGAGCTTTTGGTCGCACTATATTTCTTCTTCGTTTTGTTTTCAGTATAAGAACTTCTTTGGGCAGTGTTTCGTTGAGAGTTGTTTAGATTTGTTAGTATGCCTATGTGCTCTTTCCATTTTTCCCCATGATCTTTCGTGTGTCATTGATGTTACACATATTTTGTTGTCCAACTTTCTTGTCTAAAGCAACATGCAATTCAGATAACCTCACCTCTATTTACACAATACAGTAGAACGCCAGGATCAGACCTCCGTAAAGTTGAGTCTGCGTATCACAAACACCCGTTAGTTGGGCGGTTATATATTTTTTTGTATTGTTTTACATATTCCTTTACTTTTTTATTGTTTTACAAATTCAGTTTTTTTTTCGTATTGAATATCATTTTTAAATGACATTGGTGGACACTATATTCTACACAATTTCAGTTGTACACAATCTACTAGCAGTTCTTTTTATTGTATCACAGATACCTGTAAACTTTGATAACTCAGCAATACCACTCTCGTAACTAAACGCTGTGTCACATCACGAGTGAGACATCCGGTGATAATGCGTTCATACTTTTACAGTATTTCAGACGCTGTCCCAAAAGTGTCAGTCCAGGGTAGTCGCTTAACAGTTTGCCTCAGAGTGCGTTTGCTGATCCAACATAGGGCGCTTGCCTAGGTGATGGATAATTGCGACCCTCTCTTGGCTTCTCGTTGTTCAGAGGGTTATACCTTCCAACATAAAATACGCCGGGGACAAGTTCAGTCAGGATTTTCTTGTCCACGGTTGCGGACGAAGACCACAATGGATGTGAAGACGGAGAAGAGAATTTGTGGATCCGATGGAAGCGGAAGCTGTACCTATTAGGGCTTGTATGAAATGAAAAGGAGTAATTTATCATTAAAAACTTGCGTTAATGACAGTACTAATTTTTTAACATTTACAAAAGTGAACAATTCTGGTATACCGATCCTAGTTAGCAAGGATGGATATTTTCGCAAATATTTTATCTAGTCGATGTACTCCACGATTTGACGGAAGTAATACAAAGTGTTTGGTGTTGTTATTCTATAAATTCACTAAATTATTATGTTGAAATAAACTTGTGTCCTGAAAATTGGGTGAAATTTTTTTTATGAAATCGTAAACATTCATGTGGGGTAACAAATTAAAGGGAATTTTAACAAAAATTTGAATTTAGTGTACAGTCTTAAGAATGTTCAAACATTTTGACCCCAGGGCTCAAAAGCGTCAAAAATTTTAAAAAACTTTAAATAACAATCCGCGTGCCAGACCAAATGGAATTTTAACACAAATCCAAATGTTGCAATTTTTATTGTCTCTTGTACGATTGTGTGATCTACAATTGTTATTTTACTAAACATTAAGTAGTTTAATCTCGATACGTAGTTTTTGTGATAACTTGAAAAGTTTTAATGTCGAAATTTATCTAATTGTATGAATATTCTACTAATATAGTCTAATAATATAATTTATCTACTTCATTTAAAATAGTGAGCGAATTCTAAAGCTCAAGGACCTTGCTAGTTAATATATATTTCACAAACTTATTAGCTGGTTAGGTACACGGTATGGATGTAAATTGTGGAGGTAGAAGTGTTGAATATGTAGATTCTCAAAAACACGGTAGTTTTTAAAACTGTCTACTTGCGTATTATAGCACTACAGTTTGTGAAAAGAGCAGCTGTGGTTTAAGAATTTTTTTAATAAGATTGCTGAAATCGACATTGCCTCGCACATTTCACGGCCTGTGGATAGAATAGCTTGGACTGATAGACTTAACCGATTCATGGAAGTTTGTAAACAGTTTTTTCAATTTGAAGTTTTGAAAACGGACGATCGTCTGTTATTACTGAACACGTCAATACGAGAAATATTCGAAAAACGGTGGTTAGATTTGGAAAAGGTGAAAATGAAATATTTTTCAAAATACTCGCATACTACGTCCAGAACACCCTTCTCTGAAGTCAAGTAGGATTCAATTATTTGAAATGATAACAAAACACTAATGCCAACTCTATAAACATTAATGTCGTATACACGGGTCCAAGTCGTATTAATTTACAAACATTTATTTTATTGTCTCTGGTGATATAAATTTTACCCGTCCAGGCGTGGCCGCCCCTGTGTAGCGTATACTTCATAGTACTGTAGCACCGCCCCTGACCATTCCTCCTATTCTACGTATTGTAAACATAAGTCACAGGAGACTTGCACTAACACAATCTGTTTATTAGCAAAACTGAGGGAAACCAAAGTCCCTCTCCTAAAGAACTCTCCAACCGGGATTCCTATTTCATTACAGTATGTTTTCCTTTTCCTTAGTCCCGTTTCTAGTACACGTTGAATAAGAGTGGTGACATGGTTCAACCTTGTCTCAACTCTTTCATAGTCTTGGCAGGTGACGATATCGTTATCAATTTTTTAATTAATAATAGATATTTTATTAAGTTCATTGATAAATCCTCTACAGTTTTGCTCTAACAACAGTCCCATAAGATATTTGGCAAATTAAAAATACAGGCTAACTTTGTTAAATAAAAACACAACCGACCCGTTGTTTTTCCCCAACGGCTGAAAATTCTGATCTTCTGTTCAAATCTGCCAGAAACTCTCCAATCTCGGTCTTTTTATAAGTTTTATCATTGTCGCTTGTTGATATCACACAAAGCTTACATTAGTTTACGATAAAATGGTATTGTCATACAGTTTCAAGAAAAACGAAAACTCGCAAAAAAATTATTCGACAAGAGAAAGCGGTGATGAAAACTAGCTAAGATTTGCAGTTATTAAACACGAAAATACAGTAATTGCGGAAAGGATGTGAGAATACAAAGGACAACAGCACAGACAATGTCGTATAGTATCAAAAGTGTCGTGGGACTGCGGCGGACTTCCGCTACGCGGGGTAATTTTAACGTCGGCGTGTGGCCGGTCTTTGACGAGCTACAGTTTGACACCACGAGAGGTGACCCGCCAGATAGGTACATTATAAGTATGTGGTTTTAAATATATATATATAAATATTGTAATTACACGTATTTTCTCCCTTATCAAACTCTTCTAAAGCCCCACTGTTGTGAGCGCCAATTTGTAATTATCCCACGTCTTGCGGGTTTCTCGTTCTTTCAGCCCCAACGTTGCCGGCATCAATTTGTAATTAGACCGGGTATGTCTCTCTGTCTTTCCTCTCTTTGATTATGTTAATATAATTCAATTTCTTAGATATCTGGAGCTGTGGGATATAGTAATCTCGTTAATTATGATTAACTTATCTCTCTAATTAAAATACCAGTGTTAGTGTGACTGTAACTTAAATAATTAGTGTTTTATTCTAAAATTTCGCTCAGCCCTAGTATACCTTGCAGAGAATTATTGAAATTTCGTGTTTAATGCTATTCTCTTTGGTGTCAGAGAATTCCGCAACAAGCGCTGCAGTTCCGGAACAAACGAAATTTATAGGTTAATTCACCGTGTACGGTAACTAGTTATTATACACTTAGTCTGTTAATTCTTATTCCCAACTCATTAAATAATACCCAAATAATAAGATCCTGAAATTATACAAGGTTTCTTTATTAATTCAACTTGTTAACATTCAATGAGATTGTTTTTAACTGACATACGAAAGGCTATATGTTGCGTGAATCGATTATTGTTGGGTCCAATATTTTATGTTAGATTCAGTTATATATTTTGTTTTTTTTATAATTAATTTAGTTCAGGGTGGTTCTTGTAACTGCGGGGAAGATTAAAAATATATAGATAAGAATGCAAGATATTACAAATTTAAAGTGTTGTTTTGTTTAATATTATTTATACATTTGTAAATTACCAGACTTAGAACGAAGCAGCTCTGGCAGGCAGTTGGTTTTTAACCTCGGTCGATCAGAATGGAGATGACTTTCTTTATTCTTTTCTTCAGTTCAATAAAGTGGAATCCTTAGTCCTGGTTAACTCGGAAATACAGCTCCCTTGGTTTATTTACGGCCAGACTGGTGGTTGTGTTCTTCGGCAAATTCTGGATCCAAATACGTTTTTTCTATCGTATGAAGTAAACAGTGATGTCCCATGTATTTAAATGGTTATGATTTTCAGTGTGGTGTGTAGTATTAGTTCTTTACACAGTTGGTTCTTTATATTTGATTAATATTTCATTAATTCTTCTTCTGATATTGGACAATCCAAGTCCTTCCTTGTGGAACTCAATTATTTATTATTATGAGACGATACCATTATATAATTTGGTTAAATTTTGCTGGCATAATTCAGACAAATAATTATTAATATATTGTGATTTGTAAATGTATCGAAATAATTTAGAATAGTTGAATTACATTAACCATTTCTTTGGGTTTTAATCTCATCACGTTCAGATCATCTATTGCAATAATCAAAATCAACAAATTATATTAATTTTTGATGTCCCTAGCAACAAATTTATTTTTATTCTTTTTCAATGTTTTGTATATAGTGATTATTTCATATATTATTCTTCCATTCCTTATTAAACTTCCATTATATCGGAATATAACTTTATTTATAGTTTGTTTACTAATTTCTACATATATTCTGCTGGTTTTTCAATCTTAGTCTATTTCTTTTTATATTTATTATTTTTCCGATATCAAACGTTATCAATCGATATCATTGCACTATGGCATTATCATAATTTGTTTATATTGAGTTGGTTTATTATATATTATTAATTATCAAATGTTTTTTCTAACTCCTTGAACTGTATTCATTAATTATTATTAACTTCGGTACCTAACCTTTATGTTTTGAGTTGTTATATAGTGTTATCGGCTGTTAGGCCTTTTATTGTATATGGACCTACCTTTGATTATAACTGGTGAACAACTATAGCCTTTTTACATAAGTTTATACACATAACCAAACCTTAAGTATTTACATTTACACAAATAATTATTCTTTTTATAACTAACAACAACTTTATCTTGATCTATGGATCACATATAAGAAAATTGAGATCCATTAACACTAATTAACTGCTTTCCTCCACCCTTCTATAACAGTAATCAAATAATACATTTTGCTTCATTACTTTCTATTACTTCAACAAGTAATTTGCATAATCTAACACAAACTTTAACATAACATTCATGGTAACAAAATAACATCATTCAATTCAGAATCATTACTTTCGATTACTGTAATGTAAATTATTGACTCATTTTTATCTAATTTCACTGTCATTTACTTTAACATTTTCTATATTGGTTTCTTTTTTACAATTCTTATCAGTATATTTGATTTATTTACGTTTCACTGAACATTGATTTCTTACTATTGTCTATTTTACAGGTTTGTTTTTTATTGTTATCCCTACCTTGCATCCTTATTCATTTTTACACAATTATAAATGTATTTATTAGACCTTTGTTAAATATTTATTTACTTATTATATTTCTAATATTCTATTTATGTAACGTTGAGGACCGCATTTCTGTTGCGTTACAATATATATATATATATATATATATATATATATATATATATATATATATATATATATATATTGTACAGCTTCACTCTATAGCACTCTGAATGTGAGCCGTTGGGCAAAGAGACAAGGAGAAAGGAACACAGGCGTCTGAGATATGGGGGGTGGAAACAGAGATGACTTCGCAGACGGATAGAGTGATCAATGATGAGTGAGGTAATGAAATCATATTGCGAAAAGCTTATCAGAAAGAAATATAACATATCGGCCCCGGATTGAGCTTTATTAGCACAGCACTCTTGTCCAAGTAAGTGGGAATGCTGATGGAAGAAACGCGAAGAATGTAATTTTTGGATCAAGTGACTGCTGAATAGATAATTATCTACTGAATGCTTATTATATTATGTTGAAATTATACATTATGATTGAGAGTCTACTTGTATTTTAAACACAGCAACCCGACAACTTCAGTGTTTGAGCATCCACTGATCTCCGTATTGAGGTTGAAAAAAGATTTTGAAAAGGTTCGCTTACGTTTTTAGTTTTAACAGAAAATAATTATCAACAAAACAAAATAGGCAGAAGATTTAAATTCATGAAACTGAGAAAGTAAAATAAATACTGATCTAGGAAGTAGAAATCAAAACGGTGTGTAAATCAATTAAACATCGCTGTGAACCAGGTAGCGTAGAATGTCAACCAAGAATCTCTGGTCATTCTGGAAATGATCGATACTTGCGAAATGTTTACCTAGGAAGTGTAAGGGCCTGTTCCATAACATTTCTTATTCTGCTTACACTTTCTGTAATCATCTAGTGGCTGCCTTCACCGTTTCAGTGAAAGAAGGACTTTCGCTCAAACCACTGAAGACGCTTCATCGTAGAATTCGATAAATTTTGGTGTTTAAATAAAACGTACTTTAAACCTGTTAACATTAATAGCTACCCAATACTGAAAGCCACGAAAGTTAGCGTGTGAAGATTTCAGCCACGATTTTCTGTTGTTAATAATTGGCAGCCTATGGAGGTGTCTGGTTTTGAAAGTGCCTAAGCTCCAAAAATGCATAATTTTTTGTAACACATTAACACAAGTTATAAATAAGCCTATTTTTTTTTCTTTCGTAAACAAAAGGATTGGTATCCCCATAAACAACGTAATATCTGCCCTTTCTATACACACAAGACCTTAATTTCTATTTACCCTTCACAGAATGTTTATGATGTAAAGGAGGTTAGGCTATCTTATTTGAACCGCACAATATACAGGCGGAGTGTCTGGGTTTTTCCCAGACTTTTCCTTCCGTTAAAGTCACGTAAATGTTAGGGCTTGGCAACTACAGAGACCGGCTGGTCGTCTAAAGAGGCAGCGTATTTACGGGGGGGGGGGGACCCTCTCCACAGGGAGTCGAAAAAGTTGACAAATTTGTTAAGCTCTTAATTTTTAGGCGGTTTTAATAGTTTTTTCAGCTACTAATATAGTAGCAACTCTTTTTTAAATATACAGATAGCATTAGCGCATACGTTTGAAATATGAAATATAGGAAAATCAATTCAGTCAATAAGTATCTTGAAAACAATGTTTCAATAAACCGTATTTTTATTGTGTCGTTACCGTTTTCTTTAATGGGACCGATTTCAGAAAGGTATCACATGTTTTTCAGCCACTTTAAAGATAGTAATGTTGGTTAGCCTTAACTTGTTTTTTCTTTAGTATGAAGCCGACTCGACCCCGAACCTCTCACAGCCAAATTCTAGATATGCCACTGGGTCGTCATGAAAACTATCCATTTCAGAGTCGAAGTTGTGGAGTCGACTCGCGAAGATATGCTTAGGAACCGGTTCGCGTATCAGTAGTCTAACAATCCCTACGAATCCGGCTGAGAAAGTAACGTGTCAGCCTGTGTAGATGGACGAGGAGCAGTAATGGTAAATCGAAAGTCGCGGCGCAATAACGATGCGATTACGATAATGTACGATAATCTTCCTATTTGTACTTTTCTATAAATAACGTTTTATAGTTGTTATTATATTCGATTATTTTTATTATAATTATTGTTGTTGTTGTTGTTGTTGTTGTTGTTGTTGTTGTTGTTGTTGTTGTTGTTGTTGTTGTTGTTGTTGTTGTTGTTGTTGTTATTAATATTATTATTATTATCATAGCAATCTTCATTAGCGTCTTTTGCTTGGTGAAAAGTAAACAAATATTTTTCCTTGCAGACGTCGTTCCAATCTACGCACTTCCTTATTTTCTTCCTGTTCTCTTTTATTCTGTCATGCAGAACGTAAACATTTCTTCCTCCTCTGGCGCTACAGTACTGCGTGAGTGCTGGCTGGCTTCCTCTACAACACAGACATCCAATTGAGACACCCAGCTTCCACACAAAGCCACCTTACACACTTTATTTCGGGCATACCTCTTCTCCTTCGCCTACCTGGATGTGTCATTCGATTTGCTTTTCTGTTCACCCTCCTGTTTGAAGATGATATAACCAATACGAATCTCACCAGGGCTGAGGAAAGCCGCCATCTCTGCCTCACACCCCACCCTAGACTAACATCTTGGGGCACAAACGTGTTGTAAATTCATGAACTTGTTTTGATTCCTTTTCTCGCACATACCTCCCCGCTTCCCTCGTCTTTCAGTAACACATATTGGATATTTATTATTTACACTGTTTTGCGTGAATTCGTCTGTGATGGAAGTTTCTGTTCGCCATCTCGACGTCTCCACCCGAGATTTCTACTTTAATCGTGTAAGTCTGCGTGACGAAAAATATCGTTATTCACTAACACGTCTCTTCGTTAATGTTCGGCTCAAAAAGAAGGTCAGAAAATATGTTACAGGATTGTTACAGGATTACTGAAAAACTTAAATGGAGAGAAAGATGGTATAATCGAATTAAGAATTAATGAAAATGAAATTATTCAGTTATAGGTGAGCCGTTTATACAAAATTTGTTGTGTTAGAGTTTATAAAGTCAAATCAGGTAAATAATATATCACAAGAGCATATTAGTTCCATTTATGAATGCTCAACTAAAAATAGATTTTCCATAACTTCTGTATATTTTTAAATTATCATTTGTAAAAGTTGTTATCCGACTACGTCAGTAGAATGGTATTGAATTTAGATAGTACGTTTTTTCCTTTTACATTTTGTAACTCTAAATCGATTGGACCAAGTTTGACAAATAAGGTGTGAAATCACTCATCTAGAATCTATGGGTGTCAAAGAGAAGGAAATTTTAGATAATATCAAATGGCAGACATTACACACCACATTGTTGGCAAACTTGTTGAGTTTGGTGTATTTTAATTAATAAACACCATTAAGAAGATGATTACAAAAAAAAAGTATATTTACTACCTAGCTGCCCAAGAAAAAGATGGTGGGTGGGTTCGTTTCGTCACAGCTGATTACAGAACTCATCTTTGTAGTTTACATGGAACACAATTATTGTTTAGATTGTTTTTACTTTTCTTCTTTAAGGAGCGAACAAAGCAGAAACTATATTGCTGTGAGACTTAAAACTAATGTTACTGTAACGTCAATTATTTTGTGCTGCTCTTCGTGAAAACCTCCCCCACCCCCAGTAATATTGAAACTTCAATTTTTGAAAACACTGCTCCGTACTCAAGTTTTTCTTGTTCATCATCATCATCAATCTCAAGGATTAGGCTCATCCTGAACCTGTTTCGGGACCCACTTCGGTCTCCGCAGTCCTACATCTCTCTTCCCCCATTGCTACCACTAGAATCCTGTCACCCGCCATTCTTCCCAAATGTTCACACCATCTTCTTTTGTCACTCCTTAGCCGTTCCCACAAGCCGTTCCCCCAGTTCCCACGTACTCCTCATGAACTTCATCCCCGCTGCCTGAATCTTTGCCTTGTCTCTTTCCGTCATAACTCTATCTTCATATTTTCCATACATCGAAACTTGTATCGCTACAATGTTAGAAAACTGTATCCTTGTTTCCTTCTTTGTCTTAGTTTTAAAGTATCTGTGAATTATTCTACAGATATTCCTAAATTTGTTTAATTTTTCATCCAGATCAATTTCCGTCCCATATGTAACGTAACATGTCAAGTAATTGAAATGCTGGACTTGTTCCATACGTTTTTCTTGTTGTGACTAGTTATTTTTGGTTTCTTCGTTATAATAATTTTATACTTCGAAGGAGAATACTGCGATGTCACAATTCATCGAAACAACGTGAACATAACGTATTTGTGTAACATCGTATAGTATACGAGTGTGCTGCTCACAGTAATTATCCACAGCGACACGCTCTCCGGGTAAGTAAGCTTTCTACCACACGCCGTCACGCTTCTGCTCCGTCATATTAGCAAATTGTGTACATCCTATTACGTCACTGCACTGCTAGCCTGTTGCATGCATGCAAATAGTACACATGAAATAGTACCGACAGCCGATATAATAAATATTTGGTTACCGTTACCGAGAAATACGGTTCGTGATTGATTCGGAAAAAGTGAACGGTAACCGCCGACAGAGTACTTTCAAACGCGATCCGCCAGCAACGATTTATTATTGATGCCGCTAAATTTACAGTCACAAGCTCCACGCAAATACGATCGTGTAAGACATCGCGAGAAACATAATAAATTTGTCAGGGTTTTAGTTGAGAAAAAAATAATAATACTGCTCGTGTAATCGGTAACAATATACAGTCAACGGTTCTTGCGATTATTGTAACCATCGGAAACTTGTTTCGTTGTGTGACAGAATGATACTCGTACAAACATTTAATATTATTGTCTTGTTGGTGTTCAGATTGTCATCATCTATGACAATCTTCCCCTCAAGAACTGGTTCTATGTCTCTCTGTCTTTCCTGGTTTTTGTAGTTAGTCTGCTTGTTGTTGTTGTTGTTCTTCTTCTTCTTCTTCTTCTTCTTCTTCTTCTTCTTCTTCTTCTTCTTCTTCTTCTTCTTCGACGTCTTCTCCTCCATCTCCTTCTCTACCTTCTCCTTCTTCGTCTTCTTCTCTTCCACCTCCTCCTCCTTTTCCTTCTTCTACTTCTACTTCTTCTTCTGCTTCTTCTTCTTCTTCTTCTTCTTCTTCTTCTTCTTCTTCTTCTTCTTCTTCTTCTTCTTCTTCAATTCATGGCTTACGCAGGAACGATTATTCCGTATCTCACAAAGTCATATTAAATTTATTCCCATCCTCTAGATCTACCAACGTCACGTTTGCCCGTCGTTCGTAGAGTGGGAGCCTCTTTCCGTCTATCCGGTCGACATGTTCCGCCATTTTTGTCTACAATCATTTGTTTGTTGGACCATATTGTAGACGTTCATTTCGTTTCGAGTGTCACCATTACGTGTTCTGTCCAACCGAGTGGAGACCTTGACTCTTCACCTTAAAAAGCGCATTTCATCCGTTTTAATTTTTCACTTTCTCGGTTTGAAAGAACCCGATCCTCACTGCCGCATATCAGAATCGGGACAGCCTTGGTTTTGTACAACTTTAATGTTATCTATTCACGCAATTTGTGGGGCTTAGTAGACCAGTGGCTATGGCTACTAATCTAGGCGTTCGATTCCTGGACGCACCGTAAAATCGAGATGTGTTTATCAGCCCCAGCGTCTACTCAAACTGTGGAAATGATTACCTGTGATAGCATCCTGGGATAATAACGACCGGCCGATGTTGGCCACATTGCCTTCCTTGTATGCCGAACACTGCTTTCCTCCTCTGCCTAATTCCTATATTTCTTGGGCGGGCAAAAGGAACTGTCATTATTATTCATAAGTGTTTGATTATTGTGCGCCCTCTATATTCAGATTTCTAAAGTGTTATTTGTATAGCGTGTCTTCTGAGAAAGCCGTTATAGAATCCTAAATTGTAAAATATGACACTTGCTCTACACAAAGTCAGCATATCATTATTTTTGAGTGTATTGGGGTTTTTTGCTTGGAATGTCATAATTACAGTTTTCTTTCAGGAGTCTTTAGCTATTTGGTCTAGTGTGTATATTGATCCTCGTTTATTTCATCCCAAACCTTTTTTCGTTTTTTTATGTAACTCTAATCCTTTAATCTGTTTCTGTTTGTTCTTCTCCCATGTGCGTTTGGTCTTATGTATGGAAGAGAGTAAAATACGATTTAAAATACATCTGACATAAGACAATACGTCGTAACCTCAACTCCTAATGGGGGAAACTTTACTTTAACTGTGATTGGCCTACTTTACAAAATTCCGACTGTGATTGGCCGTGAAATGACAATTCGTTTCCTGTAAATCGGATACTCCATTGTACGCTCTTCACAAATCAGAAATTATGGTCGTTCCAGGCCTTAAGCAGTCTTTGTCTCGAACAGGCTTTCAGTTGTTCTGTCTGGCACAGCGTAAAGAAAACAATCCATCTTCGCGGCAGATGCCGACAGATACACACTGTTGTCTACACGACCGACTTGGGATTTTCTGCAGGAAAACCAGGACTCTTCTACTTCGACAGGTTTTTCACGGTCCCCTTATTACTATAGGATTACGGAACACAGAGCTGGCGCAAACTTCAAGTCTTTAACACTACTGTACAAGGACACATACCGAACTTGTCAGCGCAGAATTTTGTGGTAGTATACTCTTTCACCCAAGCATAGGAAAACAGAGGAAAAATGGAGAGAAGTTAGAGGGGGGAGAAAGATATAAAGCTACAGTAGTAAAAAACATGGACTTCTTATTAGCCTACAGGTGGCTATTGATAATGTACTTGAAAACACTATGAGTATACTCATAGTAACAGACATTTTAATGAAAGATGAACAAAATGTGTAGATAAGTGTAAAAATTCCCGAAAGTTTTTGCACAAACTATTCTAATTTTCATATGTACTATGTCTACAACAATGTTTACATTATTGCAGCTGGGGCACTCATTCGGCACTACACAGTTAAAACTCTGCTACTCATTCGTAAATTCGTTTGAGGCTGCATATTAATGTGTTTGCATGTTTTGTGTCTCTGCAATAAATTCAACCCTGGTTTGTATTTGCCCAATGTGAAAATACTCAGGTTGGAAAGTTCTACTACTCTGAGTACCACGATCAAACGACAAAGCATGTGTGTACACCGCGAGAGCAACATTCGCGCGCGCGCGTACCAGAGTGCGTGCTGGAGTCAATGCAAGCCGCACGCAGACTGCAACGCCCCGAGACACGTCGGCTCAAGCGGTGAGGTGTGAGTCTGTACGCGCGGGCGACATATGCGTGCGCGTACCAGAGTGCATGCTGGAGACACAGTGCTAGGCGCGCGCTTGCACTGGCCCCAACACGCAGACTGCAACGCACAGCATGTGTCCGCCAAACGGGTATGTGTGAGTGTGATGCCCGTGTCCTAACCGTAGCAGTCAAAGTAGCAAAAAACCCCGTGTACCTGGAGTATTTCACAACGGTTAAACAAACCACGAGATGGATTTATTTGCAGAGACAGGAACGGAATACGTCTGTAGTCGTTGCCAGTTTGAATTAAAATAAATAAAATCATTAATTTCGTTCGATTGCTTAGAAACAGACAATTTATTGTTAACAATTACAACAATTAAAATTTTAATAGCATTTTTTTTGAAAAACGTAAAAGTCAAAAATTTGTGTTAAATAGGCCTACTCTCATTTTGAAGAAAACGAGAGGAAAAATGTATTTTATCTAAAATTCCTTAGATTCTAGAATGTATCTTAACTAAAAGAATTTAGATTCTAAAATTCTACTTTTTGTTAGATAAGCTAGTACATTAGAATGTCTTTTACTCCACAACGTCAAATCCGCCTCAGTTGTATTTCCAGCTCCCAATTATTTTTTCACGTCAAACTTGTTAAGTCCGTATAATTAAGTCAGTATTAACGTTAAGATCGTAACTTAAAAAAGAAATAATTCGGCATGTTATTCAAGTAATGATGGAACCGTTACTTACCTATGACTGTGAAGTGATGTCTATAAATATGGTTTTGAATAGAATACTCACCGCAGACAGTGTAGATTACCAAAAGACTAGAGAATTATTGGGGTCTCAAGCCTAGAACGGAACCGAACGGAAAATTAGACGTTACTATTGGTGCAAGAGAAACAGCAGTAAACGAATCATAAGACGTTAAAGATGGCCAGAAGAAGATGACCACACAGGCAATCCAGCGGAAACCTCAACGACGAAGAAACGGAGGACGTTTTCTCTATGGAAAAGCAGTAATCTGGAAGAGGAATGTGGTTAGATAGAGGAATTTTGGTGAAGAGGGAGGGGTATGCGTCTATAAAATATATTTACTTATAAAACCGTTTATACACTTATCCCATATAATATATGCATTTCAAGTTCACACACACGTAGTGTCAGGTATGACCTAGCGCCTCCACTATACTTCGGCATAAGTCGCCCATACCTGCTTTGATAAACCGTATTTCTAATTATACGGTGTTCCAAACCGGATGGCACCTAAGGGATTAGAAGACCCTTACTCTCGCACGCGCACCCACAACCGGCCGGCCCGGCCAGGCACGAGCCGGGCGGTTCAGGTATAGTAAAAAAAAAACTATACAATTTTTAATTTAGCTTGTAATACAAATTAAACTATAATTTTTGTAATCTCCGTGAAATTGTGAGAAAAATGAGTCCAAACAATACACAATTGTGATAAATATGAGTATTTTGCAAATTAATTTCTAGCCAAAATTAATATTAAATTAGACTTAGTTGTACATCTAAAATATATCACAACCACATCGTGTTTGGTGTCATTTTCTTTAAAATTTTATGGAGATTACAAATATGCTAAGCTCGTTTGTTTTCATATAATAAAAGTTGCAGTTACGTAGTGGACGCCCCAGTAGACGATTCATACCCAGGTGTGCGAGCCAGCTGCGTTTGTGTGTGTGTGTGCGCGCGCGCGTGTGTGTAAAGGGTCTCCTAATGCCTTAGGTGCCATGCGACTTGGAACGCCGTATAGCTTCGCCGCCAAGCACACAAGCTTACCAGACAGAGGCAAAAAATGTCAACACATTCCACTCTCTACGTCAATGACGGCTGGAACCCTCTTCAACAAAGGAGCCGCTACGGCATGTATAAACATAAACTGTTGATACAAGACATAAGGTTGGCACAGCGGGGAGGCAGGGGAACAGGGAAGCAGAACTCCGAGTCCATAGACTTAGCAGAGACTTCAGCAGCGCCCGTTGTACATACCACTCAAAGCTACTGAGTGCTGGATTTTTTCTCCTGATTATCAGCCCTCCCTGAAGACTGGGTTAAGCCGGTGCCCCGTACGGCAGCGTGAGGGAGTATTAGTATTTTGGAGGGAGTCTAGGTCCTTCGGAAATAAGCGATATAACCTCCATTCTAACATCCCAGAGCCGTAGCCGCAGTTCTTCCTGGCGGGGCTTAGTCTGCCTCTCAGCGACTTACCCTACACAGTCACCTCCCCCATCTGAATAGGGGTATGCCGCTTGCACAGGTTATGCTACTAGCGTTCACTGCGCAGTGGTTACCTAGCCCAGCTACTGGCCAGTCCGCGGGACTCACGAGTTGGCCGGGCTTACTTGCGCTGCAACCCTGATTGAGTCCCGACGACAGTCTGTATGATGCAGTATCTTTCAGTAGCGGGTTCCAGCCTTTTACGCTGCGTACCATCCTTCCATTTCGATTTTGATTTTTCTACTTTTATTTTTAAGTCTGGACTTTACAATATGAAAAAAACAAAGTACATGGCAATAGGTGACCTTCATCAAGACTTGATATTGGAGGAAGACATGGGGTTGATTTCATGTACAGAGAAATACAAGTATTTAGGGGTAAAAATTACGGCTAGTGGGAAGCAAGACAAAGAAATGCAATCCAAAATTAACTTGGGAAAGATGGATATATTTACATTAAATGGAATCCTGTGGGATGAGCAAATTACAGCAGAAACTAAAACCAAAATATTTAAAACCATTGTTAAAAGTATCATGACTTACGGCTCAGAAGTTGGACTACTTATAAACACACAAGAACAAAATTAATCACACCAGAGACAGACTTTTGGAGACGTTCGGCAAGAGTACCCAGCCGTGAGAAAATTAGAAATGAAGTCATTAAGGACAGAATGAATGTCAAAAATTCAATTGTTCATTTTATCCAAACAAAAAAATTACAATGGTATGGATACACGAAAAGAATGACGCAGGAAAGATTGCCAAGGAGAGTCATGGAATGGACCCCACCATGAAGAAGGAAGAGAGGAAGACCACCTATCACCTGGACAGAAGAGATTCAGACTATATTGAGGGAACGAGAATTTGAAGAAGACCTTTGGATGGACAAGCAGCAGTGGAAAATGAGAATTCAATCACTTCTGTAATCTTTGGTTCCGGAAAATTGCAAACATTGTACAGGCGGAATAATAATAACTTTACAAAAAGAGACACTGTACATGGTCGAATGGGTCACACCAGAGCACTAGCCCTTCTCAGTTTACAGTCATGTCCTGTAACAAAGTATACAGATCTTTACTGATCTTTTTCTTAAAACCTGCTTCATGTATTCGTCCGTACGTTCTTAATATTGTCTTCCACATGTCGCTAGCGCGTTTTCACCACGTTTGTTCGGGACTCAATATTTCTATCACCGGGACCATTAGTGTGTTACGAATAAGGGTCTTTGTTATCGTTAACAGCAGTTTGGAGCTAAGAATACTTTGAAACCCAAAGTAGGCCCTGTTACCAACGAGAAGTGTTTTTCTCATTCCCTCTTCCAGAGCATTTTCGTTGGTTACCAGTGAACCAGACAAGTGAAACCTTTTATTATTTTAAATCTCATGATCCCCAAAACTGATGTACTGACCAAATCTACAACTTTGAGCTTGAGATTCTGATACAGTCATATATTCCGTTTCCTCTTCATTTATTTTTAGTCCAAGAATTTTACTGGTATATTCCATGTACACATACAGTTACATATGCATACAGTCCCAAACCAGATCATTAGGGCATCACAACAAAACCTAAAAATTACCAGGTGTTTGATACTTTTATTAAATAATACAAAAAAATAGTGATAGGAATGCAGTAAAAAAAGTTTTAATTTTTGAGTACTTAAAAGGGGGACAAATTTTATTTTTCTATAATTGAATGTCTTAAATGTTATTTTATCACTTTCAATTCTCCTGATTATATGTTTAATAGTTTTCTTCGAAGAATAATTATGGTTCCATTATCCTGACAATGAGATTATTTTATTTATTTTATTAGTGATGCCTTTCTTTCCTATTTCTCATTATAAAAGCTCTAGTACATTCTCAATTGGACTGAGATCTAGAGATTTGATAACTGAAAGCAGTGCCATGTAAATATTATACCAGATTGTAACAAGCTCACAACGTTGCAAACATATACCGTAGGAATAAAAGCTGTATTTTCTTACAAAATACCATATTAAATAATATTATACAACTACTGTAAAATCTAATCAAAACTAAAACTGAAGATTTTTATTTTTGTTAATAAGTTGCCTAATAATTTGGCCAGGGACCATACACACGCTCACGCTTACGTTTAGGCTTTGTTTATTATATAATTAAGAACAATTGGGCTACATTTGCTTAATATTTACCATTTATAATTTTGGTATTTTCACACTCGTCCGATTTTTTTTTTATCTGTCACGTGCAACCGTGTCCAAGCGACAAGAGTAACGTGTTCACCTTTCTGTATCTACGTGATTTTATTGTGCCCGACTATGATTTCCGATGTCTTAATAGCCGAAACGTTGCTTTAAGAAAGCATGGTGAAGGGGGAAAGTGCGCTATAACCAAAGTAATGTTAACGTAATTGCTTTCAAAAAGAAAAGTAATAAAGCAATTAGTATGGTGTACCAAGATCTAACTTAACAAAATCCAAATACGGAAACGATACGAATCAACAGCGGTACTGAGTAAGATAAAGTCATAAGTTGGTGGTAATTATATACGTTACGATCGTCAGTGCTTCCTAGATTTGTAGGCGCTAATTAACTTCTTCTTCTTCTTCTTCTCATTTTAAACAGCTGAGTAAAAACCGTTAGTAATAAATAGACCGAGGGTTACAGAATAGACTGAACTGAAGGCAACTGAACCGAGTGACCCACCTAGGTACAGTCGGAATATATGAATCAGTCTTCTGGCTCGCAGATCTCTAGGAAGCGTGAAGAAATTTTTGGAACGGACGAATTCGTAAACGTGAACTTTGTTGATCAACGGAAAACCATTTTGCTAATTAACGATGTATTAACCGCTCCAATGAATAATGACCGCTCCATTTTTCATCAGCGGTTCCGCTCTTTTGTATCTCTCGTCAGTGTTTTCTCTTTAGTACTTTCAACACGATGCTCCAGCTACGACTATTTTCATCGTTAGGAATACATTTTATAATTTTTAATACTACGAATTTGTTTTAGGCTTTTAACGAAACAGAAAAAATACGTATAAAACGAGATAAAATCAAATTCACTTACAATCAAGTTAGCTTACATAGAAATTAAATTATATTTTAAAGCTTTTATTGAACATGAGAAGATAGTTCTTAGTTTTAACTCGACCGTTTGGCATTTCTCTGTCTGTCTATCTGTCTGACTGGGTTATGTCTCATAATAACGTTTTGAACGTATCAACCGATTTTCGTGAAATGTTTCATACAAGTCAATACCCTACAGAACTCTACAGTTTTTTAGATTTATCTCCTAAAAATATTAGAGGGTGGGAGGCAGAAATGTGAGGGGGGCCAGAATTTTGAAAAAAATGACAAAAGTCCAAGTAGGTTATCAAATTAAAATATTTTTTTTCAAAATATAAATTTAGTGTTCATTTTCGAAAATTTCAAAATTTGGGGACGTCGGCGGCCAAAAAGAAATTTTTGATAGAATCACAAAAATGTGTACGACCTATCAAATTAAAAGGAGCTTTTTAACTAAAATCTGAATGTAGTGTTAATTTTTAGAAATTTATAAACTTTGGGTCCAAAAGTGGGGCGAAAGTTTTAATAAAATTGCAAAACTTCCACGAGGCCTCTTAAAGTAAAGAGAACTTTAACCAAAGTCTAAACATCGTACGCAGGTTTGAAACTTTCAAAATTTGTTTACACCAGAGCCCAAAAAATTTGATCAAACTGTAAAAATTCAGAGTGAAGCGAATTTGAACAGAAATCCGAGTGTTTGGAGTTTTTAGCGTATATTGTATGATTGCTCTACACTTGTTACTTTAATAAACAAACAATTATAGGGTAATCGGGATTTTCATAATTTTTCTAATAACTGAAAAATCATCTAATATCAAATACTTCGTTCAAAATATTCAGCGAGTTCTGCAGCTCGCGGAGGCTACTAGTTTTGAATGAATTTATCTATTATATCATCAAAATCGAAACAAGATTCAGTTTTTCTTTCTGTGTACAAATAGGTGAAGTCTTCAAGTTTTTCCTCACTCGTCGTAGAAGGAGATGCTTAAGCACTTGCTATATATTAGTATCGTCTGTCCCAAAATGTCTTCTTTACTTTCTTTTGCATCTTTGCTTTACATTTCTACATGAAATTTTCTTGTCATATGATGCTTTTTTTTTTTAAAATTCGTAGGCGTGAACATGAAGATCGACGGCCTTTTTTCGTAACTCCTTATTTCGTAACAAAACATTACGTAAGTATGTGTGCATAAATATTATGACTCCATAACTAGCCCTAACCTTGACCGCCTTTAACTTCGCCAGCTGATGAGGCCTGTTAGGTTGGTGTTTTCAAAGTCCGGACGTAGTGGATACCTAACCTAACGTAATCTGTTCTGGGATGGATTTAAACTCACGACATCCCAGTTTGGAAGCAGGTGCTCTGACCACTGCCCTACGCCGATCCCTTGGCCCATTGCCCCACTTAACACAAAAAATGTGTTCAAGGGCAATATCATACAGACCTTTGCACGGTAACATTTATATAGTGTGGTCACCTCCAGCTAAAAATGACCCGTATAGAGATCGAGACTTAAAGGAAGAAACAAGAGAGGACCAGTGGGGAAGTTTCATGGGAAAAATAGTCAACAAATTTGACTGTAAAGGAAAAAATAGATAAAAGCTAGTTTTTTGTACATGTGGTCGGTGAACCATACATTATACGAAACCAGTGAGTCTACCACTTAAATTTGTCCGAGGGTGATTTTACAGGGGTTGAAAGGGGTGAAAAGATGATTTTTCGCATATAACATAAAAACGAAGTATTTTATCAAAAAATGTTACAAATAGAAGTTGTAGCTCACAACATTCCCTATAATTTGGTTAGTGTCCCATTCCTGTATGTCAAAGATTGTTGGAACAGGCCACATTTAAATCTTAGAGTATATCTTATACTGTTTCCTTTTCTATTTTGTATGTATTGCATGTGAATGATCGTTTTTTTTTTTTTTTTTTTTTTTTGGAGAGGATGATGTCTACATAAACCGAAGCTTGTGCGGAGGTAACGAGATGGGAATGACTTGAATGATGAACAAATGCCAGAGCTTACCGGGAATCAAACCCTGAACCTCTTGGTCTAGAAGTCAACGCCCTAACCACAAGACCAAACCGATCGGTCAATATTTAACTTAAAATATTGTCTCAGGGCGATTTTACCCATATTGAAATATGTAAAATTTTGTTTTTTTTTTTGCTGATACAAATGAAGAATTTCGTCAAATAAGGTATCAAATAAAATAGTGTTTCACATTTTTAGTAACTTCTATACAATGAAGTAAAGAAAGCAACTATATAAGCTAATGCAGACCAAATGGCCTAAGTATGTAAAAGTTAAGTAAAAACATTTTTACTTTTTTTTTAGTAGGAAGGTGACACTAATTCCTTTCCCTAGCAGTGAAGGTCACGAAGGTCCCTACGACCTATTTGTCAAGAACCTGAAAATTTTTGCAGCACTACATTTTTTAAGTCTGAACAACATGTTGAGTTAAGAGAAACTCGAATTGCAAGAAATGATTCAAATGTCAATAAATTGTATGATTGGCTTATTAATCACGATCCGTTTTCAAAAACGCAAATCATTACGTCACTCGGTACTGGAATTATTAGAAATGATGCTCTTAATTGTCATAAATCAAAGGATATTGGTGAAAACGATATAAAAATTATCTGGGAAATTGTATAAGGACATTGTCATAAAACGTGAAAACAGAGTACGTCTTCTGAGTGCCGTTAATTCCTCTATAATGGTACGTGAAAAGGGTATTACTATAGATCCTTTAATTCTCTATCAAAGAATGCTGTTGTGCAGAGAACCGAGTGAACATATATCAGAGTATTTGAAATTTGAAATTGTACCGTACCTAATGTCTCTTTTCACGAATACTGGAATGAAAAAAAAAACCACCAAGTCCGCTTTATATGATGGGTTTAAAAACATCGAAGACAATTTACTGAACAAGACAGACATCCACATAACAGATGGAGGGTATTTGTTGCACAAAGTGAAATGGAATTTTAAAAATGCAGTAATTATAAAGAAGTATGGAATATGTACGTCCAATATGTTTTGCGTACTTTTAAGTCTGCAGTAATCGTCTTCGATGGATATGATAATCCAATCATCAGTCCACAGTTCAGCATAACGGAAGTAATCCCCCTGTCTGTCGGCCAAGAAACATTTTTAGCTAATAGTGAAAACAAAAAACAACTCGTTGAAATGTTGAAAAAAAATTCGAAGAACAAAAATTTGAAGTACGACGCAGATATACTGATTGTGCAAACTGACATTCAGAAGTCTCAGAACTTGCAAGTGACAATTGTTGGCCAAGATATTGATTTGCTTGTACTTGTGATAGCTTTAAGTATAGCAGACAAAGATATATTTTTCTTGAAACCAAATATCGGCAAAATTAAAGCAAAATTATTTTCCTCGCAAAATTTGCAAATAGAATTCACAAATGTCAAAAGTTTCATCCTTCTAGCACATACTTTTAGTGGCTGTGACACGACTAGTTCAGTTCATGGGAAAGGTAAAAAACAATTACTGAAGCTATTGGAGAATAACAGAAATTTGGACAATACTGTAGCAGTGTTTTATAGTTTGAGTTCACATAAAAGTGAAGTAGAAAAAGCTGGTGAAAAATTATTTCTAATTCTGTATGGTTCGAAAGATGAAAGGCAAACACTAGACGAGTACAGATTTCAGATGTTTCAGAAATCTCTCAAAAAGGCATCTGCCAAATTAGAGCTGTTACCTCCAACTTCAGCAGCTGCAGCTCAGCATTCCTTTAGAGTTTACTATCAGGTTCAGAAATTGCAGGCAACCATAAAAGTCCAGAGGAATTGGGATGGGAAAGGAAAAATAATTTTTTGCAGCCCATTAAGACTTCATTAGAACCAGCTCCTGAATCAATTTTGAATTTAATTTCCTGTAGCTGCACGACTGACTGTTCTATTTTCGTTGTCGCTGCCTAAAATCCGGATTGCAATGCACAGTTATGTGTGAAAATTGTCAAGGATCAACGTGTCAGAATTGTGAAACGCCAGGTTATAATATTAATCTACCTACTATCGGTGTCACAGTGACTAGTGGTGTGTGCAACAAGTGAGTGTAGCATATATAATATTAATATTACTGATACTGAAGAAATATTAATATTGATGATGAAATTGAAAATGAATTTCTTATTGATGCTCTTGAAGAAACAAATGTTAATTAAAACAGTGATATTGAAGACTTTTTGTGACTTAAATTTTTATTATAAAAAGACTTACAAACGGGAAAACTTACCATATTTTAAAAATTAGTGAATAATTTTCTTGTAAAATTTTTATTGTATTATTTTTAAATACTTTCCCTTTAATTCAATTTAAATTTATCATCTGATATTTCTGAAAAAATGATTTATTCAGTTGTAAAAATTTTACTTTATCTTATGTGTTTGTTTTCGTAAATGTTTTGTGTTGATTCTATCTTCTTTTTGTGTGATTCACATATTTGATTTCATAAACCGATTGCTTCCTGATTTTGACATTTTATGATATGTGTTTAATTATGCAATTAATTTTGTTTAATGACTATTGTGTACAGTTCAAGATTAATTTTTTTGTATTTTTACATCATTTCAATTTTAGTCATTAAGTTCAGTCAAATCGTTCAGATTTTAAATTCAATAATTATTCCATTTGCTTTTTTTCTTAAACAATGTTTTATTTATAAAATTTTTGTTTCATTTTGCGATCCTTTTACTATATCATTCTTACTGTTGTTATTATCATTACAATTTTGTAAATATCGAAAGATACTTCTTCAAAATATTTCACCTGGAATAATAAACAATGTGAACTTATCAGAAAAGTGTTTTTTCACGTTTTCGTAAATATTCATCCTCTTAAAAAAAAAACAAAAAAATTATCATTCACATTTAATACACACAAATACAAAAAAACAGTATACTCTAAGTTTTAAATGTGGCCTGTTCCAACAATCTTTGACGTACAGGAATGTGGCACTCACCAAAGTATAGGAAATTTTGTGAACTATGACTTTTATTTGAAACATTTTTTGATAAAATACTTCGTTTTTAAGTTATATGCGAAAAATCGTTTTTCACCCCTTTCAACCCCCTAAAACAACCCCTAGACACTTTTAAGTGGTAGACTCATTGGTTTTGTATAATTTATGGTTCAAGGACTATACGTACGAAAAATTAGCTTTTATCTAATTTTTTCCTTAAAACTTCCTATTTTTCCTGGGCTGGCCCGATATGGAAGTGCGGGGGAGGGGGACTGTCCGCGCTGTACACATAGAGCGTTGAGGCATGTCTCATTTCTGTGGTGCAAATTGTTAAGTTAAAGCGAGCTGTGTTGTTTATAAGCGTGTTTATTTTATACGGTTATTAAAAGTGTACCTGTTATTCCGCTGAACTAACAGATGATCAAGATTGTTATTTGAATTATTTGTAACATTAAACATATACGGTATATATATATATAGAAACTAATCAAGTTTAAAAATTTGAAGTTCAATCAGTTGTATTATTGTGTATGACTTATACAAGGATTGTTCAATAGAAACACGTTTAGAGCTGTAAAGCATTTTTATTCAACGATTTATAAAAGAAGTCTCCATTAACATTAAGACACGAGTCCCACTGTTGCACTAATCTGTAGATTCTCTGCTAGTAAAATTCTTACGGCTGTTTGCGGAATCATTCGCTAACAGCAAACTCTACCTCAGCGTCCGATTTGAACCACCGTCCTTTTAGTGATTCCTTAAACAAAATTTAAGGTAAGATTTTTGCCTACCCATTCATTAACTACTAGCTTCGCCACTGGAGAGGACACAGATGTCCAAGAAGCAATACAAATGGTTATCACGGTCAACAAACGTGGCACAATAGAGATGACATAAAGTTTGGCTGTAGAAACGTTCGTACAAACATCGTTGGCAGACGGGGTTCGTTCGATGAGGAATAATTCAAATCTACCACTGTTATATTGTTTGTTGTTATCTCAAGGCCTAGATATGCGGTGAAGGGTTCAAATGCCACTTGACGTGTCAAACCGGATGATTAACTTCTAGTGAGAGAGCATAAGATGTCGCTTCCGGGGAGAAAGGCGTCATTCACGCAACGCTAGAAGGCAACACGTGGATTACCATTAGTTTTGACAGCTCAATAACTCGCCCACTTCGCAAATCACGCGTGTTACACATCGAACAAGGCCGTCGTACGTAATATACGTATGACTTTGCATGTTGGTACTGTGTGTAAAAATATTTGCTCTTTAGGTATTTGAAACTACAGCAAGAACTCGAATAACCCGAGAGATCGACTTAGACGCGAATTCACTGTAACGCGATTTATTTCAGCTTGCAAAGTGAACGAGGTGGGCATACACGTACACGACTGAAGAGGATACAAATAATATGCTAAATAATATTCTACATAAGAAACAAAAACTATACAGTCTCGTAATGGACTACAGTCGTCTTATAAATTCCCTGCATAGAATCTTGAAATTTTTTCAAAATTTTGAGTTCTTTTTTACGTCCATGTTCTTAAGGAAATGGAAGTATGGTCATGGCGAAAAAAATCGTGTTCGAGATAATGGCAGATTCTGATTGTACTACCCTCAAAATATGAAAAAGTCGTTATTCGAAAAGTGTGTGTGTGTGTGTGTGTGTGTGTGTGTGTGTGTGTGTGTGCCTATCTGTGTGTAGAATTTTTCTATGGCAAACGATAACAGCCGCAAATTCAAACAGAATCAAATAACGTTTTGCATACAGTTCTGAATTGTAGAGGACTCGAGGTCTATTAATTTTGGTGAAGATCGGTTAAGGGGAAGGGGTAGTTTACCTGCAACATTTTATGCTGTAACAAGAGAACGTTTTACATGAAGAACGATAACTGCCGTAAATTCAAACAGAATTCAATAATTTTTTACATATGTGCCTGAGTTGTAGAGGACTCGGGCTTATTGATTTTGGTGATCGGTTAAGGGAAAGGGATAGTTTGCCGGCCACTTTTAATGTTTTAACAAGAGTAATTGTTTCTATAACGAACGATAACTGCCGCACATTCAAACATAATCAAATAATGTTTTGCATGCATCCCTGAATTGTAGAGGACCCTGAATTGTGTGATCTATTGATTTTGGCGAAGATCAGTTAAGAGAAAGGTGCAGTTTACTAGCAACGTTTTATGTGATAACAAGGTTAATTTTTTCTATGACGAACGATAACTGCCGTAAATTCAACCAGAATCAAATAATGTTTTGCATGCTTTCCTGAATTATAGAGAGCTCAAGGTCTGTTGATTTTGGTGAAGATCGGATAAGGGAAAGGGGTAGTTTACCTGAAACATTTTTTGTTGTAACAAGAGTAAAGTAGGCTACTTAATTTTGATAAATAAAGTATCCTGATAAGAAGATCTTATTAACCCACTGTAGAAACGTAGATGAAATATCTATAAATGAAGAGGCTAGTTGAACGGGGTGGGGGTAATTTTCTATAAATGAAAATTATAGTTGAAGGGGGAGGGGATAATTTTTATATGTGAACTACGTTATCGGCAACAAAGTAGTAGTTTGGTGTTAAAATTCCTTCCCGGGCTGTTTGGCCGTAGTCCAATGTTTTCTGCAAAACCAGACGTTTCGGCAGTGCCGTCGACTGCCATCCTGAGTGAAAATCGAGTGCGATAACGTGTGGTGGTATACGTTAGTGACCACAGTACTGTGGTTAAGGCTGAAGCAATAAGTGGAAAGAAGTAGTTTCTATGGAAACATTTCATTTCGTAAACGATTTTAAATATAAATCTTAGAACATGGAAGTCATGTATGGTTCTCCATACCGATATTTTTATAAGGTTTATATGTGTACTACGTTACTGACAACAAAGGAGTAGTTTCTATGGAAACATTTTATTTCACTTTGACAAAATTCTATATTTTTTTAGGAATTATCGAACCGAATTCAAGTAAATGATTGGAACTGTATGAGTACCCGCAATACATTTCGATGTTTTTAATATACGATTGTATCGATATATTACGGCGTGGAAAAGAAGAAGTGTACTAATTGTAAATTGCACTATTTCTTAATGTAAAGCACAAATACGTGTTGTTTTGTTCTGTTGTGACCTTAAAGCAAAGAAATTTTCCAAACCAATCATTACATTTAGGTCGGATTAAGATTTCCTTTAGTCTGATCATTTCCAAAGTTACTTAAAATATATTTTTACTTCCATGTTCCTTAAGGAAATGGAAGTATGGTGATGGCAAATATCGGTATGGAGAACCATACATGACTTCCATATTCTAAGATTTATATTTAAAATCATTTTCAGCCAAACAGCCAGGCTGTGTCTTACCTGCCTTTTTATTGCTGTATTAAATGAAAAATATTATATTACATTAAAATGAAAAAATTATAATTTTATTGCCTGGCAACAAAATTATTTTATTTTTAACAATTACCATTGTTTCAAAAAGTTTAAATAAATTTTCAAGTACTTTACTCTTGTTAAAACGTAAAAGGTTGCAGGTAAACTACCCCTTCCCCTTAACCGATCTTCACCAAAATCGAAAGTCATGGAGACCTCTACAATTCAGGGACGTATGCAAAACATTATTTGATTCTGTTTGAATTTGCGGCTGTTATCGTTTGCCATAGAAAATACGCTTGATAAAAAACGTTGCAGGTAAACTACCCCTTCCCCTTAACCGATCTTCACCAAAAACAATAAGTCTTGAGTACTCTACAAATCAGGGCTGTATGCAAAACATTATTTGATTTTGTTTGAGTTTGCGGCTGTTATCGTTTGCCATAGAAAATACCCTTGTTAAAAAAACGTTGTAGGTAAACTACCCCTTTCCCTCAACCGAACTTCACCAAAAACAACAGATCTTGAGAACTCTACAATTTAGGGCTGTATGCAAATAATCTTTTGATTCTGTTTGAATTTGCGGCTGTTATCGTTTGCCATAGGAAATACCCTTGTTAAAACATAAAACGTTACAGGTAAACTACCCCTTTCCCTTAACCGATCTTCACCAAAATAAAAATATCTTGAGAACTCTACAATTCAGGGCTGTATGCAAAACATTATTTGATTCTGTTTGAATTTGCGGCTGTTATCGTTTGCCAAACAAACAAAATTACCCTTGCTAAAAAAAAACCGTTGCAGGTAAACTACCCCTTTCCCTCAACCGATCTTCACCAAAAACAATAGGTCGCGAGTACTCTGCAATTCAGGGCTGTATGCAAAACATTGTTTGATTCTGTCTGAATTTGCGGCAGTTATCGTTTGCCATAGAAAAAAAATCTACAGACACACAGACAGACAGACACACACACACACACACTTTTCGGAAAACGACTTTTTTTCATGTTTTGAGTGTAGTAGAATCAGAATCTGCAATAATCTCGAACACGATTTTTTTGCCATCACCATACTTCCATTCCTTAAGGAATATGGAAGTAAAAAAATCGTGTTCGAGATTATTGCAGATTCTGATTGTACTACACTCAAAACATGAAAAAAAGTCGTTTTTCGAAAAGTGTGTGTGTGTGTGTGTGTGTGTGTGTGTGTGTGTGTGTGTGTGTGTGTGTGTGTGTGTGTGTGTGTGTGTGTGTGTGTGTGTGTGTGTGTGTGTGTGTGTGTGTGTGTGTGTGTGTGTGTGTGTGTGTGTGTGTGTGTGTGTGTGTGTGTGTGTGGATTTTTTTTCTATGGCAAACGATAAAAGCCGCAAATTCAAACAGAATCAAATAATTTTTTGTATACAGCCCTGATTTGTAGAGTTCTCAGGACGTTTTGTTTTTGGTGAAGATCGGTTAAGGGAAAGGGGTAGTTTACCGGCAACGTTTTATGTTTTAAAAGGGTATTTTCTATGGCAAACGATAAGAGCCGCAAATTCAAACGGAATCAAATAAGTTTTTGCATACAGCCCTGATTTCTTGAGTACTAAAGACCTATTGTTTTCGGTGAAGATCGTTTAAGGGAAAGGGGTAGTTTACCAGCCACGTTTTTTGTTTTATCAAGGGTATTTTGTATGGCAAACGATAACAGCCGCAAATTCAAACAAAATCATATAATATTTTGCATACAGCTCTGAACTGTAGATTTCTCAAGACCTATCGTTTTTGGTGAAGATCGGTTAAGGGAAAGGGGTAGTTTACCTGCAACGGTTTTTTATCAAGGGTAATTTTTTTCTATGGTAAACGATAACAGCCTCAAATTCAAACAGAATCAAATGATGTTTTGTATACAGCCCTGATTTGTAGAGTTCTCAGGACGTTTTGTTTTTGGTGAAGATCGGTTAAGGGAAAGGGGTAGTTTACCGGCAACGTTTTATGTTTTAAAAGGGTATTTTCTATGGCAAACGATAAGAGCTGCAAATTAAAACAGAATCAAATACGTTTTTGCATACAGCCCTGTTTTGATGAGTACTAAAGACGTATTGTTTTTGGTGAAGGTCGGTTAAGGGAAAGGGGTAGTTTACCTGACACGTTTATTGTTTTATCAAGGGTATTTTATATTTTATATGGGTATTTTATAAGAAGATTCATAGAGGAAAAAAGAGGGAGTATATGATGAGACAGATGGAAAAGATAGAGGAATATAAGAGTAAAAGGCTGAGCCGAGATATGTACAGGAAGGTGAATGATATGAGACAGGAATTTCAGCCTAGAACAAATGCCTGTAGGGATAATAATGGTGGCCTTGTGAGTGATAATGCTGGCGTGATCAGAAGATGGACAGAACACTTCGAAGAGTTGCTAGGCTCAGTTGGGGAGGCTTCGATGGAGGCATCTGAGAATGAAGAGGAGGTAGGAGAATTCGAGGATGATAGAGAGGAGTTGGTGCCATCCTATGATGAGGTGTATGAAGCTCTAGAAAAGCCTAAAAATAACAAGGCAGCAGGTTCCGATGGTTTACCAGGGGAACTATTAAAGAGCGCAGGAGGAGATTTCATAAAGGAATTTGCCCATCTTATAGAGCGAATATGGCTGGAGGAGGTAATGCCTGATGAGTGGAACAATGGGGTGGTGTGTTTAATACATAAAAAGGGTGATCCGTTTATATGTAAAAATTATAGGGGCATCTCTCTACTTAATACAGCATATAAGGTATTGTCCAACATCATATTTTCTAGGCTGCTTCCCTACGCTGAGGAAAACATAAAAGAATATCAGTGTGGATTCACTAGGAATAGGTCAACAACAGACCAAATATTTACACTAAGGCAAATCCTGGAAAAAACGTTGGAATATGGAGTGCCCACTCACCATCTCTTTGTGGATTTCCAGTCGGCATATGATTCAATCAACCGGAAAATGCTATATAGAGCTATGAAGGAGTTGCATATACCATCTAAGTTGGTGCGTATGGTTGGAGTAGTTATGTCCAATTCTAAGTGCCAAATCAGAATACAATCAAATCTATCTAACTCCTTAAAAACATTGAATGGGTTGAAACAAGGAGATGCCTTAGCATGTCTGTTGTTCAACATAGCTCTAGAAAAGATCATCAGGGATTCAGGAATTCAAACTAGCGGACACATATTTCACAAGGAGGTACAGCTTCTGGCCTATGCCGATGACATTGACGTCATAAGTAGGTCTGAATCTGGCTTAAAGGAAGCCTTTCAGGAACTGGAGTTGTCCGCTAAGGCTATGGGCTTGGTTATAAACCAAAGCAAAACCAAATATATGGTTGTAGGTGCCAACACTCGTACCCTGTCCCTGCGCATTAACGATTATGAATTTGAAAAGGTTCAGGGTTTTCCATATCTCGGGTCATATGTGGACTCTGGAAATGACTCCTCTAGAGATATTGAAAAACGAATATTATCTGCTAATAGGTGTTACTACGGACTGGTGAAACATTTTAAATCAAAATTAATAACTAAAGATACAAAAGCCTCCCTATACAAGACCTTGATTAGACCAGTCCTGATGTATGGCTCAGAATGCTGGGTGTTAAAAAAACTAGATGGGCAGAGACTATCCGTTTTTGAGAGGAGGGTACTGAGGAGAATCTATGGCCCTGTGAGGGAAAACAACATTTGGAGGCGACTGCATAATCGAGAGTTGTACGAAAGGTTTAAAGATCTTCCGATCGTGCAACTCATACAAATTAACAGATTGCGTTGGGCTGGTCATGTGCAGAGAATGGCGGAGGATAGAATCCCAAAAAGAGTGATGAATTATTTGCCGATGGGAAGGAGAAGGAGGGGAAGACCGCGTACAAGATGGCTGGACCAGGTTGGTAAGGAGGCAGTGAGGCTGGGTGCAGCAAACTGGTGGACATTGGCCGGGAGTAGAGACCAGTGGGGAAGATTTCTTTTGGAGGCCAGGGCCCGGACTGGGCTGTAGCGCCGAGGATGTATGTATGTATGTATGTATTTTATATGGCAAACGATAACAGCCGCAAATTCAAACAGAATCAGATAATTGTTTGCATACAGGCCTGAATTGTAGAGTACCCAAGATCTGTCGTTTTTGGTGAAGATCGGTTAAGGGAAAGGGGTAGTTTACCTGCAACGGTTTTTTATCAAGGGTAATTTTTTTCTATAGTAAACGATAACAGCCGCAAATTCAAACAGAATCAAATGATGTTTTGCATACAGCCCTGTATTGTAGAGTTCTCAATACCTGTTGGTGTTGGTGAAGATCGGTGAAGGGAAAGGGGTAGTTTACCAGCAACATTTTATGTTTTAACAAGGGTAATTTTTTATATGACGAACGATAACTGCCGTAAATTCAAACAGAATCAACTAGGTTTTTGTATACCTTTTTGAACTAAAGAGAACTCAAGGTCTGTTGATTTTGTTGAAGATCGGTTAAGGGAAGGGCTAATTTATCAGCAACGTTTTATGTTTTAAAAAGGGTAATTTTTTTATGACGAACGATAACTGCCGAAAATTCAATGAGACTCAAATAATTTTTTGCACCCTTTCCTGAGTTGTAGAGAGCTCAAGGTCTATTGATTTTGGTGAAGATCGGTTAAGGGAAAGGGGTAGTTTACCTGCAACATTTTGTGTTGTAACAAGAGAATGTTTCCATGACGAACGATAACTGCCGCACATTCAAACAGAATCAAATATTTTTTTGCATACTTCCCTGAATTGTAGAGGACGGAAGGTCTGTTGATTTTGGAGAAGATCGGTTAAGAGAAAGGGGTAGTTTACCTGAAACATTTTATGATTTAACAAGAGTAAAGTACTTAATTTTTATAAATAAAGTATCCTGATATGAAGCTCATAGTAATCCACTGTAGAAACGTAGATGAAATATCTATAAATGAAGAAGTTAGGTGAACGGGGTGGGGTAATTTTCTATTATTAAAAATTATAGTTGAAGGTGGAGGGGAGAATTTTATATATGTGTACTACGTTATCGGCAACAAAGAAGTAGTTTTTTGTTAAAATTGCTTCCCGGGCTCTTTAGCCGTAGTCCAATGTTTTCTGCAAAACCAGACTTTTCGGCAGTGCCATCGACTTCCATCATCGGTGAAAATCGAGTGCGATAACGTGAGGTGGCATACGTTAGTGACCACAGTACTGTGGTTAAGGCTGAAGCAGTAAATAGAAAGAAGTAGTTTCTATGGTAATATATCATTTCGAAAATGATTTTAAATATAAATCTTAGAACATGGAAGTCATGTATGGTTCTCCATACCGATATTACTTCCATGTTCCTTAAGGAAATGGAAGTATGGTGATGGCAAAAAAAATCGTGTTCGAGATTATTCTGATTGTACTACACTCAAAACATGAAATATCGGTATGGAGAACCATACATGACTTCCATATTCTAAGATTTATATTTAAAATCATTTTCGAAATGAAATATTACCATAGAAACTACTTCTTTCTACTTACTGCTTCAGCCTTAACCACAGTACTGTGGTCACTAACGTATACCACCTCACGTTATCGCACTCGATTTTCACTGATGATGGAAGTCGATGGCATTGCCGAAATGTCTGGTTTTGTAGAAAACATTGGACTACGGCCAAATATCCCGGGAAGGAATTTTAACAAAAACTACTTCTTTGTTGCCGATAACGTTGTACACATATATATCAGTGGCGAAGTTACATGGAGGCAATTGAGGCAATGCCTACCCTAACAAATTCTGTAGAATAAAAATTATAAATACGTATGAACTACATAACGTAAAGATTATACATTGTTACTGTGACTGTCAAATTTATTAAACCGAAACGTGCTTTATTGAGCGACCGCTAGATGGTGACAGGTGAGATTCGGCATAGTTCGTTTAAAGCGAATGAGGCAACCTGAACTTGCCTCAGCGTTTTTTGTATACATCGTATGTAAGCAATGTAGAGGTGTGATAGGGAAGTGTAGGGAGGGGGGATTGTCCCGCGCTGTACACATAGAGCGTTGAGGCATGCCTCACTTCTGTGGTCCAAACAGTTAAGTTAAAGCGCCTGTGTTGTTTCTAAGTGTTTATTTTATGCGGTTATTAAAAGTGTCACTGTTATTCCGCTGAACTAACAGATGATCAAGATTGTTATTTGAATTATTTGTAACATTAAACATATATATAGAAACTAACCAAGTTTAAAAATTTGAAGTTCAATCAGTTGTATTATTGTGTATGACTAACACAAGGATTGTTCAATAGACACACGTATAGAGCTGTAAAGCATTTTTTATTCAACGATTTTAAAAGAAGTCTCCAATAACATTAAGATATGAGTTCCACTGTTGCGCTAACCTGTAGATTCCCTGCTAGTAAAATTCTTACGGCTGTTTGTGGAACCATTCGGTTACAGCAAACTCTACCTCAGCGTCCGATTTGACCCACCGCCCTTTTAGTGATTCCTTAAAAAAAATTTAAGATAAGATTTTTGCCTACCCATTCATTAACTACTAGCTTCGCCAGTAAGCAAATTGATGTCCATTTTTTCGGCTTGCACGCGTTATGTTGGTGTGGGTTTCGGCACTTTCCATTTAAAAAGCGTGCAAACGTAAGAAAATAAACATGAGTGAGGCCAGAAATAACGTGAATTGTGTGTTTGTGTCTTACCTGCCTTTTTATTGCCGTATTAAATGAAAAATATTATATTACATTAAAATTAAAAAATTTTAATTTTATTGCCTGGCAACAAAATTATTTTATTTTTAACAATTACCATTGTTTCAAAAAGTTTAAATAAATTTGCAAGTACTTTACTCTTGTTAAAACGTAAAAGGTTGCAGGTAAACTACCCCTTCCCCTTAACCGATCTTCACCAAAATCGAAAGTCCTTGAGACCTCTACAATTCAGGGATGTATGCAAAAAAGTATTTGATTCTGTTTGAATTTGCGGCTGTTATCGTTTGCCATAGAAAATACGCTTGATAAAAAAACGGTGCAGGTAAACTACCCCTTCCCCTTAACCGATCTTCACCAAAAACAATAGGTCTTGAGTACTCTACAAACCAGGGCTGTATGCAAAACATTATTTGATTCTGTTTGAATTTGCGGCTGTTATCGTTTGCCATAAGAAATACCCTTGTTAAAACATAAAACGTTACAGGTAAACTACCCCTTTCCCTCAACCGATCTTCACCAAAAACAATAGGTCTTTAGAACTCTGCAATTTAGGGCTGTATGCAAATAATCTTTTGATTCTGTTTGAATTTGCGGCTGTTATCGTTTGCCATAGGAAATACCCTTGTTAAAACATAAAACGTTACAAGTAAACTACCCCTTTCCCTTAACCGATCTTCACCAAAAACTAAAGGTCTTGAGAACTCTACAATTCAGGGCTGTATACGAAACATTATTTGATTATGTTTGAATTTGCGGCTGTTATCGTTTGCCAAAAAAAAAAAATTTCCCTTGATAAAAAAAAACCGTTGCAGGTAAACTACCCCTTTCCTTCAACCGATCTTCACCAAAAACAATAGGTCGCGAGTCCTCTACAAATCAGGGCTGTATGCAAAAAATTATTTGATTCTGTTTGAATTTGCGGCAGTTATCGTTTGCCATAGAAAAAAAATCTATAGACACACAGATAGACACACAGACACACAGACACACACACAGACACTTTTCGGAAAACGACTTTTTTTCATGTTTTGAGTGTAGTAGAATCAGAATCTGCAATAATCTCGAACACGATTTTTTTTGCCATCACCATACTTCCATTCCTTAAGGAAATATGGAAGTAAAAAAGTCGTTTTTCGAAATGTGTGTGTGTGTGTGTGTGTGTGTGTGTGTGTGTGTGTGTGTGTGTGTGTGTGTGTGTGTGTGTGTGTGTGTGTGTGTGTGTGTGTGTGTGTGTGTGTGTGTGTGTGTGTGTGGATTTTTTTCTATGGCAAACGATAACAGCCGCAAATTCAAACAGAATCAAATAATTTTTTGCATACAGCCCTGATTTGTTGAGTACTCACGACCTATTGTTTTTGGTGAAGATCGGTTGAGGGAAAGGGGTAGTTTACCTGCAACGTTTTATGTTTTAACAAGGGTATTTCCTATGGTAAACGATAACAGCCGCAAATTCAAACAGAATCAAAAGATGATTTGCATACCGCCCTAAATTGTAGAGTTCGCAAGATCTGTTGTTTTTGGTGAAGATCGGTTAAGGGAAAGGGGTAGTTTACCTGCAACGTTTTTTTTAACAAGGATATTTTCTATGGCAAACGATAACAGCCGCAAATTCAAACAGAATCAAATAATGTTTTGCATAAAGCCCTAATTTGTAGAGTACTCAAGACCTATTGTTTTTGGTGAAGATCGGTTGAGGGGAAGGGGTAGTTTACCAGCAACGTATTTTATCAAGCGTATTTTCTATGGCAAACGATAACTGCCGCAAATTCAAACAGAATCAAATAATTTTTTGCATACTTCAGTGAATTGTAGAGGACTCAAGGTCTTTTGATTTTTGTGAAGATCGGTTAAGGGGAAGGGGTAGTTTACCTGCAACGTTTTACGTTTTAACAAGAGTAAAGTACTTGAAAATTCATTTAAACTTTTTCAAACAATGGTAATTGTTGAAAGTAAAATAATTTTGTTGCCAGGCAATAAAATTATAATTTTTTCATTTTAATGTAAATCATGTATATTGTGCTTGGCAGGCAAGCATATCTCAGTTATGTATTGTTTACGTTTCCATTTTATTATTATGACTACCGACTACCGCAGTAAAAAGGCAGGGAAGACACACACACACACACACACACAAAATTCGCGTTATTTCTGGCCTCATTCATGTTTATTTTCTTACATTTGCACGCTTTTTAAATGGAAAGTGCTGAACCCATACCAACATAACGCATGCAAGCCGAAAAAGTGTCCAGCGTGGATAGCGATTTGCTTCCTGTGGATCGCTGGGCAGTGTAACTGCACGTGTTTACAGAGGAACGATTCATAGACAGACTTTTCGTCTTTAGGGAATGAACACTCTGCAAGATGCTGAGGGTCCATGAGTGACTTCGGAGCGCTCCTTCTTTTCCGCGTGTTTGTTCTGTTAAACGTACACTGTAGATTCGCAGCTTTATTCTAAGCAACGCTCAATAGGAAATGTTGAAAATTTTTGTCCACGGTGTACCCTCATACACACTAAACCTGCTCTGATGTTTTAATTACGGACATCATAATATTAAAACTTTGGAAACTTGAGCACTACTTAATGGAGTTCAATCATTAACTTATTATTTTATGCATATTTTTTATATATATGTGTACAACGTTATCGGCAACAAAGAAGTAGTTTTTGTTAAAATTCCTTCCCGGGATATTTGGCCGTAGTCCAATGTTTTCTACAAAACCAGACGTTTCGGCAATGCCATCGACGTCCATCATCAGTGAAAATCGAGTGCGATAACGGGAGGTGGTATACGTTAGTGACCACAGTACTGTGGTTAAGGCTGAAGCAGTAAGTAGAAAGAAGTAGTTTCTATGGTAATATTTCATTTCGAAAATTATTTTAATTATAAATCTTAGAATATGGAAGTCATGTATGGTTCTCCATACCGATATTTTCAATTTACTGTTGGTAAATCCAGGCGTTTCGGCCTCATTATCCGAGGTCATCTTCAGTGGTAAAAAACGTTTGGCAGTTGCTCGCCAAATACCCCAGTGCTGAGGCACAAAACTATGCACGTATAAGGCAATATATATTTTGACTGTTCGGCCATTTGTTGTTTGTATCAGAACAAGACTATTTGTTTTTACAAGACGCCATCCGTAACAGTATGCGTAGCGCCCACTATTTCCCGTATCAGATCGTTGGGTATTCGTTCCCTTCTGCATTGTCCATCTGCCCATGATTTTATTGTTCTTTCTGTTTCTTCCTTCAAAGACCACATTTGAGAATCATATGTGATGACACTTCTTGCGACAACAAAATACGTGTGTTTTCTGTTTTCCTTTTTTAACATATTCTTACCTCAGTCTACACCGTTCAGCAGAGGAGTCGCTTTTCTGTTTCTGTCTGTAACTGCGGCACGGCGTCAGATGTTTCATACTGTACTAGTAATGTTCAGTACCACCTCAACCTGCTCGCCCATTCATCGAAACTTTTCATAATACACATATCACAATCTCTCTCTCTCTCTCTCTCTCTCTCTCTCTCTCTCTCTCTCTCTCTCTCTCTCTCTCTCTCTCTCTCTCTCTCTCTCTCTCTCTCTGCCTCCTCCTGCTCCCTCACTGGTGCACGGTTTCCCTCATTGTCTTTACTCTCTGACTGAGAGGAACTTGTCCCCAGATCAGCCAGGGACTCGTCTTCGCAAAATATCAATATGAAACAATTACAAGAAAAAACTGAAGACGTCTCTCCCTTCTAATATAAGATCCTGATGTCGTTCTTTTATTTACGTATATTCTGTTTTTTCCAACCTCCCAACCACCATTTCTTGTGCCCTTTAATGAGTTACCGAGCCATATAGTTCAGATTGCCATAGTCTTGGTCGTCTGCAAAACACAGTGAATCTAAGGTAGTTACTAGTGTAAAAAGAAAGCATTACCTCAAGCCAAATTATGGTCAGTGTTGGATGACGTGGCGGGGGGGGGGGGGGCAGTTCGAGTTAATGACACGTGAAACAGCTGTTGAGAGATTACAAACAGCAGCAGACAATGAGGCATTGAACTTTTCGTGCGACCGCCACTTTTGCCATTGTTCTGTTCTGCTGTTAATTTGCCGGTGAAAATAAGTTAAAAAAAAATTACCCGTTACAGAAGCAAACAATACTAGAGAAACATTTTCAGCCAACAACGGAAGTCTCGAACGCTACAATTAAACAATTTATTCAATGAGTTCGCATGGCTATCAGGACGGCATTAAAATGAGCACTTTTTGTTTGTTGTTAAAATATTTTATAAATTCTTTTTATTATTATAAATTTGGATAATGTCTAGACACATTAGAGAACACAGAAACCAATCAATTTAAAGTTTACAGATTATGTTATTCGATTTACACAAGGAACAACCAACATGTTTCGGACACATTATACACGTTTGCGAGCGTATTGTGTGTGTATGTGTGTGTGTGTGTGTTGATGATGATCTGTATTGGTTGTAGGGTGAGTCGTGTTGTAGAATTTCGCTGTTTCTCCATAAGCGTTTTCTGCGACTTATTGGTAACTTCATCTCTACCATCTCCAATCTTCAGTTGCTAATTCTTCCTTCATGTGATAGGATATAATTGTGTGTGTGGGGGGGGCGCGCTTTAACGTTATCACAATTCTGTATCACGAAATCTTTGCTTATAAAGTCAACGAAAGAAAAACAGTACCTACATCTCTCCCTAGCTCTCTCTTCATGCACACACACACACACACATTTGCAAGCAATTTCACCTAATCTTATAAAAGGGCCTAAGCCATACACATTCCATCTACTTCGTACTATGTACTGGGGTTTTCTCAAGTCCTCCTTCTCTGCACATCCTTTCACTATTTTTCTCTACTTCCCTTCTTGCCATATTTCAGCCTACATCGCACCTTGTTTTGAAGAGTATAGAAATATACTCTTCCAACTAGATTCATTTCCTCCATCCTATTGGCATGTCCATGTCATCTCGACTGATCCACCCACTTCTATTTTATTGTTTATTGCCTTCGTATTTAGTTTTATATATAAATTGTTCTGGCATCCATCTCAACACCTTAATTTGCTAGTTGCTATTACTATAATCAAAATACTTGTATTGCTGTTTTTACAGATATAATTACTTGTCCAGATTGTTAAATAATGTTCTTTGAAATATAATCTTACATTTATTATTTACGACTGTAACAGGAGTAAAAATTATTTACTTCAGACTTAATTTTAGTTTCTACTTTTACAAAGAAATATTAACGCGCGGCGTAATAAAGCAGTGTCTTTTCCATACATTTTTTAAATATATTGCGACAGTACAACCGTATACGGTACTGTGCATTGCAAAAATAATCATAATAATTAATAAAAACAAATAAAACTATGGTTAATAGACGATTCAGATTCCAAGCTGGATTGTTTAAAATATAGGGAACGCACCGTTCAGGCATGTACACGCATATCTGGCCACCTGTCCCTAGCTGTGTGTACATGTGTATTTTGTTTGTGTGTGTGAAGCCTGTCCGTTCCTGGACAGTAACCACCCCTATTCAAATGATGTTAGATTTTAAGTATAATTTTAATTATAAGAAAAATATGTACGATAATGTAAAACAAAAGACACCAAAGTGTGTACTTTATAAAGATGCACAAAGGGTTAAAACCCCGTTTAAAAGTGACGTAAAGTGAAAGTACAATGAAGAAAAAGAGAATAACTCCCTGAATAATTACAATAAAGAAGTGTAAGTTACATATAATAGACATATGAAAATTAGTGATCGATTGAGTATCGTGTAGTGTAAAACAGACTTCGCAATTCGCGAAGATAAACGAAATTAGTGAATCGGAGGAGAGTGGGAGAAAGTACGCGTCGACAAACTCTGACAAGACAGATATTGTTCGGACAAGAGCTTTTACACGATGTGGCTATAAATACCGGGTCGCGCTAATACATTTTTTTTCTTCTATATTCAACCGTTGCCGTAGGAGGCTATGTCAGTCAACTACGTGATCGTAAATCTACAGTAAGCGTCACCTGACGAACTGCGAGGCAGAACAGAGGTTCGATGGACACACCTACAACCCATGATGTGAGCAGAGACAATGACAACTAAGAAAGACAAGCAGTGGAATCCTGGAAGAGGACTCGAGGACCCAAGGACACGAAGGACTGGAGCAAGGACTGGAAGAGGACCCGAGGACCCGAGGACTCAAGGACACGCTGATAATATGCCACATCAAACGAGGCGATAAAATCCATAATAATTACAGACAATCGAAAGACAATATTTAAACTAAAACGAAAGACATTCAAAACTGTTGCTAACTGAATTTAATTTGTACATAGTAATGTAAAGTCTAAATTGTTCGTTTAGAATAATGTCTCATGTATAGAAATTAATATTGGAATAACGTAAATGCTATGAGAGGGCAATGTTTGATTTTTAAATTAAAGTAAATTTAAATAATTAGTAAAGTCCTTTAATTGATAAAAGAGAAATGCATATGCAGTAGAAAAGAATTAAAGCCAAGTAAATTCATTGTTGAAATAAATCGATAAGCAATTGCAAAGATGGCCACACTAAATGAGTAAGCCGAGAGCAGAATTAATTATAAGTAAGATTAGATAATAAGATTTTTATATAACCTGTTTAGATATAAATTATTCACCAGAAGACACATACATAAGATTGCCCAAGCGATGAATAATGAATTTTTGTATTGCCGAAGTAAGTAAAGAGGTTGCTGAATAAATAATGTAAAGATTTAGAAAACGTATTACGCGTTCTTCTTATTACGATTGCACCTAACATCATTGAATTTGTGTGTTATATAAATTTGGCGCTCCAAAAGCGTGGGGCTAACCAAATTAAATTACATTGAATTTGTGTTGTTATAATATTTTTGCGATATTTTTAAAATTATTTTAATGTTATTATTATCTTTTTATGTAAACCTAACTTCTAGAGCTTCTAATTTGTACAAATACTAATTACTTCCATATTCCTTAAGGAATGGAAGTATGGTGATGGCAAAAAAAATCGTGTTCGAGATTATTGCAGATTCTGATCCTACTACACTCAAAACATGAAAAAAGTCGTTTTCCGAAAAGTGTCTGTGTGTCTATCTGTCTGTCTGTCTTCTGTAGATTTTTTTTCTATGGCAAACGATAACTGCCGCAAATTCAAACAGAATCAAATAATTTTTTGCATACAGCCCTGATTTCAGAGTACTCGCGATATATTGTTTTTGGTGAAGATCGGTTGAGGGAAAGGGGTAGTTTACCTGCAACGGTTTTTTTTTAGCAAGGGTAATTTTGTTTGTTTGGCAAACGATAACAGCCGAAAATTCAAACAGAATCAAATAATGTTTCGCATACAGCCCTGAATTGTAGAGTTCTCAAGATCTGTTGATTTTGGTGAAGATCGGTTAGGGGAAAGGGGTAGTTTACCTGTAACGTTTTATGTTTTAACAAGGGTATTTCCTATGGCAAACGATAACAGCCGCAAATTCAAACAGAATCAAAAGATTATTTGCATACAGCCCTAAATTGTAGAGTTCTCAAGACCTATTGTTTTTGGTGAAGATCGGTTGAGGGAAAGGGGTAGTTTACCTGCAACGTTTTTTTAACAAGGGTATTTTCTATGGCAAACGATAACAGCCGCAAATTCAAACAGAATCAAATAATGTTTTGCATACAGCCCTGATTTGTAGAGTACTCAAGACCTGTTGTTTTTGGTAAAGATCGGTTAAGGGGAAGGGGTAGTTTACCTGCAACGTTTTTTTATCAAGCGTATTTTCTATGGCAAACGATAACAGCCGCAAATTCAAACAGAATCAAATAATGTTTTGCATACTTCCCTGAATTGTAGAGGTATCAATGACTTTCGATTTTGGTGAAGATCGGTTAAGGGGAAGGGGTAGTTTACCTGCAACCTTTTACGTTTTAACAAGAGTAAAGTACTTGAAAATTTATTTAAACTTTTTGAAACAATGGTAATTGTTAAAAATAAAATAATTTTGTTGCCAGGCAATAAAATTATAATTTTTTCATTTTAATGTAATATAATATTTTTCATTTAACACAGCAATAAAAAGGCAGGTAAGACACAGCCTGGCTGTTTGGCTGAAAATGATTTTAAATATAAATCTTAGAATATGGAAGTCATGTATGGTTCTCCATAACGATATTTTTATTAAAGCCGTGGCCATTATATTAAATGCTCATTAAATACCTTTGTCTATTTAGGATTGAATTTTTAAAATTAATCTTCAAATTAATGTTGAATGAAGATCTCTAGAGCTCAATTAATGACACTTCGAATTAATGTTGATGGTACTTCGTGTGACATTCAAATTAACGTTAGTTTAAGATTTTAACGACGCTACGCTGTGCGTTATTACGACGACTGTCAGCCAGTTTGGAGAGTCAACAATAAACTAACGGTTGGAGAATGTACGGCGTCAAGTAAACCCACACGACTAACGCGGAAATTTCATAACTCGCCTCGGTTTGGTTAAACTGAACACGATCTACTTTGGGACGTGAACGTGAGCTACAGTTCAACGTGATTTCATTTAGGGATGGCTCACGAATCACGTTAACAAGATAAACAGACTGGAATTACACAATATGTACCAGGCCTCTCCCCCCCCCCAAATTCGACATCCCTCGCGTCTACTTATGATGACGTCACAAATGTTATGTATAGTCGTAAAGTTAGTACAGGAAGAACTGCTTTTGCCTTGTTGGTACAAGACATTTATACAATTTCTATATTAAGTTAAACATTAACTCAGCAATTTATCTCTAATTTCTATTGCTACAAACGTCTAAGAATTTACTTCACTGAGTGGGAAAAATTCGCTACACCTCTGTTATGTGGACTTTCTCCTTATATACAGAACTTTTATAGGAACCAATATTACACTACAGCAGTGGACATGGCCGGATTAAGGCTACGGGGGGCCCGGGGCTATTTAAGAGCAAGGGCCTATGTATGAAATTTTCGCGTTTTGCACAATACTTTACTTTATTCAGACAATCATTTAATAAATATAATAAAATATTGTTCTGAAATCGTATTTTTACTCACATATTTTTTCTTTATTTTATACTGAAACTGTTTACTATTATTTTATTTCGTAGATCTTTTTTCAATAACCAACAGTACAAATAAATTAGAGAATACAAAATAATTTAACTGAAATATTTCTTTCTGCTCTTCTTTTTGGCAAACTCTGCTATCAAGTCATCCACATCCATTAGTTTTAATAATTCTCTTTCAATAGTTAATCTTACTAAATTAGTTAAGCGGCTATCAAGCATTGTTGATCGGTACATGTTCTTGATTCTTTTAAGAGTAGAAAATGATCTCGCAGCCTCGCAGTTCACTATACGAATAGTGAGAAACAATCGATAGGCTATATAAATATTTGGAAATACATCAATAATGTCAGTGTTAACTATCCAATTTAAAACAGGCAAAGGATACAGTGTTATCATTTTCAGCTTTATTTTTTCGATTAAAATAATTTAATTAGTCCCCCAAGTATTACTTAAATCCGTGATCCGCACTTCAGGTACTCTCCTTGTCAGTGCGGTTTTTAACATTTCGCTTGCACGGAACATTTTATTTACTCGTTCTAAAATGAGAATTTTTAAATGTGGTCGGGATGCCCCCCCCCCCCCGACAAGCGGAGCCCCCTTAATCCGGCACCGGCAGTGGATGTCTTGCGGTTTTCTTCACATCAACTTCATAAGTTGGCCACCATGGTTTACAAGATGAATAGCTTCTGTATCAATGTAGTCATGTAAGAACAGTGGGTTCAGGCTATTGGGCGAACCGCCTTGACTCTGGCCGTATTACCATGCATATAAACGATTACTTTGATTTCGTAAGTAGCAAGGATTAAACTGAAACGTTATTTTCTGTTAATAAAAGACATGTGAAATTTATACGCTTAGTCGGCGTTAGTCAACAGACCTGCATCTAAATAAAAGTGCTGCGTTTCACCAATAATGTTTCAATCTACGTGGCAAGGCTTTAAATCAGCGGAAGAAAAAGTATGAAGGAAGATGTGTTGACCTTGGGAAGTCTGCTTGTATATAGTCTGCAGTTTTCTGTCAATCGAGTATCGTGGATAACGGTAAAGAAGATCTGTAATCTGTCGTCGGAAACTGCAGGAGGAACACAAAGTCGGGGTTTGGAACTCAATTACGTAAAACAAAGTACCGTCGAAAGAAACAGAGGAAAGAACGACAAAACGGGCGATATTACGGATGACACTGAAGCCTGCAGTGTCTCTACCCGGGGGGGGGGGGGAGGTGACCAACGGCAAGGGTGACACGCCGAACGATTTTCAATGACAAACTTGTCTATCTAAAATATGTAACATACGACAAAATTTATTTATAAAAATTTGGATTTTTATAAACCAAAGAGTAGAGGGAATACAAAGTCTCAGTTAATACAAAGGAAGACCAAGGTATTTATGTATAAGGTCCTAGTGCGCCCAGTACGGACTCATGCATCAGAGACATGGACACTGCCTAGATCAGATGCGAGGCAACTAAATATTTGAGAGGAGGATCCTCAGGCCAACGTTTGGTCCAGTGGAAGAGGGGTGAGCCTAGAGGGAAAATATAATTTAGATCTCTATAATTTGTATGATGAACCTGATGTGGTCACCTTTATTAAATTAAAAAGATTAGAAAAAACGTTGGAATATGGAGTGCCCACTCACCATCTCTTTGTGGATTTCCAGTCGGCATATGATTCAATCAACCGGAAAATGCTATATAGAGCTATGAAGGAGTTGCATATACCATCTAAGTTGGTGCGTATGGTTGGAGTAGTTATGTCCAATTCTAAGTGCCAAATCAGAATACAATCAAATCTATCTAACTCCTTAAAAACATTGAATGGGTTGAAACAAGGAGATGCCTTAGCATGTCTGTTGTTCAACATAGCTCTAGAAAAGGTCATCAGGGATTCAGGAATTCAAACTAGCGGACACATATTTCACAAGGAGGTACAGCTTCTGGCCTATGCCGATGACATTGACGTCATAAGTAGGTCTGAATCTGGCTTAAAGGAAGCCTTTCAGGAACTGGAGTTGTCCGCTAAGGCTATGGGCTTGGTTATAAACCAAAGCAAAACCAAATATATGGTTGTAGGTGCCAATACTCGTACCCTGTCCCTGCGCATTAACGATTATGAATTTGAAAAGGTTCAGGGTTTTCCATATCTCGGGTCATATGTGGACTCTGGAAATGACTCCTCTAGAGATATTGAAAGACGAATATTATCTGCTAATAGGTGTTACTACGGACTGGTGAAACATTTTAAATCAAAATTAATAACTAAAGATACAAAAGCCTCCCTATACAAGACCTTGATTAGACCAGTCCTGATGTACGGCTCGGAATGCTGGGTGTTAAAAAAACTAGATGAGCAGAGACTATCCGTTTTTGAGAGGAGGGTACTGAGGAGAATCTATGGCCCTGTGAGGGAAAACAACATTTGGAGGCGACTGCATAATCGAGAGTTGTACGAAAGGTTTAAAGATCTTCCGATCGTGCAACTCATACAAATTAACAGATTGCGTTGGGCTGGTCATGTGCAGAGAATGGCGGAGGATAGAATCCCAAAAAGAGTGATGAATTATTTGCCGATGGGAAGGAGAAGGAGGGGAAGACCGCGTACAAGATGGCTGGACCAGGTTGGTAAGGAGGCAGTGAGGCTGGGTGCAGCAAACTGGTGGACATTGGCCGGGAGTAGAGACCAGTGGGGAAGATTTCTTTTGGAGGCCAGGGCCCGGACTGGGCTGTAGCGCCGAGGATGTATGTATGTATGTAAAGATTAGAATGGACTGGACACATTACACGTGCTTGTGAAAGCAGTCATTAAGAAGATATTTAATGCAAAGTCAGAAAGTAAAAGGAAAGTTGGAAGGCAAAAGCTAAGATGGAGGGACGGGGTGAGTCAGGACATCAGTACCTGTTCCAAGAGGTAATCGACTGTTGTCCAATCCATTAAGTTGTTCTTTCCATTTCCTTCTATGGCTTCTATTTTCCTTCAGGCCTTCACTGATGTTATATTTAGTACATATTTAGTTTATTCCTTATATCCTTGTTTCTTAATCTATCAGGCACGTGTGTTTGTGTTTGCATTCGTTGTACGTCGTTTTACTTATTGTCCATATTTCGCGTCCATATATGTAGATTGCAATCGTAACAGTTCTATAGAATTACAGTTGCGCGTCTCGGTTTTAAGAGCCGTTTTTCTACACATTCTTGCAAACCCGTTAACCTTCTGGTCCATATCGTTACCCTACCGTACATTATACCTTAAATATCAAAAGATGCTGGCTTGTACAACTGACTTGTTATTTCCTACTAAGTTACTTCGTACTTTGTACACTCGTGAAAAGCCACGTCTTCCACTTGTATCGTTACCTTGTATTCTATTTGAATATGGGTTTGAAATACGAAACTGAACATAGGAGAAGATTTTTTCAAGCATGTCCTGAATAATGGCTTATAAATATAATAGTACTCGTATATTATCTTATTTTATAAAATCATAAAGTCGTATAATTATGTAGAATCTTATAAAAATGTTAAGAGCGTAAACTTACACGTAACAATAGAGTAGTTATTTGAAAAATCGAGAACAAACGTTTTTTTTGTGTTTATGTTTCCATAAATCATAATCGCTAATAACCATTTTTAACTATTTTATACCATGACGTGTACGCCTGTTCTATACCTAGACAATACGACACACTGGTGGTTCGAAACCACCCTCCTGGGAGCGATATTATTCTGCGGTCACAATTCCGTCTGGAACACTCCCAGGTCAGATGTCCTGCAGGATTGTGCCTCCCCATTATTCACGTACGTTACTGAATTTGAATATACGCAATAGTTATAGTTTAGAAATACCAGACTTGTTAGAACGCAAAAAAAGTGCTGGATGTGTTGTTGAATCATCGAATAACTACGCGAATAAATTAACAGGCTTATACAGACGAGTAAAATTTTCAGAAATAAATGGGAAGCGAACTTACGGAATGTAGGGAGGCAGAATGTGGCTTATCGACGCTTCTTTTTAATTTGTTCGTTGAGGGAACGATGAAAGGAATTTTTGAAACGGGATTTAAGTTTACGGAGAGGCTTTAAGAAATTCCGCCTTCCGATCCGATTCAACCGTGTTATCTATTAATTACAAATTTATAAAATATGTTCGTTACGCGAACAATAAACAAATCGAATTATACAAACATACATGATTCAAAGAGTTGTGCATTGACAGCTCTTCTTATTATTGTCCACAGAATACACACATACACAAAAACTGTAATTAAAAGTATAAATCTCTGAACATCTAAACAAACTGACACTACCACTTACGGCTGGCTTGACTGAGAATTCACATTAAGAATTTACGTATCTGTTTCCACACTTACCTTCTTGACCACAATGAAATATATCGCAAATAGCGAATTCTTTTTCTTTATTAAAAGAATTAAAAACTACCGGGCTAATGGGCAGGGGTCGATTGCTTGATGATGATTGCAACATTTGTTCTTCTCTAGACGTTTCGACCATCCATCAGAGGAACATCTTCTTCAGTAGGAACAAAAATATTCGACAGGAGATGGTAGGGCGAACGTATCTTGTATTGCTCAGGAGCGAATTTACGCGAGGGGACGAACGGAACCGGAACCCCCCCCCCCAGAAGGGTCTACAAAAATTGACGAATTTTGTTAATCTCTTACTTTTTAGGCTATTTTACTGTTTTTCAGCTGTGTATTATATCCTGGGTTTGCTAATTGCCGTAATAGCCCCCGTTATAGACTCTTTTTCTTTTAGTTTTGTAGTTTCATTTACAATAATTTAAACCACTCCAAAACACTCCCGCCATAAGGTAATCCTGACTGTGCTCCTGGTCAATCTATAAACTAATAGTGAAACAGGTATCGACATATGATTCACAATTTTGTTGGTGTACTAGACGAATACACGCCAAAATACAAGTCGAAAGTCGAATGTTGTCGAAGGTCGAACATACAGATAATACAAAGATTTCAGACACAGTATTTCGAGTAGTCGTCGAGACACGGTGTGACGATTTTAAAAGAGGAAAAAATGAAATAAAAGAAATTTAAAATAATTTAAAATCTCACATTAAAACAGAACATAAACCCCTAATGAAAATGATAATGTAACCCCGCAATAATACCCAAAATAAATAGTTTTAAAACCAAAAAGAATTCTATAATAAAATTGCGATAACACCCCTTAATAATTAACCCGGCTTTAACCTGCCGAAACCGGCATCAACACGCATAATTACCCGTGAATATGACTAATAATTGTATTAAATCGGAACTTGATAAAAAACATAATGATGTACAATAATAAAATAATAAGTAAGAGATACCGTAGTATAATTAAATATAGTTAAATATGTCAGAGAATAAACGAGTAAATATTAATCGAATATGGAACTACTTTTATGCTGAATAGTAAGTGAAGCGAGATTACTACTCTGACCCCTTAACTAATAAACTACTTGCGATGGAGCGGTCGAGGCGTAAACAGCATACTGCCGAGATGCGGTATAGTAATTATATTTTCAAAAGTTAATAAACTCACAGTTGAGACGTAGCGGCACTAAATACAAATTTAAACAACATGTGAACCGCGAATATAATCTACAAGTATAATTAAAGTAAATATGTAGTGAACAAGTGAGAGTGAATGAGAATTGAGCGTCTATGACATCTCTAGAAATCTAAACAATAAAGTGTATGTAATTAGAAATATGGTGAAATCATAATGTGAAACTCAATAACTAAATCAACATGTGACGTGATTACAAGTGAATAAAACTTTTGTGTAAAAGTCCAAAACAACAAGCGATTACTACAACTTATTAAAAAAGGAGAGAACCAGGACTCACCATGACTAAAATGACCTCCGAACTTCACCAACAACAGAAACCTGATCTTCAGAAGAAAACTACAAGACACCAGGACAACCGAGAGAGTCGCCGATTCGCCGAGGATGATACCCACAGGTGACACTGAACTTTGAATTCAGTGGTTCAAAACTTGAAGTATAATATTGTATGATAAACACTAAATAGATAAAAACTGAACGTTAAGTAAAACAAGAAAGACTGATTTAATTAAATTAAATGTAATTTCATGTTTAGCAATAACATGCGTTAATTTAAATAATTTTTGGTTAAATAAAGCAGTATTTAAGATAACACAAGAATAAATATTATAAATGTGATATCATATGCTGAAACGAAGTACTCGGATCCGAGGATATTAATAAAAGAAAAACTAGGTTAACTCAGTACTAAATTACTCTAATTCTCTTTGTACAAGAGGTACAAATGTTTTAACTTTAATATACTCATTGCTAAATTTATGTAATAAAGAGATGTCATGGTTATCCAAAAGGTGAGTGAATATATCTACCAAATCCCTTGTCAATATCCCTCAATTCACGGGACCCTATTTAACATTTGTGTACTTAATAGTTATTTATGATTTTGTAAAGAATATGGCAGCCTTGTTTAATTGACCTGAGCCAATTAACCAGGTTCCCGAATTGTAACGTGTGCAAAACGTTTCAACGGTGGTGCGCCTTGAATACTGACAACTGAAAATGCCTACAAATTAAATGTCAGCATCGGGTTACAGGTCGAGGTCGTGTTACTTCTGGACACTCAACAACTAAGAAGACTGAAAAAGGCTGAACCATTTGAGTTATGTAGCGATATGTGCGGGAGCGTTGTTCGCATATCTGTGTTGTTTACGAACTGACAGGGAAAAAAGGAGTAACCTCCTTTGTATTTAATTTTTTTAAGCTCATTTTTAGAGAGACAAATTACTTGTTGGCCATAAAGAGACAACCTTGCCATAAACAAGACAACCTTGTTTGAAAGCCCAACAAGGCTGTTATTGAAATGGCAGTCCATTGATAGTTCGCGTTTCACCGTGTCAGTTGAAGCTTTCTTTTACCTCAATAAAGTTAAGACATTAAATTGTCTTATACTTAAACTTTCATCTACAAATGGGCGGGCTGCGCAAGTGCAAAAATTACAATCAAGCAGAACGATGAAAACTGTACTACGATGTAGATGAAAACCGTACTGTACTGTAGGTACTGTAGACTGTATACTCATAAAATGCTGACTACACACAAGCACACACGTGCGCACACACACAATATAGAATTATATTCTGCATTTTTTATAAGATTTACGCAAATCTTATACTGTATTTGTCAGAATTAAAAGTAATGAATTTGTGTGAATGTAAACTAATGTATACCAATTATGAGATGCTCACTTACACGCTTAATGAACTACTGCATTATATTCTAAATTTTCTGTATGGCAATAACTGCCCTTACAACAATATTGTTTTGTCAGTAACGTATCTAGAATTTGGCTTTGGGAGGGATCCAGTCACGTCTTCTTCATACAAAAGAAAAAACAAGTTAAGACTAATACTATCTTTAAATTGGTTGAAAAACGTGTGATAACATCATGAAATCAGTCCCATTAAAGTAAACTGTAAGAACACGATAAAAATTCTCTTTATTGAAACACTGTTTAGAAGATACTCATTACCTTAATTGATTTTCCTACATATCAAATTGCAAACGGATACACAAATGCTGTGTAATAAACCTGTTAGTATATTTAAAAAGAGTTACTACCATATTGTAACAATCCTTTCTTATGGGATTACAAAATAAAGAATTTTGTTTGTTTACAAAAATAAAAAATTTGGTGTTTTTGTTTTTTGAAAAATATTGTTTTAATTGTTTAGTATTTAGTAAATAATTTTTGTAATTGTTTTGTGTAAAATTTTAAATCTTTTATTACTGTTTCTGTCAACTATATCACTTTTAGTAGTTAGAATTAATTTCTGCGTTAATTGTATTATCTCCAGCACTAATCGATTGACGGTTCTTCTTCTTATTTATGTATACTCCTTCCACTTTGGTAATGGCCGCCTTTCGGATAGTCCGTGATCTCAATTTTATTCTATTTTATTTCTATTTATAAATTTTATAAATAAACAGAAACCAATTTTACAGAATTTCAAGATTTATTAACAATTTTAATTATATATTGATTATAAATCGATTATTCCACAGCTAGCATCGACTCGTTCTCAGGGCGATCGATTATTTTTTACATACATTATTAATATTAATTATCAGGTTCTTTTAACGGTTATATTATATAGTCAGAGAAAGGGTAAGGTCAGGAAAGTATAACACTTACAAGTAAATAACTTAAGAATTAAAAAATACAAAGTTATGATTTAATATATAATGTTTATCAAAGTAAAATTTCGAACCATTGTCGTCTTGGCGACTAGACTGGCAGCGCTCGAGAGGAATTGTGGGATTCAAGATGGCTGCTTCAGTACTGCATCTGTTAAAATGAAGTCGGCTCGACGAAATTTTGTTCCAATAAATGTTGCCTTTTCAATGTTTCCTCGTCTCAGCAGTAGTGATTATTCTTTCTGGTGTTAGTGGAGTGGTCCTGGTTCAGTGTTCTGTGATTCACCTCGATAAAATGTGTTGGATAATGTTTTAATTCACTTTTGTCAATAAGGTCGAAAATTGCACAGTTCGTCTCGTTATTCAGAATTATTTGTTTTATAGGTTTAAATAATTAATTCACTTATTTTCTGTTCCGTATTAATTTAGTTTAATGTTTGTATTGGTTGTTTTCACTGAATTTAAAGTTTAAGTTAAGTTTTTTCGAAATTCGCGATTTTCACCGTAGACTAGGCTTAGTTAACGAACGCCATACTTGTCTTCGCTATAGTTTAATATTTAGCAAGATCTCGTTCAAGTGTGCTGAACTAATAATCTAATAATCAACTGTTCTAACTTCCTTCGTCATCTGAAAACGTCTTAGCCAATTTAATATTAGCAATACATTGTTTTAAATCTTTTTCGTTTCCGTTACATGTATGAAATTTACATTATATTACTGAATATTTTTTTTGCTATTATTTAATTTTATTAAATACTAAATACATAATCTCTTTCTTTAGTTCATTCTGCTTGATTTGATACCAAATAAGACATTTTTACAAAGTTTTTTCTTTCAAAAGCCATATATACTGTATTTTTTAAATGTAGGCTTTAAAAATTACTTCCTGTTCTTCTCAAAATGTTTGCCATTTTATATGTTATATTTATGATTGTACTAAATCTCAGATTGAAATAAAATGTTTATCTTCCCTTAATTTCTTGTAATTTTATTAATTGGTTATCTTTTTAAATATTATTCTTTAATTTGCGACTCCCCCTTTGATTTTTCAGTTATTACATTTGCATTTTTTCCAATAATTCTTCCTATCTTTTTACAATATCTTTCTAAAGTATAGTTTCAGTTATAATACTCTGTGACTGATTTACCTTATATAAATTTCATCAGTTTAACTAGTTTACTGGACTTAATTCATCAATTATAAGGTTGTTGAGATTTACCATTTGGCCTAGATTTTATCTGTTTTTACATACAAAGTTTTTGAATAATACAGCTTGTTTATACCCCTTCTGACCTGCTATTCTAATACAATATTAATTAAAATTTCCTTACTTAACTATAAGAACATTTAGTATTGAATTCATACTATTAATACATAACAAATATTTGAAATTAAAAAAGTGGTACTCAAACTCAGACATTCTAGTCTTGATTATTACTAGTAACACATAATAAATATTTTATAATAAAAGAATGGTATCCACACTCAGACATTTAATCCTTGATTAATACTATTAAACATAATAAATATTTTAGAATAATAAAACAGTATACTCTATTTCCAACATTTCAGTATAGAGTTCATAGACTTTAATATAAACAGAACACATCTGTCCCTTCATTTTTAACTTACTGTATTTCTTAAAATGAATTTTGTGCAGTCTTATCTGTTTTTATTTTATATTAGGGATGTATCCCTCGTCCCTTCACTTATTAATTACCTGCTCTCAATTTATCTTTCTCATTTTAGTGAATGTTGTTAGACAAAGAGTGGCACTTTCTTAGAAACTTTTGTATTTGATTTTCATAATACTATTCTACCAAATATTATTTCTGAAGTTAAATTAAAAACTTTAAAGTTGTTCAAAGGTACACATTTACTTAGTTTACGCAGTTAATACACTTTCTTGAAGTTTATGTACTATAATAAAATAACTTGCACTGGTCCCCTGTTATACTATCACTAATCAGTTTTATATTATCAAGAATTTTATTTATAGAGGATTCTTAAGATTTGTTTTTTTTTCATTATAAAATAACTTTCATGGGTGCACTTTTACTGATACCTCTAAACACTTTTGTTTACATCTACTTTACATTAGTTTCTGTTTTTGGGTGTTATACTTTCTCTTGTGACTTTTAATCTCTTTTGGGGTTTTTATTTTCTTCTTACTGGGTTTCCTTTGGGTATTTCTTCTAGTCTCCTTATCCTACTACCTTGTTTCTTCAAAATCATTCCTTTTTATTAGGTATTTCGGTTTGTTCAAGGTATTTACTTCCTTATTCATATCCTAGCTTGTTTCTTGAAAAACAGTCTTTATTTTAGGGGTGTCGGTTTGTTCTGGGTTTTCCCTTACTGATTCTCATTCTTTGTTTCTTCAATACAAAATAGTTTTATTATGTACGTAGGTTTGTTCTAGGTATTTTCCTTACTTACTCCTATCCTACCTGGGTATTTCCTTACTTTATTTTAGTTTTTTGGTTTATTTTTCATTACTCATATTTGTTGCATAGTTGTTTTTTCTTTATTTTTATTTCTTCAAATTATGATTGTATTTTATTGTGGTACCTATTTGTTTTTATTTGGATTTTTCCTTGATTTTATTTTAATTGATATTTATTTATGTATTTATTTATGATCATTATTCATTCATTATAATGTGGATAATCTGTCATGCTACAATATTAGCGCACACAGCTGAAAATAAATAATAAAATAGCCTACAAATTAAGAGACTAACAAAATTCAACTTTTTCGACCCACTGAGGTGTCTGGTCCCGTTCGTCCCTCCACCCATAATACGCAACTGTGTTTTGTAGTCTGTGAGGTACTGTTGTATCGCGATTTCACTGTATCCCGTGTTATTTTTGTTCGACGAAGCAACACTCCGTTAACACAGTATGAAGTAAACTGAGATCCTACCACGTTTAGTTGATCCTGCCTAATGCACCGTCGCTTACTTTGCCCTTCGACAACTTTTTAATGGGTGCTGAAATTGCGAAATCGTAGAGACGCTTCACAACAGATGGTTTTAAAATGCGGACAGACGACATCACGCCCAATAGCGTATATACACGTCATACGGCAAGACAGACGATACCCAATTGCGGTCAGTTAACCAAACAGGTTTACATAATGCCGAGATGTGTACGATGGACGGATCCCAACGCAGCTCTCTCTTTTATCTTTAAATACAATGTTTTTATTACGGTGACGTGGTTTTGAAAATATCATTACGTAACGACGAATCGACAATATATTTAAAGTAAATTGGAGTACCTTAAGAAAATAAAGAGTTATTTTACCAAGAACTTTCGTTTTCACCTTCCTTAATTTGAATAACAACAATCCTTGCAGAGTACCAACAACAAAGCATCGAGTACCATGAAAATCAACGCTGCATAAAAACAAATATTTTTTTGTCGTGCATCGGCAATCCAGTAATGAAGTGTTACGATAATCTGTCATTTTTTTGAATTTCTAATTTGGTAGATGTAAATACGATTTCACTTCGTCTTCTCCTTCTCAACTACCACCTCCACCCCCTTCTTTACGTTTGTCCTCATCGTCCTCGTCCTTTTCATCTCCCTTTTTCTTTAACTCTTCCTCCTCCTTTTTCACTCTTTTCCTTCTTCTACTTCCTTTCCTTCTCCCCCTTCTTCTTCTATCACTACTCCTTATCCTCCTCCTTCTCCTCCGCCTTTTCCTCTTTATTTTTGTTCGGCCTCTTCCTTTTCTCCTTCTTTTGCCTCATTCCTCGCCATCCTCTTCTTTCTTCGTCTCCTTCATCGTCATCACCACCAGCTTCTTCTTCTTCTTCTTCTTCTTCTTCTTCTTCTTCTTCTTCTTCTTCCTAATTCAGTGCTTATATAAAGCAACCCGTTTCGGTTCTCAAGGCCTAGCCACACTTCGTGTGACCTTCCAACATACTTCTTTCATTTACACGTAAGCATAGACTAAACATTTCTTGGACCATATGCTTTCGTACATGCTGAGCACATGCTCTGTACACCTGCACCGCCCTACCTGACCGTGGTACAAATGCTTGCCAGGTCATTTTACGAAAAAAGATCATCACGTAAAAAAGGTAAAGAACCCTGACTAGGGAATATAACAACGAGTTATGTCAGAGTAAGACAACTATGTAAGTACCTTACATTTAACAGCCTAACTGACATAATGTTAATTTGACATAATTTATTTATCACTATCAAGGCCTATTTATTTATTTTTCTTGAAAATTTTTTTTTTAAATTCTTTAAAATAAGTTGAAAGGTTTTTGCATGTAGTGGGGTGGCAATGAAATGACAAACGAAGAGGATATGGTACGCGAGGAGGCATTAGGGAAGAACTGGAGGGAGACTGAGAAACGACATGGGAGCCTGGGTTTGTTTAGTATGCGTCAAAAGGCGGATTGATGAGGGAAATGATAAGAAAAAGTACACTAAGACAGTGTATCTGTAAGAATTCTGTAAATTTATGAAGTAGATTAAAACACCAACAGGTGTAATACTAATAGCTTATAACCTAAAAAAACTTAAAAAAAAAATAAAAAAAGGTTGAAAAATAATATTTTAAAATAAAGACTATTAAAACACGTAAGCTATATACAAGAGCGTCATCGGCCTTTATTATTTTATTTCTTTATTTTACTTCCTGTTTTATTTGAAAATATCCGGAAAATTTCGAAAATAAATAAAAGCATAATAGTCAGATGACAAGACAATGTGCTCAGTTCTAATCATTACTAGCAAACTGCAGCGTGCACACAAACCGGTCACGGGATGGCCTCAAACGGTTGCAGGAAACCGTGTTCTATTGTTGTGCGTGTTTCTTTTAAACCTTGACCTCAAAGTGGAGTCACATTTTCTCTCGGTAACTAGCACTTTGGCAATGAACTCCCGCCTAGACGCGGTCCCACGACAATTACTTCCGCTGTCGTATCTGTACGCAGAATTGTGGAATTCGTTTAATACAAAATTTTTGCCCAAATTGATTCCGAATCAGTAAAAGCTGGTGACGAACAAACAGAAAGTAAGGCCGTTCCACGTTTTAATAAAAAGAAAAAATAATAAAAACATTATACACTAACAAAACAATTTAACGCACTGTAACGTACAAAACCGGTTGTCATTTTAATTTTTAAGATGTTTTTAAATTACTTTTCAATCGCTGCTCGCTTAGAATAATTTCGAAAATAAAAGACGTCCTGAAAATTAGAAAGTGGATAAAAGCGAGCGACTATCGTTAATCCTATAATTACTGAACATTAAAAACTATTTGTAGACCTCACGCTTTTTATAGGCCTCCTTGAATCTATATCTGCATAAACGTAGAATTTATATTTGCATATTAGATCGTAGTATTGATTATATTTCTTCTTCTTCTGCATAATAACACATACAGTGCTATGTTTCTTCCGACTTCGCATAGAAAGTGTTCCCGTTTTTTATGGATCCATCTATCTTCCTTCCTGCCGGCTTTCGGCCAGTTATTTGCTTTGATTGTCTACTCTCGACCGGTCAACAACATGCTCCTTCCACCTTCTGTTTCATTCATTTATTTTCTCGTGTATTGTGTAAACGTTCACTTCTGTCCAGTAACTTCGGATTCAGTTCAAACTACAGATTATTGGACGAGCAAAGCGAGTTCTCAGTTTAAACTCGACCGTTTGGTTTTGTCTGGTCTGTTTGTCTCTCTGTCACACGATAACTTTTGAACACATCAACCAATATCCGTAAAACTTGTTGTGCATGTCTATACTTTTACCCTACAGACCCCTATTGTTTTTTAAATTGACCCTCCCCAAAACAGGGGGTAAGAGACAAAAATGTGATGGAGTCAAAACTGTAAAAAAACATAGAAAATCGTATGCGGTATCAGATTAAAGGGAACTTTAACCAAAATCTGAACAGAGTGTTTAATTTTGGAAATTTAAACATTTTGGCATACCAGAGCCCAAGAAGTGGTTTTATAAAATTTCGTGAAACCCGGTGTGGAATATGACATTAATGAGAATTTAACCAGAATCTGAGTATAGTGTTCAGTTTTGTAAGTTTCAAGACTTTTTAGGATATCAGAGACCCAAAAAAAATATTTAAAATGGGGTAGTCGAGGAAGACACGACAGAAGTGAGAACTTCAGTGTCGAGTGTCGAGTGAACTGATTCAACCTGTAAAAGGTTGCTCGTGTGTATTTGGAAAGAGTTTGCTATAAAGATTAAGATTCAAATAAGAATAAACGGATAAATAAATGACACGAGGGCATACTAGTGTTTATATGTATTTTGTTATAAGAGATCGGTATTTACAATACCCACGTCTTATTGTTTTCAATTTACATACATGTTCAAACAATATGTAACAAATAATTGTTTTCAGTGAACCAATATGACCTACAAAAGTTTAAATTATAGCTGGTCAATAACAGCTGATCACATGTTACATTAAAAACCGTGTAATTAACCGCATGTTTATTAACTGAAATTAAAACCACGGCTGTTTTCTCAAACAATTTTTTCTTGTATAAAAAAGATAATATTGTATAATAAATATATGAAATTACTTAACTTGATTTAATATCTGTTTCGTATTTTTAAATTTGTAAATGCAGTAGGCCTAATGTGTTTGTACTAAAAAACATTCCTTCAGTTACAATACTGCAAGCCAAGGGGCATAATTAAGCTAAATCTTTTAACAAGAACTTTGAACTCTATATTTGTCTTTTTATACTTTTGTATTTAATATTTATTGTAAAAATCTGCTAACAACCAAACTACTTACATCAGTTTTAGATTGTGTGTATTAAAGAAACGTTGGCATACTAGACTACATGGGATTAATAATATGATGTGCACAGTCATGGCCGACTCTAGTGGGCGACTCATGGCTGACACTAGAGTAGGCCATGCCATGGCTCAGTCGATTATTCTGCTTGTAATATATTCATATTTATTGATATTACTTACTTGCTAAGTTTTGAAACAGACGAAATTAAATCACTGATACACGTAGACAATACAACGAAATACACGTGCGTTTCAACAAAACAAATGATTCAATGTCAACTAACAGAATTTCTGAATTTGAACGGACCCGAGACGTGTAAGGAAAGCTACCGATATGATCTTGATATCGTTGACACAAGCATCAGAATATTATTTGTTCAACACAAAAATTAATATTACATCAGCTAATTTAAATAATTATATGTACCTATCAAAGTTTTTATACTATACACTATGCAAATAGTAACATTAATTTCGCCATACAAATTCAAAATTTCAAAAATATTAACTTCACTTAACTAGTCCCTTAACGAGTATCGACCATACGAACTTACAAGTCGTAGAAAACACTATCAGATGTTTTGCGTGAACATCTCTTAATGTTTATTTTTTTATTTTTTATTGTATTCTTTTTTACGTAGCCTAAAGGTACCATATGATGTACATATATTTTTATACGTACATCATATGGTACCTTTAGGCTATATAAAAAAGAATACAATAAAAAATGCACAGTTCTCGTACCTTTTACGATAATGTGAACGTTGAAAACGTCTTTAGGACAAATGCAAAATGGGGAACATAGATATTTGTAATTATTGTACTTTACGTAACTATCCTTGTAATAGAACTTTGAATTTAAGGGAATAGGAACTTGGAAATTGTAGGAAATAGGGGAAATAATAATAAATGTAATTTATGTCACTTATTTTATTTCTAGTAATTACAACAACAAATTATTCAATATTAACAATAAAACTCATTAAAAATGATATTTTGGTATTTTAGCATTTGGGTTCGTAGTATCCTCATCCTCATCCGACTCCTCCTCCTCCTCCTCGTCGTCCTCGTCCTCCTCCAGGGTTGTATTCTTGATGAATTTGTTGACGAATAGTTTCTTCGTCTTATCTTCTTCTAGAGTCTTTTTGGAGTGTTGTAGGTGTACATCTGAAACTGGCGGCGGTTCTAGAAACTTGCTTTGTTTCTTCTGTATCTTTCGATCACGTGATTCTTGTTTCCGTTTCATAACGGAAATTAGAATCGCTCTGTGTGTACTGAAGTAGAGCGTGTAGTACATCAGTTCGAGTGGTGTCGTCTTGCTAAACATGACGTCCATAGTCGTTCCATTTCTGGTACTGATTCCTAAGTTCTTACTAACATATGTTAAACGATGTGTCCCGTGTAAATAATTGAGAACTGTTCCGGTAGCTGGATCCAATTTAAAATCGAAATTGAAGTCTCCACATAAAATGAGTGGGCAGTAGAAATAATCCTCTCGTCTAAACAACTGAAGTCCCATAGCGCCGATGTGGAAACTTACAAGAGCTCTATCCAATAAATTCATCAACAGCTGGCCAGTGATTTTGGGATTGCAATAGAACGCTTAAAAGGCGACCTTCTGCTCTACACAATGTTTGTCGTAATATTTTACAAACTCCGAGCATACATCACCGTAAGGCGCACTAAGTGTATCGATTTCGATCTTGTGGCAATACGAAAATCCAGATTTTAGCGATTCGTATATTGCAACTCCTCCACCACCTCGCTTGTCTGGAACATGTCGTCGAGATCTGCTTATACAACGGAATCCTTCTATGGGTATTGTTTCACCACTATCGCCAGAATATCCTCCTCGCTCTGCTTCTCTGGCCAAACAAATCTGTCTACAAGGATTATTGCGTGTGTCGTCTCGGCAGGCGAGTCCTCCTTTGCCGTACATCCAAGTTTCAGACAAGACCAAGATAGACATTTGTGGAAGAATGGGATCTACTTGGACGTCTTTTTGATGTGCGTGTAAACTCTGCACGTTAAACGAAGCAATGGTCATGGCTTCTTCTTCTTTTGCTTCTTCGATGAATTCGTTACACCGATCATACAAAGTGATGAGCCGCTTCGTCTCCAAACGCCGCATCTCGTTCTGCAATTCGACCCGAGTGTTTGTGTTCTTCATGCAGTGTCTGAAACGATGATCTTTCTTCTTGTTCGTCAAAAATGCACGTCTTTTGCGTGGTTTCGGCATGATTGCACAACGTATACTGAAACATAACCACATCCACAAAGATAAGTAGTTTACTAAATCTATCACTACTAGCGCTAGTGTCTATCACTCAATCAACAGTACATACTCAACTTATTATTCTTATAACTACTTCCGGTTTGATGATAATGGAAAAATGAAAAAACGTTCTGGGGTTATTGAATGAGAGAACACTTTAGAACAATAAAAATACAGAAAAGTTAAATAACAAAAGATTTGAATCCAAATGAAAACAAGCAAAAAAACAAGCGATTTTATCATGTTTTTGCCAAATAGTATTTAGGCCGGAAGTGGTTTCCAAACTTTTATCTTGAAATCTGATAGTCCTTATCAAAACACATCTTTTGACACCTTTCCGGTCCTTCTACCTTTTGAACTTTTGACACAATTGCGGAAAATGGGTCAGGGGACACTTTCATCAAAAATCGACTGTATACTCAGAGGCAGGCTTGCAGGCTTTCAATAAACGTTTTCAACGTTAAAATTGAATTATAGGTACCATTAATAAAACAATAAGTGTAAGTATAAAAATACATCACATTATCATTAATCTCTTAATGTGTTAGTATCGAACTTCAGTCAATTTCTTCCACGAGCCCATGAAGCTACTACAAGAATAATGTTTGATATTTTATTTTATCCCAAAATTTACGCTTAAAAAAAGGTATCACTGATTTCAATTTGTTTTTACGAATTAAACAATTGGAAACTTGTGTACGTATATAAGGATAATAATGAACTAAGTACAAGTAAAGGCTTCCAAAATATTCAGCTCCATCTCTCAGCATGTGAGTAAATTTTCTTTTATCATAAATAAAAATACTTTTGGTATTTACGTTATTCTTGTAATAGTATTTAAACATTTAAAATATGATCATATTCTTTAAAATATTTCGCTTTGCTTAAAGCACGCATATTTGTGGCAATGGGGAAATTTTGGGTAGCTATGTGTGGAAAGTGGTTTGATTGACCTGGTAACACTGTATTTTCTTTTCATCTATTTCGTTACAAGTTGAATCAGTTTACTCCCATAGAAGCGCGAGATGTACGGCAGTGAACCGGGCACTATAGTGCCGTATATAATGTTCTCACTTAAAATATTGTAAAATTCCAGCATGGCGTCAGAGCAAAGGAAATTTTAATACAACTATGTACGTAGCGATTTCTATGGAAATAGAAACTATATTTAGGGGCACCACGGCCTAAAAATATAACTAAACTTTTGAAGAAAACTGTAAAAGTCTATGTGGGGAATCAAGTTATTCAATTTTATTCAAAATACAAACTGACTATTATTAATAATTTGATTTTTTTTCATGTGAGGTATCAAATCAAAGAGAATTTCAAGTAAATTCTGACTGTAGTATTAAGTGTAGGAATTTTTTAATTTTGAGGGTCTAGGCCCCAAAAGAGATATCAAAAATTGGTCAGAGTGTCAGTTTAAAAGAGTGTCAGGATTTGGATAACCCAAAAACGAACCTTTCGAATTTTTAGTGTTAATTATATGATTGTGTACACTACAATTGTTATATTACTAAAGAAATAGAAGAATAATCGCGATTTTTTGCAATTTTTCCATAATTGAAAAATTATATAATACAAAAATTTACGTAATAATAAATGTACTTCCTTCAAAATAGTGAGCGAGTTCTGAAGCTCAGGGAGCGTACTAGTAACTATACCAATGAATTACGTGTACTGATTGGACGTAATATTATTACGTCATATGAAAATTAATAAATCTATTGTGAATAAACTTTCACAAAGAATTAAGATTTTTTGACATAATGAACAAAAAATAAGTCACGTAATTATCTTCTGTCTTCAGCTTTACTAAACTCTTCACATACTTGTTGAATTGTGACTTTCAAAGTAAAACTGTAAAATTGTCTTTTTTTTGCCTCGTCATCGTAAATCACCTTGGTTTGCAGTTTCACGGTTAGGAAGCAAATCAGCCTGAAAAGTCTCTATATCATCAAAAACTTTATAAAATCACCTAGGAGTTTCTATCCTCCGTTGTATCTTCCTAATTACATGTTTTATTCCCTGAACGGAAAGAAGACAAACATTACAACATTATTGATCTGTCGTCTCGGAACCTAAATGGCAACTGTAGACACCTGACGATAACGTCCCATTACTGATGAAATTAATTATACAAGAACTTTCTAAACACTGTGGGAGCGTTAATATTATTGTTGATTTAAACGTGTTACTTTGTCTGATCGCTTACCGAAAACAACATTATCTTGACCCGCCAATCATCGCCTCTCCTTCGTTCCACTTTTTTAAAGGTCGTCATCACATATGTTTCTGTGTCACGGATTCTCTTAATGTATTATTTCAGCTTTGATTCTTTCTTGTACTTAAAACTCTGAATTCGATTTTGAGAAAGCAGACTGTCGGAAGCCGTTTAATAGACGAGTCAATTAATGAAATAAAGAAAAGACTTTCTAATTGACAATATAGTTCCCGACTGGAAGAGTATGGTAAACATTAGATAAGCAACAAATTTTAACTTATTAAGCTTACAAACTGCTGTCCTCTCACTACTTCGAACGGAGTACATTTATTATTACATACATTTCGATATTAGATACTTTTTAAATTATGGGAAAAAATACAAAAATCCCAATTTCTATATTACTTTTTTTAATTAATAAAGTTTTGTTAGTATTTTTAGTATTTTTTAATAAATAAAGTTGCGTTAGTGGTTATAATCACACACAGAAATTACACTGTCGCACACCGCTATATAAGAAAATTCCCGATCAGCACTTTTAAGCTTCACAGCTCATCAAGAACTCGGAAAAATAACATATTTCCGATCTGACGATGAGCTATGAATCTTGAAGCGATAGTCGAGAATTTTCTTCTACAGTGGTGTGCAACAGCGTTAATTTCTGTGTTAGTATTTTCTGTGCAAGTGACTCTTGCTATCTTTGTTTCTTGCACTATGTTAATGTTATTTTTCAAGAATAGATTGCTTCTGCAAGTATATTTTTATTTTAATCAGTATATATAAAACTGATACACTGAACGCATGTTTCACACAACAATCTGTATCATCAGAGGCTTCAGCGTGAATTAAAATTCATACAAATTTTAATTATAATTTCAATTCACATTGGAACCTCTGATGGTACAGATTGTTCTGTGAAACGTGTGTAACATTTTTATATTTAACGGTTAAAATTAAAATATATTTTCAGAAGTAATTTATTCTTGAAAAATAATATTTCTTTTGTAATATAACAATTCTATAGCTCACTAACGTAGAATAATCACTAAAAATTCGAAACATTCGGATTTGGTTTACAATTCCTTTTAGTTGTATCCCTGCTAAATTTTCACAATTTATACTCTCTTTTCGGCCTCTGGGGTCCAAAAATTTTGCAATTTCCGAAACATAACTCAACATACAGATATTAGTTAAAAGTTTCTTTAATTTCATACTCCATATGCATTTTTGCGATTTTATAAAAATTTCATCCACGTTTTGGGCCACGACGTATAAAATTTTGTTAATGTTCAAAAATTATCACTAGTTTAAATTACAACTAAATTAAATTAAAACTGTTACAACTAAATTAAATTTAAATTAAAACTATCAGACTGTGGTTTAAATTCCCTTTAATTTGATAGCCCATATGGCTTTTTGCGATTTTTTCATAATTTTGGCCCCAACGTTTTTGTCTCCCACACCCCTATTTTTGGAGCGATCAATCTCAAAAACAGTAAGGTTAAAAATACAACAAAAGTAAAAGTACAACAGTAAGGTTTAAAAGCTTAAAGGTCAAAAACAGTCTCATAGGTTAAAAGTATAGACACGCGTGCCACATTTTACGAAAATCGGTTGATGCGTTCAAAAGCTGTGGTGAGACTTAACCCCAAATATATTCAAATACAAACACCAAACAGTCGAGTCAAAACCGAGAACCCACTTCGGTCGTTCATTAATTTATTGTTGTCTTTTTTTCAATCTGGCCGGTTGTGTGTCTCATGAAATAACTTTTTTTTTAATATTTTCTCTTTCCTCGCCTTTGTGTTATTCCAATACGTCTTCATCTTTTCACTATTCTTTCTTCATTTTTGTATCCAGGCAGTTTTTGTTTTATATATTCTACCTTAAAAATGGTGAATTCCACAATTATTTTCCAAAAAGTATTCCTGTCTAAACTTTCGTCCTCCAGTCTGTTCATTTCTGCTAGATTATTCTTAACTTCCATAAACCAACCAATTCCGTCCTGGTGTTTTTATAAAAATTAGCATTCGTATATTCTCCGAATTATTCCGTGTATTCTTGTCCATAGAATGCAGTCCTACACAAGGTTATACTTGTTAGTACCCGAGATTTTTACAGCTTCCAGACATAATCATTTCTCGTTTATGTCCTTCCACTCACCTCAATTTTGCTTTGCACCAAGAATCTTCCTTAGTAAGCTATTTCGCTTTAGTTTAATCTCCTAATTTCTCATTATTCGATTCAGAATGAAACATTCTACTGTGTAATTATATCCTGGTTTTACGGCTGAACAGTCGCTTTTATCGAGATTGAGTTTTTTGAAAACAAATGACGATATTACTCTTGTGTTATGAACGAAACCAGGCTATTCAGGCTGGGGGGAGAAGAATGGAGTTCAATGGGCCTTAATTTACCAAACATCGTATTAAAATTTCAACTAAAAAATATTTTCAGTCGCATAAATTTATTAAAATACACCAATCAAATCAGGTAGCAATAGGCACACAAGTATTTTGTTTTATTTTTACATTAAACAAAAATAAAATGAAATTAAAACAAATATTTTTTATTTAATAATTTTTAAAATAAAACAGAACAGATTACTTTAGGCACACGAGAGCGTTTTTAACTTTTAGGAGAAAAGTGTTTAGTGAGGATTTTTAATTTTCTAATACAATATTTTATAGTTTCTTCTATGTTTAAATTTATTTGTCACGTTATATCCCGTGTAATACTTCAGCTTACCATGTCCTACTTCAAATATTATGTTATCCCACAGTTTTCTTGATTTTAGTATAGGACTACATTAATATTTCGTACAAACTAATGGTTGAAAATGTACTATAAATTACGTAAACAAATAACACAATTTTTAAAATTCTGGAACTCTCCCAATATCCGTACTCACACTGTATTTTCGATGTTTTGAATATGCGATTCTATCAGTCTCCCACGATGTGAAGAAAAACAAGTGTACTGATACAAAGCTTTTTAAAAATATATAAACACTTGGTACGTTTCACATTTTTTATTGAACTCTGACACCTGTTTCAACTTCTTAAGCCATTGTCAAAGACACAAAGATAATGTCAAAGAATTTTGAATGTTTCACCAAGTGGCCAACGAGTCACCAATTAATTAAGTGTACTGATTGTAAATTATTCTATTTCTTAATGTAAAGCAAAAATACGTGTTGTTTTCATTTGTGAGGTTAGGTGATAATAGTTTTTGGTTTTTAACTTACTGGTCAAAGAAATGAATGGTTCCTTTTATTTTTATATTTTTCTTTTATAACCAGTTATTACTGGTTAAGAAAAATGTGACATTCAATGTGTATGCACGGTGCTTGAAAGAGGGTAACATTAAAAACAAAGAACATAACATTTTTTTAACAGAAACAACAACATAAAATGTAAAGTAAAAAGTACATTTATTTCTGAATAACCAAAACAAGAAGAACACCGTATTAACAAATAAAAACAAGATTTGTTATTCGTTAGGTGGCCAACATTTTTTAATGCCATTCAGTAAAATCTCTAAAACTTCACTGGAAGCAAATTTTGTGCTTAACACACACAAAAATGGAATACGTGTAGCGTATAACATCTCGCCTTACTTCGAGTTGGTTGCTTTTCTGTGATGTCCACAAAAACCGAGTATTACTGAAAAACGAGTACTAGTGGGAAACGATTTCTGTCACAAATATCGGTATGGAGAACCATACATGACTTCCATATTCTAAGATTTATATTTAAAATCATTTTCGAAATGAAATATTACCATAGAAACTACTTCTTTCTACTTACTGCTTCAGCCTTAACCACAGTACTGTGGTCACTAACGTATACCACCTCACGTTATCGCACTCGATTTTCACTGATGATGGAAGTCGATGGCATTGCCGAAACGTCTGGTTTTGTAGAAAAACATTGGACTACGGCCAAATATCCCGGGAAGGAATTTTAACAAAAACTACTTCTTTGTTGCCGATAACGTTGTACACATGTATATCAGTGGCGAAGTTACATGGAGGCAATTGAGGCAATGCCTACCCTAAAAAATTCTGTAGAATAAAAATTATAAACACGTATAACTACATAACGTAAAGATTATACATTGTTACTGCGACTGTCAAATTTATTAAACCGAAACGTGCTTTATTGAGCGACCGCTAGATGGTGACAGGTGAGATTCGGCATAGTCCGTGTAAAGCGAATGAGGCAACCTGAACTGCCTCAGCGTTTTTTGTATACATCGTATGTAAGCAATGTAGTGGTGTGATAGGGAAGTCTAGGGAGGGGGGATTGTCCCGCGCTGTACACATAGAGCGTTGAGGCATGCCTCACTTCTGTGGTCCAAACAGTTAAGTTAAAGCGCCTGTGTTGTTTCTAAGTGTTTATTTTATGCGGTTATTAAAAGTGTCACTGTTATTCCGCTGAACTAACAGATGATCAAGATTGTTATTTGAATTATTTGTAACATTAAACATATATATAGAAACTAATCAAGTTTAAAAATTTGAAGTTCAATCAGTTGTATTATTGTGTATGACTAATACAAGGATTGTTCAATAGAAACACGTATAGAGCTGTAAAGCATTTTTTATTCAACGATTTTAAAAGAAGTCTCCAATAACATTAAGACATGAGTTCTACTGTTGCGCTAACCTGTAGATTCCCTGCTAGTAAAATTCTTACGGCTGTTTGTGGAACCATTCGGTTACAGCAAACTCTACCTCAGCGTCCGATTTGAACCACCGTCCTTTTAGTGATTCCTTAAAAAAAATTTAAGATAAGATTTTTGCCTACCCATTCATTAACTACTAGCTTCGCCAGTAAGCAAATTGATGTCCATTTTTTCGGCTTGCACGCGTTATGTTGGTGTGAGTTTCGGCACTTTCCATTTAAAAAGCGTGCAAATGTAAGAAAATAAACATGAGTGAGGCCAGAAATAACGTGAATTGTGTGTGTGTGTGTGTGTGTGTGTGTGTGTGTGTGTGTGTGTGTGTGTGTGTGTGTGTGTGTGTGTGTGTGTGTGTGTGTGTGTGTGTGTGTGTGTGTGTGTGTGTGTGTGTGTGTGTGTGTGTGTGTGTGTGTGTGTGTGTGTGTGTGTGTGTGTGTGTGTGTGTGTGTGTGTGTGTGTGTGTGTGTGTGTGTGTGTGTGTGTGTGTGTGTGTGTGTGTGTGTGTGTGTGTGTGTGTGTGTGTGTGTGTGTGTGTGTGTGTGTGTGTGTGTGTGTGTGTGTGTGTCTTATCTGCCTTTTTATTGCTGTATTAAATGAAAAATATTATATTACATTAAAATGAAAAAATTATAATTTTATTGCCTGGCAACAAAATTATTTTATTTTTAACAATTACCATTGTAAATAAATTTTCAAGTACTTTACTCTTGTTAAAACTTAAAAGGTTGCTGGTAAACTACCCCTTCCCCTTAACCGATCTTCACTAAAATCGAAAGTTCTTGAGACCTCTACAATTCAGGGACGTATGCAAAAAATTATTTGATTCTGTTTGAATTTGCGGCTGTTATCGTTTGCCATAGAAAATACGCTTGACAAAAAAACGTTGCAGGTAAACTACCCCTTCCCCTTAACCGATCTTCACCAAAAACAATAAGTCTTGAGTACTCTACAAATTAGGGCTGTATGCAAAACATTATTTGATTCTGTTTGAATTTGCGGCTGTTATCGTTTGCCATAGGAAATACCCTTGTTAAAACATAAAACGTTACAGGTAAACTACCCCTTTCCCTTAACCGATCTTCACCAAAAACAATATGTCTTGAGAACTTTACAATTCAGGGCTGTATACGAAATATTATTTAATTCTGTTTGAATTTGCGTCTGTTATCGTTCGCCAAAAAAAAATTTCCCTTAATAAAAAAAAACCGTTGCAGGTAAACTACCCCTTTCCCTCAACCGATCTTCACCAAAAACAATAGGTCGTGAGTACTCTACAAATCAGGGCTGTATGCAAAAAATTATTTGATTCTGTTTGAATTTGCGGCAGTTATCGTTTGCCATAGAAGAAAATCTACACATAGACAGACAGAGACACACACAGACACTTTTCGGAAAACGACTTTTTTTCATGTTTTGAGTGTAGTACAATCAGAATCTGCAATAATCTCGATTTTGATTTAAATGATTTAAATTTATATTTAAAATCATTTTCAGCCAAACAGCCAGGCTGTGTCTTACCTGCCTTTTTATTGCTGTATTAAATGAAAAATATTATATTACATTAAAATGAAAAAATTATAATTTTATTGCCTGGCAACAAAATTATTTTATTTTTAACAATTACCATTGTTTCAAAAAGTTTAAATAAATTTTCAAGTACTTTACTCTTGTTAAAACGTAAAAGGTTGCAGGTAAACTACCCCTTCCCTTTAACCGATCTTCACCAAAATCGAAAGTCCTTGAGACCTCTACAATTCAGGGACGTATGCAAAAAATTATTTGATTCTGTTTGAATTTGCGGCAGTTATCGTTTGCCATAGAAAATACGCTTGATAAAAAAACGTTGCAGGTAAACTACCCCTTTCCCTTAACCGATCTTCACCAAAAACAATATGTCTTGAGAACTCTACAATTCAGGGCTGTATGCGAAACATTATTTAATTCTGTTTGAATTTGCGTCTGTTATCGTTTGCCAAAAAAAAATTTCCCTTAATAAAAAAAAACCGTTGCAGGTAAACTACCCCTTCCCTCAACCGATCTTCACCAAAAACAATAGGTCGTGAGTACTCTACAAATCAGGGCTGTATGCAAAACATTATTTGATTCTGTTTGAATTTGCGGCTGTTATCGTTTGCCATAGAAAATACCCTTGTTAAAAAAACGTTGCAGGTAAACTACCCCTTTCCCTTAACCGATCTTCACCAAAAACAATATGTCTTGAGAACTCTACAATTCAGGGCTGTATGCGAAACATTATTTAATTCTGTTTGAATTTGCGTCTGTTATCGTTTGCCAAAAAAAAATTTCCCTTAATAAAAAAAAACCGTTGCAGGTAAACTACCCCTTCCCTCAACCGATCTTCACCAAAAACAATAGGTCGTGAGTACTCTACAAATCAGGGCTGTATGCAAAACATTATTTGATTCTGTTTGAATTTGCGGCTGTTATCGTTTGCCATAGAAAATACCCTTGTTAAAAAAACGTTGCAGGTAAACTACCCCTTTCCCTCAACCGAACTTCACCAAAAACAATAGGTCTTGAGAACTCTACAATTTAGGGCTGTATGCAAATAATCTTTTGATTCTGTTTGAATTTGCGGCTGTTATCGTTTGCCATAGGAAATACCCTTGTTAAAACATAAAACGTTACAGGTAAACTACCCCTTTCCCTTAACCGATCCTCACCAAAATCAAAAGGTCTTGAGAACTCTACAATTCAGGGCTATATGCGAAACATTATTTGATTCTGTTTGAATTTGCGGCTGTTATCGTTTGCCAAACAAACAAAATTACCCTTGCTAAAAAAAAACCGTTGCAGGTAAACTACCCCTTTCCCTCAACCGATCTTCACCAAAAACAATAGGTCGCGAGTACTCTGAAAATCAGGGCTGCATGCAAAAAATTATTTGATTCTGTTTGAATTTGCGGCAGTTATCGTTTGCCATAGAAAAAAAATCTATAGACACACAGACACATAGACAGATAGACACACAGACAGACACACACACACAGAGACACTTTTCGGAAAACGAATTTTTTTCATGTTTTGAGTGTAGTAGAATCAGAATCTGCAATAATCTCGAACACGATTTTTTTTGCCATCACCATACTTCCATTCCTTAAGGAATATGGAAGTAAAAAGGGAGTCATGTATAGTAACAAGCCTTACTTCAAGTTGGTTTTTTTATGAGAATTTAAAAAAAATGAGTATTATTTTAAAGGCATGTTTGTTTCCATGTATAAGTTTAGTCTGCATGTTAACCTAGCAACGTAAATTTTAGTAGAATATCACAGGCACACATCGGAGTTATATTATTGCTAGTAACGTTTTTTTTATGAAAAATATGACAATAAAACACGATTGCAATCGTCAACAAACTATAACATACACAAATAAATGTTCACGATTTCTATTATCTAACTAAAATTGTATGCAATATTCACTATATATCGATGCCAATAATCGCATAATCGAAAATGAGTGCCGGTACGGTTATTGCGAAATTACCAACATTTTCTATTTTTATGTCATTTAATAAGTCTCCGCATGCCGCGGGTTTGGCCACCACCGATGTAGTAGCCCATGTACGTACAGTAAATAACGGTCCCGCGGCATAAACTGTACACACGTTTTCTTCTGAAGCGAAAGCAAAGAGAACCTGTATTATGACTTAAGAAACTCGGTGTGGTTAATATCTCAAAAATGCCCACCAGGGAACACAGTCTCTCGTCTAGTTCTTCTCTGAAACAATAAAACGCATCCATTTCAAAGTCTATTAACGTGGGCTTTGTTGTTGCTATAAAAGTACTGACAATTACACGCAGTGGAAGAAAAACGTAACGTGTAGGCTTTATGGTTGTAGCAGCGTACGACTGTAATAGCGTAAATAATTCTTGTAATGACACCGCCCCGGCAGCGTGTGGTCGCAAGATACTGATGACCGCACACGTATGATTCTACTAATAGCGAGAACGGTCAGCACATAAAAAGTGGACAGAGTATAAAATATTAGTATTTTTTTTTCATTATACCAGAGACCAGAAAAAAAACAGGTGTTACCCAATAGGACATACAATTTTCTTTGTAATGATACGGATTTTTTGAACTAGTTCGACGTATGTCTCTGACCTAGACAAGGTAGAATCTAACAGACAGTTCTTATATCTTTTTATCTGACAGTTTATAAAACATGTCACACCGATTCGAATACGCTCGTCAAATTCTTTGGTTTAAATAAAACCTGCGCGCGCATGTAAGATGGTCCTTCTTTCGAGTCGAGTCCTACGTTGTATTTTGCTGCCCCCCTCCCAAACGGTTTTCCGCAACGTTTCAGCTGATCCATCTCTGTCGTTTTCAGGCAAATTACTCTTCGATATCTTAGGATGGAATGATTTCTCAATTTTTTTTTCCATTACACATTGAAAAGTACAAACAGTTCACCGCTGGAAGCGGTAATTATATTGTCAACCTCATGTAACTTTAAGGCAAAGAGGTCAATGTATGCCTTAACTACAACAGTCCGACTTGTTTCCGGTCATTACAAGACGAAGGATCTGTGTCCAGGCAATTATCCAGTCAAGATATCACGCTTAACATCTTTCTGACATATGGCCAGGTAAACACAGGAAGAACGTGTCGGAAACCAAGTCAAGATGACATCAATATCGTGTGTACAAGGTCACAAGGACGTGAACTGTTGTCAGCTGTTACACTAGCCTCAGATAGAAAACTACAGTCCGCTGGAAGCTATTCCACTGCATTGGATGTCATCGGCAACTATACGAACTTCATGCAGTTCTTGTTTATTTTAAAAATTATGCCTTCATTCATCGACACTTATAGTGCCCCCTTCAAAGTAGTCTCAGTCGAATGTAACACGATTAAGACCGTCTTGCAGTCTTCAAAATATTTCAAGTATGCACTTTTTGGTACAGCCTTGAGCTCGGTTAGCGATTTTCGTTTTACATCTTCAACAGTCGCGAAACTTTGCCCTTTCGTGGAAATTATCACTATTGGGAGGAGGAAAGATCGTGTTGGGACACACCTGGTGAATACGGCAGTTACTGTGTCATCATTATGACGTTCTCTTTTGCTTAGCCTGGCAAAATTCTTATCAAGCATTGACGTGCGTCCAGGCGCATTATCGGGCTGCAATTTTCATAAATTATTCTTCCGTAAATCTGGCCGTTTTCTACGAATAGCTTCATACAAATGGCGTAAAATATACGAATAGTACTCTTTATTTACCACTGCACCTAGCGATGAAATTTCGTGGAATACAAAAAGATGATCTTAACCTGATAACCACGATCTTCAACTAATTTACGGCAGTCTTTGAAGCTTGTAAACCACTGTTCACGCACAGAAGTCTCGCCATAACCCTTCTAAACACGTTTACCAGGACAGAGCATTTGATCTCACAGTTTACACAAAATTTAATCCACGTTCTTCAATCTTGCATTGTAGAATGACAAAAAATTGCCTAATACACCTAAGGACGAGTTACTTAATTAGCTGTGAAATCTAAACTATGCATCATACGGGTACAATTTTAGACGATTGTCACTAACATGTGTACCAACATCACATTAAAACAGTTGTTTAATCGGACACTTGTAGCTGTGGAAATTGCAAAATTGCACAACCTTTTGATCAAATCTTGTATTTTCTTTACAAGGTGACATGTTTTAAACAGCGAGCGAAATGAAAGGGTACCGACTGCCTCGCTTCTGACAACAGCCGTCGGAACTACGAACACTTGCTCCTAACCTCTTGCAGACCTATACTGATGACTATTATTTCATTATTTGGAACTAGTCTGTCGACAAAAGTGGTCGATATCCTTTATTAACTACGCTATATGTGAACAATAAACATAGTAATAGTAATACTAGTCTTATATTTTTGATGATATATCGTTAACAGTCCGTTACAGAATATCTAAATTATTTGTCAAGAATTGGTAATATTTGGTTGGCCGTAACTGGTGAAACAATTCTCAGGAAAATAAAAAGTACTTGTAGAACTATACAAAGTGTTTGTTTATTAAACTCAAATATTAATAAAATATTCTACCAAGTGGCAAGCGACCATTTAATCAAATTTGTTAACGAAATTATAAATATATCGACTTTTTTATTATGGTTTTGTTATCCCCAACTTCGTCGTGCTTATTTGCTAAACTGCTTAGTGCCATGTTCTGGACGAGGCCTTTCAGTGTTTCCACCATTTTCAAGTCCTAAATCACGACTTGTCATAAAGTCCTAAAGGTCGAAGTCACGGAGACTGTTAATTTAAATAACAAGATTAAGTTTTGTTACTCAAATGTTGCAAATTATCAGAATGTTTCATTTTTTCTGTCCAAGAGTATAAAACTGTGGCGAGAAATCGCTACCACATATTGGCCTAATCTAAAATCCAGTGACAGATTGTCTGTTCAATGAACAATTAAAACAAGTTGTTTAAGAAATTGATTTTCATATTGGTAAAATAGATCAAATCCATTCGTTTTTAATATATATTTAGACAAATTACTTTCTGTAATATAATCTTTTTTTTTTAATAGTTCCAAGAATTGACAATTTCGTGTCTACCTAAAACAAAACTGATATCGTCTTTTAAGTATTCAGTAAACTGGAACTTCTTAATCTATATATATTTGTTTTAAGGAAAAATTATATAAAAACAATTTTTCAATAGCAAAATAATTTTTTGTAAACAAATTATTTTGTATTTTTTGTTTATCAATATGTTGCAAATATATTCACGGTTTGGTTAAGAAAAATAATGATCAGACATATTGCTTCTAATGTCTTTACACTTTTTCACAATTATTTTTAAAAATTCGTCAAAAATTAGTGTTAATATTTTATTTTAGTTATTTACTTGTTTTTTTTTTTAAACGAATACAGTACGCATTCTATATAAGCTTATTTTCAACCTAGTTGTATGGCTAGCTAACTAATTTGATTATTACGTAAGTATATTACTTTAATATTACTTAAATGTTGTTTACCGCGCGGCGTCAAAAAATCGAGGTGCGTTTGTTGGCTCCCAGGTCAATCCGCACCTGTGGAAATTAGTACAACTGAAATAACAACCTAGGGGGTAATACTGGGGGCTGAAGCGTAGTGCCGGCCACGCGACCTTCCTTGAATGGCGTACGGTTCACACAAGACCAACCTGCCCTATCCTGACTATGAACTACTTTGGCGGTAAAAAACGAGTCTTTATTATTACTTCTACTACTACTACTACTACTACTACTACTACTACTACTACTACTACTACTAGTCTACTACTATTACTATTATTATTATTATTATTAATCAGCATCAAAATAAATAGAAGCGTTAGACAAGGTTACCCTTTGTCAACCGCTCTTTTTAACTTGTTTTTGGATGGAATTGTTAGGATTTGGCTTAACAGTGTAAATGGAGGAATCAGAGTTGCGGTCAAAATGCTTAAGACTCGGATGTTTGCAGATGATTGGGTTTGTATTGGTCACAAATGAAGATGATCTGCAAAGGATGCTCAACTCCTTAAATAACATTGCGAAAGTATGTAATATGGAAATATCTGAAAAAAAACAAGATGTATGGCTTTTAAAAGAACATGGTCAGTTAGTATATTTTGTCTTGGATAGTAAAATTATAGAACAAGTCTCAGAATTTAACTATTTAGAGTGTAAGCTCTCATATAAAAACGAAGAAGATATTAGTGGGACAATTAATAAATTTAACCAGATAACAGGAACTCTCCAACGTGCTCTAAAACACAAGCCAAGGAAAAAGAGTCCATAATAAAATTATACAAATCCATGGCAGTTCCTACCCTTACTTAGAAACGTGGACAATGTTTGCTAGACAAATATTAAGAATTCAGGCTACAGAAATGAAATTTTTGCTTTCCATAACTGGTTTCACAAAATTAGACATGAAAAGAAGCAATCAGGTAAGAGAGGAACTGAAAGTTGAAGAAGTAAACGAAATCATCAATAAGTATAGAGAAAGCTGGAAACAGTACTTTAGCAGAATGGGCAGTGACAGATTCCCCAAGGTAAGCTTTATTGTATCAGCCGAAAGGGAAGAGAAGCCTGGGAAGACCCAAGAAGAGATGGTCCGACCAGTTTGGAGCCGAAACAGACTAAACACTAAGCCGTGAAGAAGAAGCAGAAGAGGGTATTATTATTTTTTTCGGTGAAGGGTTTGTGAGGATCGCTCAAAAATATAACACAAATTTTAACTTATTTGTGTCGACGTTTCGACAATGTTTATTGTCATCATCAGACCTGTGTGTGAATACAAAAGAAATGTCAAATACAACAGAACAATTATTTGAGTGAACGTGTTTGTGTATGTGAGTGTGTCTGCGTGTGCGTGCATATGTATGTATCATTGTATATGTGAAGGAGTTGAGATAGTTTGTTTACATCTTCAAATGTTTTCTTTAAGACAAAAGAATGCAACAATTAGATATTAGAAGTGGTACAGAAAACGTTTATACATATACCAGTCAACATATAACATAGTAAAATATAGTTAATACAGATTAAGGGATTTAAATTATGTAATTATTAAAAGTTATTTTTACATGTTTCACTCACTACTGGTATTAAAAACAATCATTAATTTATAAAATTCTAAATTACACAATAACTGTAGAACTTTACGAACTTACATCAGATAATTTACATAATGTTACAAACACAAGTTTATGGTAAACCTATCTATCAAGAGAAATTGGATAATACTTATAATCATATTGTTATAAATTTTATAGTCCAGAGTACTATAGAATATTGTAAATTTATGTATATGTCCACAATCACACCCTCTCTCTCACCCATTCTCCCTCTACGTCTCATTCTCACTCCCTCTCACTCTCTCTCTCTCTCTCTCTCTCTCTCTCTCTCTCTCAAGATTCATTGATCGACGGTCACTACGAATTTAAGGATTTTATTATTATTATTACATACTTACTTAAATCATATCTAAGAGTTTTTTTTTATTAGTGTCTCTTAGTTTAATTTGTATATAATGATTCACGTTTATCTAAATAACGGATTCCAAAGACGTGTTTAACTGATTAGAATCGCCGAGGCAAATGAACAACGAAATTTCTCTTGCGAAGTGGCCACAGTTGCTCGCTATGAGAGCAGCGTCATAAACTAGACAGATAACGTCATCCTCCTGTTTACATTGTGTTACTGCCGTCCACATTTATTGAACGTTAAATTTACGTTTACAAATACCAACCTGCAAATACTAGTTTTGCAGACCTCGTAAACATTTTTGCTGTTCCAGTTTAGTTGTCACGTTTTAAGTTCAAGCTAACAGCTGTGTTTCTGAAGTCTGTCTCCTCCAACTTCTTATTTCTTCTTCTTCAAATATTTATATTCCCTTTACTGTAATTACTGTCTTTGGAGTAACAAAAGATTAAATTCTTGGATTTTGTTGTCCACGACGTGTCCGCACTCCATTTCACTACCGAATCCACCTTTCCAAACCACCTCATTGTAGCAAACCACACATACACAAACATCGACAACATGGATATTCTACACGTAAACACAAAAGCTCGAAAACTAGACCTTTTGAACAGTTAGAAATATATAAACACACAAAAACACATAAAAACGATATCCTAAAAGGAACAGACACAATTCAAATTACACATATTATTCGAACCCCACACACACAACATCGATCTTTCAAAAGACGCAGCCGTCGCCAAGAACAAGACGGCCAGCGCTCCCAGTGGCAACCTCTGGCGAAGCTTATAATAAGCGAAAACTGGTTCAGGCTATAAGGTAAAAATTTACGTTTTTACCAATAAAAAACTTTGTGTTCCGAGTCGGTAGTGTTATACGTACTTATAAAAGATTTAAGACAAGAGATTTAAGTCATACTTTATTCGAAATTTCTATTACAACAGCGTTACGTAAGTGGAAGAGACACTGTAGTGAAATGTGCATTTTAATAAATGACAACTATCTCTCTACACGCTTCTGTTCGCGGATGATCAAGTTGTGGTACCATTGGACGGACAGGACACCACTTACGTGCCCCATAAAACTCCACGAAGAGTACAAATCTTGACGCCTCGATATAAATTCTGATAAAACCATACAGCTGATTGTTGGAAGTGCAAGAACCAATATGACAATAAATTCGAGCGCATTATTAATTATAGTACTTTATTTAGGTATCTAGGGATGACATTATCAAAAGATCGCACAAGTGATAAAGACATCACGTGCAAAATAAAACAAGGGAAAGTGTGATAGTGCAGCTGAATTGTGTGCTTTGGAGTGGAAAAATGATTCACAATACCCAAAAGATAATATTTTTACCCTGCCACCTTAGAAAGTCTAGTCACCTGTGGCTCTCAACGTTGAGACACAAATCAAAGAAACTCCCAAAGAATCCAACTGAAATTTTGCTTCTGCAGAAGTACGGAGATAAAGAACTTCAATATTTTAAGGAAAAAAAAGTCGACAAGAATGAGGAAGAATTGGAAGAAATATTCCAAAAGCATCAGTACGCCAGTAACCGACATATCATGAACAAGGTCGTGAGTATAGCATCCGGCTTTGGTCTGAAATATTATTCGCTTTTTTCGCATGTGTTGCTAATAATGCTGTACGAAAACGCTTGATTACATGTAATGTTCTTCAGTCACTTATTCAATTTAGAAGGTCGGTCCTCTTAGTACAAAGAGACCCTTGTTAGAATGTATTTATTATAAGTAGGAAGAGTAGCTTTCAAAAATTCATCTAGAACGTGCTTCATACATTAATTAATACAAAGTACCACTTGTATACTATACTAAGTAGGAATGTTTCAGTGACGTTGATGAAAGGCAAGTAATAAATATACCTACCTTCTACCTACCTTCGTGAGGACGCAAAAACTATACGTGGAAAAACATCTTAGGTATGATCGGCCAAACATATTTAAACTAACTAGGATATACTGAACCAATAGTTACCCAATTATTGACGATGTTAATAATAATTATAGTGGTAATAATAATAGTAATGTTAACCAATGTATTATTCGTTTCCTTTTTATTTTCTTCTGCTCCTCCTTCTTCTTCTTTTCTTCTACTGTCATTGGATTTTTGATTAAGCTTTTTAGTCGTCCTCTAATTAAACCTCTCTTATCCATTGCTGTACCAGTATATGATGCCATTTTAGAGATGTTCACCTCTCTCTCTCTCCCTCTCTCTCTCTCTCTCTCTCTCTCTCTCTCTCTCTCTCTCTCTCTCTCTCTCTCTCTCTCTCTCTCTCTCTCTCTCTCTCTCTCTCTCTATTCTTTTAGTCCTTCTTATCACTTACATTCATGTCTTTTCGCCTATCCTTTTCGTCATTCGTTTAACACAGCCATTCCGCTGGGATGCCAGTAATAGTAAGCCATTTATTACAAGCCTAATATTATCGCAATTTAGGCAGTTTATTGTTGGCCTAGTAATAATAATAATAGAAATATTATTTTTGTAGTAGTAGTAGTAGTAGTAGTAGTAGTAGTAGTAGTAGTAATAATAGTGGTAGGAGTAGTAGTACCACCAATATTACTATTATTATTATTAGTAGTAGTAGTAGAAGTAGTAGTAGTAGTAGTAGTAGTAGTAGTAGTAGTAGTAGTAGTATATTTGTTATTAGGCCTACATAAATTTCGACATTACATAAATTTTCAATTATGGGAAAATTACAAAAATCCCTATTTCTCGACTATTTCTTTAGTAACATAATAACTGTAGAATACAGAATCAAACAACAAACATTAAAAATAATTAGAAACATTCGAATTTGGGTTACATTTCCTCTTAGCCTAACACCCTGCTTTCTGATATTCCCAATTCTTTTCATATTTTTCGTCCTTTTTTTGACCCTGAGTCCCAAATTTTTGAAATTTTCAAAACTTAACGCTACATTCAGATGTTAGTTAAAATTCTCTTTAATTTGATATCCCACGTGAAATTCTGCGACTTTATCAAACTTTTCGCCCAATTTTTGACCCTGACGTCCAAAAGTTTTGAAGTTTTCGAAAATTAACACTATATTCAGATTTTGGTTTGAATTCCGTTTGATTTGATACCCCCACATGTGCTTTTGGATTTTTTAACAATTTTTACCTCCAGGCTTTCGGCTTCCACTCCTTCTTATTGTGGAAGGATCAATCTCAGAAACAATAGGGTTCTGAGTTGTAAAATTATGGACACACATGCCAAGTGGTACGGAAATGCGTTCAAACGTTATCGTGAGACGTACCCACAATATATAGATAGACAGTCAAACAAATGCCAAACGATCGAGTCAGACCTGAGAACTCGCTTCGCTTCTTCAATTATACGATGATCGATTATGATTCCTGATAAGATTATCTCTTAATATATCTGAAGACAAGCAGGTTCATTTGAGCCAATAAACACCTAAATCCGACAAAAACTGCAACGACAAAAAACGTCAATCAAACGAAACAGAATTGTGCAAACTAATGTGCAGGAGAGGCGTACACAACTAATAGTGAAGACAAACGTCCAATCTGACAACACTGGAGATAATGTAGCAGCTGTCTCTATTGCCTTTCGGTTAACTTACAAAATAAAGATTTGATATATGCTCAAATTTTTCTTGTATTTATATTATTATTAATAATAATAAACTTTTAACAAGAATATATTTGTTTACTTTGTAAATTACAAATCTTTCGATAGTAATATAACTGTCATCGTCAGATATCCATATCTGTATCTGATGATGATAGTTATATTACTATCGAGACATTTGTAGTTTACAAAATAAAAAAAAATTGTTGCTAAAAGTTTTTTTATTATTAGTAATAAAATAAAGATAAAAGACTGAACCACCAATGAAACATATTCAGGCTACTGAAAACGGTTTTCTTGCACAATAGTTTGTAAAATCTACACCAAAATCTAAGTGCTGACCTGTTTCCATTGAACATGAAAAGTTCACACAGATAAAAACATGACTTTCCAATTAAGGAAAATGTAATGAATTCGTAATTATGAATGAAAGGGAGGAAGGAAACGTCGAGGAAAGTAGTCCACGTGACTCGCCAGACAGCTGGTCGGGTCTGGTAATGACCTTAATGCTATCTCTCTCTCACTCTCTCACTCTCTCCCTCTCTCTCTCTCTCTCTCTCTCTCTCTCTCTCTCTCTCTCTCTCTCTCTCTCTCTCTCTCTCTCTCAGTATCCGCATCTCTTTTGTTGTAAATTTTGTGTGCATGCGCGTACGCGAGCGCGTTTCACAGTGCATAGCATTAATAAGTATTTTATTACGAAACTTACGCTTAATATGTTTTCAACGGTTCACGCGGTCAACAGATCTATGACTGACTGGTAAAAGAAAACGTAAAGAAATCTTGACTAGACCCCAAACACGCTCATTGCCTATATACACAATACTTTATATAATGTTAACTAATTTAACAAAACATGTTTCACATTGATATGCGATGAATATTTACCTGTATAAACTGTTCTTGCAAATTTAAGAACAGACGCCGTTCATTCCCATTTAATTTTAAAATGTCGTTAAGATAGTTAAAATACATATAAAAAAAAGAAAAGAAAACAAATGTAAATTATGCACAATCAACTAAATTGTCAGAATATTTAAATTGTATTTTAATAATGTCTTGTACTGTTTACATTATAAAAAACGGTCTTGTTATTGTTGTACGTACAACATTTAAACAAGTAGGTATTCAAGTGTAAACAAAAACGTTTGTGCCGATTCTATGAAGAATCGAGTTTCGGTGATTTACTGTTCTTATTACTGATCTAATTTTTATGAATATCTTTAAAAAGCTACAGTAAAATATTTGTTACGTGGTCTTAATAAGCTATACTGTCAAGTACACCTAATCAGTAGGTATTGAAACGGAGGCCTACTTAAAATTAATTGTTCTACTCGGAGCCTAGTAGAACTGTACAAAGGAGCAGCATTGGTAGTGCGAAGACTTATATCCAACGAATTTGTGGATCACCAACCAGCGCACTATCAAACAGCAGGTTAAAAGGGCAAAATGGCTTTGGATCACACTCTCAGACGGGTAAATCCTTAACATCAGGGATCGAAACGTCAGATGTAAATATATTATGATGCAGGCAGTCCGGGTAGAGGATTTACCTCGTAGAAATCATCCATCGCTTAGGAGTTTTAAAGACACTTCTAGACGGACACGTGATAATAAAGCGAAACAAGGAATTGAGTAGAACCGTGAAGGAAACAGAAGAAGAGGAAGACTGAAGAGTACATGGCGAAGGACAGTGACAAGGGAATTAGAGATGCAAAGCAAAGACTAGAGCCCGAAATAGAAACGGATGGATAGCATTCATGGAGGCCCTGTGCTCCACCTAAGAGGCAAATAAACAATGAGGGAAAGGGGGAGACGTTAAGGAATCAGATGTTGAATTGCAAATACACCCCGGAGTAGATATTAATTCAAGAACGTAAATAATATATGATAAAGGGATTCATAATTATATTTATAATAATGGGATGCAGGTTGAAGCCCAAAAGAAAGAGTAGAGAGAAAATCAAATGCAACAAGAACATGGAAGAAACAACTCATAGATAGAGAAATTGATAGAGAATTCGTTCAAGATTGTTTGCATAACCTGAGGTAGGAACTAGTATACGAGAGGCGGTCTCAACTGACAGGCAACAAAGTACAATAATAAGAAGAAGAAGGAGGAGGAGGAGGAGGAGGAGAAGGAGCAGGAAGAGGAGGAGGAGAAAGAAGACGAGGAGGAGGAGGAGGGGGAAGATAATAATAATAAATGTATGCACTGTTGTCCTAGCTTTTGGGTCGCAGCCCCCAAGGTCCGCCTACAAAAGGGCTATGATGGAAAACTGAATAAAAGGTGAAAAATAAAAGAACACGTAAAGATCAAGATAAGAAAGATACCAAAGACGAAAGTGTGATGTGATGCTTCGTTGTTAACGACAATTATACGTGACCCCGTGACTGCTACTTCCGTCCGCAACCAATAGAATTCACGCTTATTAGGAATTCACGCTTTGTATATTAATTCTTACGGATGTGTCCTCAATAGGCCTACACATTTTATACGCAGTCTGCGCTAGAAATATTTATGCATGTATTTTACAATTTAATTTCTTAACGCCTAAACTTTGACCTTAAACTTAAATACAGGTGTGCGCGCGCACGCAAACACACACATAAGCACATACTTCACTGAAGTCTCCTGTCCTTCCTGTCCTTCTCCAAGTCAAAGCACAGGATTACAGCCTCTTCCGATGTTTAGAAAAACCCATCTTCTCCTCGAGTGTCCTATATCATTTTTTATCTTTAGGTTTTTTAGATTGTAGTTGTAGGCTGTTTTTTAGGCTGAGATAATTGTAGCCCTAACAGGGATTTGTTTTTGCATTAATTTATGTACTATTTTTCGTAAAATTTACATAACATTACACTATAATCACGCACAGTAAAGCGCGTTTATCAGTTTTAACCTAGGGTATTACTCTAATTTCAAATTTCAGAGAAATATTTTACGATAATCAATCGTTACTCCGCCTTCGATTGGATCTTACAAATCCACAAAGAAACTGACTTCAAAATTAAACCAGTCACGCTTTGACACAGTACAAATTAGCAAATTATAGCGTATCGCTTTTATTTAAGAAGTTGTACAAGAGTGAGTGGAAATGCTGCGAGAGCCAGTCGAGATGACCCGTCGAAAAGCTGGTCTTGCATTTCTTTTTACAGAATAACCACTTTCCAATACGAACGCAAATATTTCTTCTTTTCTGTTTCTCCTTTGGTTAGGCAACACACCTGGTCGGCCTCCCTTTGATGCCACCACTTTGATGCCGACCTTTTGATGCTTTCTTGATCCACTTCGGTTTAAAATCGTTAACAATTTTGGATAATTTTTTCTTTCATCCCTTGTACATATTTTTTCAGATGAGTTTATTTTGCTCTAAGCTGTTAGTTAATATTGTGCGTCTCAATATTAATTCTCACTGAACGTCTCCGTGAGAATACGAAGGGTAGGTAAATGAATGCAACTATAAAATTCCAATTTTATTCTTAAAGAACAAACATAGCAAAGAACAAACTTACTGGATTCTACACCAATACTTATTCTTAAGTATTCGTTCGTTATTCGTTATTCGTTCGTTATACTTATTCGTTCAAACGCCATATTGGATTAGATTGTACTAATCGGATTGTTCTTATTAATTTTAAAAGAAAGTACGCTACAAAAGTAATCAAAGTTCTCTATTCCATTCCAGTCTAGATCTACCCAAAAGGAATGAATTTTGGATTCCTTTATAGTTTCTTACATTTTACTCTCTCCCCTTCAATTCCTCACCTCCATCACTCTCACATCGCCCTACACACCATCCATCCACTTTCTGTTTGGTCTTCGTCGCTTTTTTTTCACACGTTTTCCAATTTAAGCGTTTAGTTTTCATGCATGCTGCATTCATTCTTTCGATGTGACCCAACCAGGCGTGTCATTGATCTTTGTTGAATCGTATGGTGTCTTCATATTCTGTCTCAACTCACGGTCATTCATCATTCTTCACGAAAGATCTACAGTGTACCATTTTCCTTAGAATTTTCCTTTCCAGAACCCTCAATAGTGCTCCTCAGCGTTGCTAAGATCCCGGCTTTGAGTATCATAAAAAATAATGCTTTTTTTACGTATCTTACAGTGACATTAACAAAAGTTGGCGAAGTGATAAAGATTTAACCGGCAAAATAAAACAAGATAAAACAGCTGAATCTGTGCTTTGTAGTGAGAAAATAACCCACAAAACCAAAATGATGGTTTCCTCTGCCGTCTTTGAAAGCATAGTCACTTATAGCTGTGAAACTGGTAGACACAATGAAGAAACTCCCGAAGACTCCAAGCACATGAAAAGATTTCTGGAGTAGGGCTTGTGGGGGGGGGGGGTCCAGGCTCCATTGTATTAGATATGCAGATGCGAGAAGGCAAATTCCTTGTAGACAAAACAATGTTGGACACCATAAGTACAAAGCGCTTATACCCGATGATCGTTAGCCCAAAAATTTGTTAAGCTGGGTTCCAACTAGACGACAGAAACGGAGTAGACCCAGAAGTTCGTGGAAGGAAGAGTACACGATGGAGAAACGAGACTGTAACGTGGAGATTGAAACAACAGAATCCTCTGATTTGAGAGACGAAGCAACTGTACAAGCACTCGCCATTGACGAATGGCTAATAATTCCAAGTTCAATATTTTTATTTATCAGGCACAATGCCATTAAGAATTCATGCGCGTAACAGCATCTGTTTCCACATTGAATTCGAGTTTTACTTCATTCACCACAATGTTTATTTTACTCAATTGTGATCCCAAGTGACGAAAGTTGCGTACGTGTTCGAAAGTATAATTTTCTGGTATGAAATTGTCATTGTCGTTACTGTTTTTCTAATAAGTTTCATTTAGGTGGGTTTTGTTTGATTTATTTACCTTCTCCATTGTTGCAAATCAAAGCAGACGAAATAGATTTGGAGATGATAAAGCATTTAGTAAAATTGCCGTCGAAGTTAAAGCCCTCGGCGAGGAAAGCGCAAAGGTTGGTCTGACAGAGAATATGAACAAACATTATGTTTCTCACAGCGGCAGCAATGTAAAACACGATGGTAAGATTTGACAGTTCGGAATGAAGGGTGGAACGTTTGGATAATAGTAACAAACAATTGAGACGAACCGCGAGAAATTGTCAGTCGGATAAGACCCAGGTGGTATGTTTCAAGGAAATACGAACAATATTACGAAGGTCAACAAACTTCCTCCCTCGCGCCTTAGTCATTTTGAACTTCCTCCAATTACTTCATCGTTACATAAACCTTCCACAGGAGTCAGTGCTGTATTCTGATTCCCAGTTACCAATGCTATCTGGGCCTTCGTAGATTTTCGTCTAGTCCTCTTTTTTCCAGCTCCTTGTCGATTCTCTGCAGCTGCTCCTTGATCTTCCCCTTGTACGCCTTCCGTAATGTGTCCGTTCCATTGCTCGTTATGAAAACCTATCCTCTGCCACTTGCTGCACACGATCAAATTAAAAATTATTTGTTTCGTTTTGATGTCACGTGTTATTGTATTCGGCCGGCATCATCACTATCTCCCGAAATCGTTCATTGAGAAGCCTGTCCAATCGTAAACTTCCTGTCGAAATCCATTTCTATTGACTTAAGCAACTTCAGTGTTCTCAATATTAAGGATCCTGTTCCATAAAATGTAAGTTACGTGTGGCACAACAGTGAAAACTTTCAGAAATTCTTACAGAAAATATAACTGAAATTTTGTAAGCTAATGGCTGTGCCAGCGTTATTGTGTAGGAGAGAATATTGGATAACGACTAACATAGATGTCCGTCGCATACAAGCCATGAAAATGAAATTCCTTAATGAAAGGTCGTACTGAAATGGATAGGATGAGAAACAGATCATATTTCAGTTCAAAAAATAAATGAATAGAACGAAAAGTGGTGAAGACAACTTGTCAAAATGGAATGATATACAGAATGCTCTAGCTCTACCACTGTAAACCAGAGGGGAGATCAATTGATAAGCCTAGAAAAAGCTGAGAGTAGGAAGTCGGTACACGCCACATACTCGATGAATGGGCAGAAGAAGAAACAGAAAACGATTTCAGTACTCTATATTTTTCATATATTACACTATAGGGCTACATCCTTCTTTTTGTCCTATAGTACGTTATTCTTTTTTTTTTTGTATCGGCCATCTAAGGACCACATGCTAATTTCAATTCTTTATTCTTTGTTCTTTCCTTTTTCTCCAATATTCTTTCATCTTTTCACTGTGTCTCTTCTTCCTGTCTTCAGTCCACTTTGAACCTGCGTTTTTCTCTCTCCTACCCTGGACTCCTTCCATTTTTAACACTTGTGCCCAAAAATACGTACGTTAATGAATAAGTACGTTATTCATTACTATCGGTTTTTTTAATGACTTTCCTTCCTTGCATCATGTTTGGTCTTTTATTGCTTCGTCCGACGTTACACCGTCTGTTATTTTCAAGCCAATTTTTTGTTTAGGTGTTATCTTGTTTTCTTCCTCCATTGCACGTGTATTCCGTTTTGTCTTGTTAACATCCAAATCCCATTTTGTACTCTTCTATAGGCTTTCGCGTCACATAGTCTAGGTCTTCGCACTTCTCGGCCGCTTCAATCTAATCGTCTGATAAATGAAGCGCATAGATGAAGTTAGCAGTTAGCGGTATCCCCATGTTTTTGTACTTCGTTTTTCATACTCCAGAGCTTGTTCGAAATATGTCTTGCAGAAAGCTGGTGAAAAACCGCTAATCTCGTTTACTAATGCTGATAAAATGCATGCGATAATATCAAATCGGTTAAGTTAATATTAGCGCCTTCAACTCTTAAAAATTCTAATCAGCCGACGCTGTGTAGTTAAATGTTTCAAATTGTAGTTAAAACATTCGAACCTCTGGAAGTTCACAACAGATCATACTGTTGTGAAACGTACAACGGGCTGTACAATTATAATATTTTTAAAAAAAATATAATTTTTATAAAGAAAAATGCAAGGAATACGTAGCCTATATGATTTTTTAAAATACGTAGCCTATATGATTTGTCAGTATTTGTTTAACAAAAGCGATACTATTTCTAGCTGATTCAGTCAATTATAAACTGGAAGTGCACTTTCACTGTTGAAAGTATCCGTACAAAAGTTGTGTGTTGCAGGCAGAGACGGGCGAGATTCAGCATCCGGCAGTTTGTGTATCGGAGCCGCGGACAAACCGGTTTCATCCTTGTGACCCACAAACACACTTCCGCAACACCGCCTGGACATCTACGGTGGTGTCCATTTACAGCGGTGCCAACACTGTACTGTATTTTTGCACCGAAGGTTATTCTTCTTTTTTGTCTCTCTACAAACGCGACAAACGGTAGAAACACACGACAGGTCTAAAGCCGTAAATCTCATCTGACGGCTGCGAATCGCTTGTGTCAGCTGATGACCCAGCAGCGAGCAGGAATCATTCTGCTTTCTCTGACCGGCACTGTACAAAAAAAGTTTAAAACTATTTTCTTTCATCCTTATCGTATATAGGATACTGCGATTCCGTTAACGAGATACAGACTTTCTAAAGGGTAAATACCGGCCGATAGTAGGCTAATTATAAACACTGAATCATTTCGCTAAGTAAAATACGTTCATGCACAAAAATCCCAACAAATAGATTGTTCATTTGATTCAGTCGTATTGAATGAGGGGTTTATATACAATACGCATGACTAAACCTCTTTAAGACGTGTTTTAACTGCATCTGCCGATCTCAGTACGTCGAGAAAGGGCAATGTAAAAACAATTTTACTTGGATTTTATTTGGATAAATGAAACGATAATAAGCTACACTTAATAAGCAGCAAGAGTATATTTTTTTCAAAAGAAATTATAATTCGGTGCTAAAATATTTTAGATTAACTAAAACTAACGTCTGTGTGCGCTATCGCTATACAAACCATAAGTTACGTCTGTGTACGCAAGTGGGCGAGGGGTCTGACGAGTGTCACATACGGCCAGAAAGCTGTCTGAAGGTCAGGAACACGCGTAACGTGGAAAAGTAGGTTCGATATCATGTGAATTCGGAACAGTTTAAAGTGCATTTCGTATAGTGAACAGGAAGGTGGAAGAAGAACAGGAGAAAAAGAAAATTTGTTGGAAAAGAAGACAAATAATTGATACAAGCAAGTAGCTTCACATTGATAATACTCATTTTATCGCTTAACCTAATAGCTATAATGGCCATGTCTAGTAGGCCTATGTGTGCAGGTCTGTTTGGAAACAACAGAAATGCAATTCCAAGCAAACGATTGCGAAAACCAGCACTTCGAAAAGTAAGTTCAAAACAGTTGCTGGTTAGGAGTAAAGCTATAATCAATTTAAATCGGATTATGTGCTTTCGAGACAATCACAAATGATTATGCCACTTTGGATCAAATAAATGTTATTGTTTTAAGTGACTGAGATTTTAAAGTAAAAATTATTTTAAACAGAACCACCTTATTAATGCTTTTAAATTTCCTCTAAACTTTCATTAATGGCTGCTTCAAACCTTTAACCTACCCGTGTAACTAATGCTTCACAGACCTGCTGCTACCAGCTGTATGAAAGCAAATTCTGTACATTTTCGCTACATATTGGGTCGGGAGAGAATTGAAAGACTAGTCATTCAAGGTCACGGAAAGGAGAGTATAGATCGAGCTCCGGTCCTGTTTATCGGCTAATTTAAAACAATGACAAATTTGCCAATTAGAGAATGGCCAGCGGGAGAGAACAGCATAGAAAACATAGGAGTTTGCAAAGGAACAACGACGATGAAGAAGAATAAGAAAGATCTATTAAAATTATTTTCACGCTAAAGCTGACATATCTCTACATAAAACTGAGACTTACGTTGATATTCGAAAGTAATTAGGGGTATCGACCAGTGTCGCGTCAGGCTGGTTAACTGTACGAACGTCGAAGGACGTGCGTCATCGAAGCAGATCATGGAAAGGTAATCCGATATTATTTGAAATCGGAACCGCTTGACGTCCAATCCATGTGGTCAACCAAAAAAAAGAAGATGACAAGAAACGAGAAGGAAGAGGAGAATAAGACTAAGAATAGAAGAGAAATAATTAATACCTGTGTACGCTGTTTCACACTAGTAAAACGTATTACATCACTTATCCTAATGGCTGTAGATTAGATTACTCGCTGATATTTCACATAACCGCTCTCTCTCTATCACTCTCTCTCTCTCTCTCTCTCTCTCTCTCTCTCTCTCTCTCTCTCTCTCTCTCTCTCTCTCTCTCTCTCTCTCTCTTTCCTTCCTCTCGTGCCTGTTTGCTCCGCGTTATTACTCCATCATCAAGCCTGAGCGTGCATGCAGATAGTGTTCTCCTTTCCGTCACACACACACACACACACACACACACACACACACACACACACACACACACACACACACACATACAAAACATTGTCTGACGTAATCAAAACAGCGAGTATGCGTGCCGCGCTTAGCGTGTCTATAGAAAAATAGTTCACCTACACACAAACACAATGAAAGGAACTAAATACGAACAAAACGAGTGGCGGTGCACAAATTGCCGAGCAACTTTCTAATGGCCCCGTACGTAACGCGTATACTCGTGGGAACCCGCGGCCTAGAAAACTTAATCAAAATTAACCGTAACGACATTGCCATTACACTAATTGCGTCTTCACACTCAATCTCGCGTCTAACTGACGTTTCCAGTTGCGTACGAAGACGAGATACACATTCATACGTTACCGGAATTCGCGCCTAACTTATATACTGCGCTGTGTTATAATAATCCTATAGTCTATAAGAATAAATCTACATTAAACTACAATCCAAATTGTAGACTATAATGCAATAGAAATGGTTTATCTCAGGAAAATAATTTTTCATTTTTTCAAATAATAATGTTAAGAATATTAATACAGTGACATTTACATAATACTGTATAAATATCGGTATGAAAACCATACTTGACTTATATGTTCTAAGATTTATATTTAAAATCATTTACGAAATGAAATGTTTCCATAGAAACTACTTCTTTCCATTTATTGCTTCAGCCTTAACCACAGTACTGTGGTCACTAACGTATACCACCACACGTTATCGCACTCGATTTTCACTGATGATGGCAGTCGACGGCACTGCCGAAAGGTCTGGTTTTGCAGAAAACATTGGACTACGGCCAAACAGCCCGGGAAGGAATTTTAACAACAAACTACTACTATGTTGCCGATAACGTAGTACACATAAAAATTATCCCCTCCCCCTTCAACTATAATTTTCATTTATAGAAAATCACCCCCACCCCGTTCAACTAGCCTCTTTATTTATAGATATTTTATCTACGTTTCTACAGTGGATTATTAAGATCTTCTTATCAGGATACTTTATTTATCAAAATTAAGTACTTTACTCTTGTTGTAACAAAAAATGTTTCTGGTAAACTGCCCTTTCCCCGTAACCGATCTTCACCAAAATCAATAGGCCTTGAGTCTTCTACAACTCAGGCACATACGTAAAAAATTATTTGATTCTGTTTGAACGTGCGGCAGTTATCGTTGGTCATGAAAAAATTTCTCTTGTTACAACATAAAATGTTGCAGGTAAACTACTCCTTTTCCTTAACCGATCTTTACCAAAATCAACAGGCCATGAGTTATCTACAATTTAGGGATGTATGCAAAAACGTATTTGATTATGTTTGAATTTACGGCAGTTATCATTCGTCATAGAAAATATTAACCTTGCTATCACATAAAATGTTGCAAAAAATTACCCCTTTCTCTTAACTGATCATCACCAAGATCAATAGGCCTTCAGGTCTTAACAAATCAGGAACGTATGGAAAAAATTATTTGATTCTCTTTAAATTTACGGCAGTTATCGTTCGTCATAGAAAAAATTACCCTTGTTAAAACATAAAACGTTGCAGGTAAACTACTACCCCTTTCCCTTAACCGATCTTCACCAAAGTCAACAGAACTTGAGTACTTAAAACTTCAGGAATGTATGTAAAACATTATTTGATTCTCTTTGAATATGCGGCAGTTATCATTCGTCATAAAAATAAAATTACCCTTTTAAAACATAAAACGTTGCAGGTAAACTACCCCTTTCCCTTAATCGATCTTCACCAAAACCAATAGGTCTTGAGAACTCTACAATTCAGGAGTGTATGCGAAACATTATTTGATTCTGTTTGAATTTGCGGCTGTTATTATCGTTTGCCATAGAAAAAATGACCCTTGATAAAAAAAATGTTGCAGGTAAACTACCCCTTTCCCTTAACCGATCTTCACCAAAGATAATAGGTCTTGAGAACTTTACAATTCAGACCTGTATGCAAAAAAATATTTTATTCTGTTTGAATTTGCGGCTCTTATCGTTTGCCATAGAAAAAAAATCTACAGACGGACACTTTTCGAAAAATTACTTTTTTCATGTTTTGAGGGTAGTACAATCAGAATCTGCAATTATCTCGAACACGATTTTTTTGCCATCACCATACTTCCATTTCCTTATGGAACATGGAAGTAATATGATTTAATCCCATTTATTGTATATATACCTGTATAGATACAATTGAGTTTGAAAAAACAAGAAGAAGAAGAAGAAGAAGAAGAAGAAGAAGAAGAAGAAGAAGAAGAAGAAGAAGAAGAAGAAGAAGAAGAAGAAGAAGAAGAAGAAGAAGAAGAAGAAGAAGAAGAATCTATTAAAATTATTTTTCACAATAAAGCTCAATATCTTCATATACATATTGCGACAACACAATTGAATTAATTCTTGCGCATAGGAATATGGTGTGTTTTATAAATCAACAAGTCTATATTGGAGGTATTATAATTATTTATTGCACACCAATTGAATAATAGTTCATACGATATATTTTTAAACATACACAAATGTTATGAATTTTGAAATATTGTTTGAAAACAGTTTATATTAAGTTCAGATCTGAATTTGTTACTTGAGTGAAGATATTCCAATTTGATGCGGCGAGATGGCTGATGGCGATGCGTATATCTCACGTGTCCTTCGCTCGTGGATTCTGCTGGGATGGTGTCCTGATGATACACACGCTGAACTTGCTCGACGAACTGCAACACGGCCTCTCTGCGATAACACTGATTATGATTGTTAATGGTTTTTAAAATGTTTTAATATTGTTATAGTTTACTTACGTATCTCAAGGTGTAACGTGGGTGTTTAATGAAAAACGGTGTATAGGCGTACACCTTCCGGCACGTCTTCAAGTGTCCTCGCGTCACACAGATCTACCGCGGTCAGTAGATCTCCCTATGAGGATATCTTGACTAACACATATACTTGTAAATCACAATATTATTTAATAAAACTGAATTACTTGGGTCTGTAGAATAACTCACACAGAGTTCCAAGTTTTCGTACACCTTTCGCACTGTTAACGTGTTCACGCAAGAGAAACTTCTTTAACGCGAACCGTACGTTTAGTAGACGAATGCTCAAGATGAACTAACTTGATCTGCTCAATGGCAAAAGACAATTTTCAATGATTTTACTCCGTTCTAATTGGCCAAATATCGGTCACATGATAATTTATGCACACGGCACTAATAGTTCTTCATGCAAAACTTTGCATGAAATTGGCAAAGCCTGCACAGATAATTATCTGGGATTTTATTACCTCATGCCTGAGGGAGTTTTAAATAGAGATTTCATTTAACAAAAATTCACACTTAACAGTTATTTGAAGAACACAGAATATAGGGAAATTGTAGCTAATATTAAATTTTATGTCTTGTTCAGGTCTCATGTAGATCGGATAGTTATAACGGACACAATAGAGAAAAATGTTAATAACTCGCGCACTCGCGCACACTTTCACAAACACATTACATAGAAAAATGACGAATAACATTTCTAAGAGTTTGACCTATTCTAAATTCTTATCGGTAACACAATACCAAAATATCGGTATGGAGAACTATACATGACTTCCATGTTCTAAGATTTATATTTAAAATATTTAAAATCATATTCAAAATGAAATATTTCCATAGAATCTACTTCTTTCTACTTATTGCTTCAGCCTTAACGACAGTATTGTGGTCACTAACGTATACCACCTCACGTTTTCGCACTCGATTTTCACTGATGATGGCAGTCGATGGACTGCCGAAAAGTCTGGTTTTGCAGAAAACATTGGACTACGGCTAAACAGCCCGGGAAGGAATTTTAACAAAGAACTACTTCTTTGTTGCCGATAACGTAGTACACATAAAAAATTCTTCCCTCCCCCTTCAACTATAATTTTCATTAACAGAAAATTACCCCCACCCCGTTCACCTTACCTCTTCATTTATAGATACTTCATCTACGTTTCTACAGTGGATTATTATGAGCTTCTTATCAGGATACTTTATTTATCAAAATTAAGTACTTTACTCTTGTTAAAACATAAAACGTTGCAGGTAAACTACCCCTTTCTCTTAACCGATCTTCACCAAAATCAATAGACCTTCAGTCCTCTACAATTCAGGGATGCGTGCAAACAAATATTTGATTCTGTTTGAATGTGCGGCAGTTATCGTTCGTCATGAAAACGTTTCTCTTGTTACAACATAAAATGTTGCAGGTAAACTACCCCTTTTCCTTAACCGATCTTCACCAGAATCAACAGGCTATGAGTTCTCTATAATTCAAAGAGGTATGCAAAAACGTAGTTGATTCTGTTTGAATTTACCGCAGTTATCGTTCGTCATATAAAAAAATTACCATTGTTAAAACATAAATATTGCAGGTAAACTACCCCTTTCCCTTAATCGATCTTCACCGACACCAATAGGTCTTGAGAACTCTACAATAAGGGCTGTATGCAAAACATTATTTGATTCTCTTTGAATATGCGGCAGTTATCATTTGCCATAGAAAAAAATTACCCTTCATCAAAAACGTTGCAGGTAAACTACCCCTTTACCTTAACCGATCTTCACCAAAAACAATAGGTCTTGAATACTCTACAATTCAGGCGTGTATGCAAAAAATTATTTGATTCTGTTTGAATCTGCGGCTCTTATCGTTTGCCATAGGAAACACCCTTGTTAAAATATAAAACGTTGCTGGTAAACTGCCCCTTCCCATTAACCGATCGTCACCAAAAACAATAGGTCTTTAGAACTCTACAATTCAGGGCTGTATCCAAAACATTATTAGATTCTGTTTGAATTTGCGGCTGTTATCGTTTGCCGTAGAAAAAATTACCCTTGATAAAAAAACGTTGCTGGTAAACTACCCCTTTCCCTTAACCGATCTTCACCAAAAACAATAGGTCTTGAGTACTCTACAAATCAGGGCTGTATGCAAAACACTATTTGATTCTGTTTGAATTTGCGGCTCTTATCGTTTGCCATAGAAGATACCCTTTTAAAACATAAAACGTTGCCGGTAAACTACCCCTTTCCCTTAACCGATCTCCACAAAGAACAATAGGTCCTGAGAACTCTATAATTCAGGGCTGTATGCAAAAAAGTATTTGATTCTGTTTGAATTTGCGGCTTTTATCGTTAGCCATAGACAATACCAGTGTTAAAACATAAAATGTTGCAGGTAAACTACCCCTTTCCCTCAACCGATCTTCACCAAAAACAATTGGTCGTGAGTACTCTACAAATAAGGGCTGTATGCAGAAAATTATTTGTTTCTGTTTAAATTAGCGGCTGTTATCGTTTGCCAAAAAAAAATCTACAGACAGACACACACACAGACACTTTTCGAACAACGACTTTTTTCATGTTTTGAGTGTAGTACAATCATAATCTGCAATAATCTCGAACACGATTTTTTTTGCCATCACCATACTTCCATTTCCTTAAGGAATATGGAAGTAAAACTATAGCTAATAAAACCAATTTGAACAAGAAACAAATTTTAACATGAGAATGTTCGTCATCCATGCATAAGACATAGTTCATTCCTTATCATGATCCTGTGTTCTATCGCAATATATATATATATATTTGAGTTGACATTCGGAAGTAAGTAAGAGGTATCAATGAGTTTCGCCTCAGGCTTGATAGCTGTCCGAACGTCGAAGGACGCGCGTCGTAGAAGCAAATCATGAAAAGATAGTTCGATACTATGTGAAATCGGGAAATCGGAACAGCTTTTAGTAGCCTGTCTGAATTTGGTCGAGAGGGGGGGGGGGGTCCGTTCGAGCCGGCTTCATACAAAATAAAAAAAAAACAAGTGAAGACCAATCAACATTACTATCGTTAAAGTGGTTGAAAAATATGTGATAATATCCTGAAATCAATTCCATTACAGTAAATGGTAATGACACAACAAAAATACATGTTATTGCAACATTGTTTAGGAAAAACATATTGACTGGACTAAGGGCTCTTTCACACGGTAAACCAGTCTGCGGCAGACGTCTGTCGTAGTAGGCTCACGCGAGCTTGCTCTCGGCACACTGTGCCTGTGTGCCTCCACCAAACGGTCCAGCCTCAATTTAGTCAGTGAAGAGTAAACACTCTGGACAGTAGTGTGGTAATTTTCGTATTCGTAGGTTGGTTAATCTGTACGCTTTCTGAATCGTTCTTATCTCGTTTTTATAACGTTACAGTGCTACGAGCCTTGGCCGGCAGCGGACGTTCTTACGTTTGCTGCCTGACTCTGTCATTCTCATTTCTTGTTGTCGCGACAATTATTTAGGCCTTAGGCCTCCACGTTTTCAATGTAACTAAGTGCACACATTTGTGCCGCATCAAAATGTAGTTCATTTCCGAATCAGTTTCTTAAAATTTAATCTTCACCATTAGCCAACCTTGCTACTATGAGTTGAGTGTAAGAAACGGAGAAACTTAATAAATCTATTAATACAGTCCACTATCTTTATCATTTTGCATCCTGGCGATAACACACCAAGTTTCATTTTTTCTGATGGAAAAAGGCATACGTGCCGACATACAACACATTTTTACGCGGTCCAGTCGGCCGCAGCTCAAAATAACATTTTATTTGGTCCTAACGTGACGGATCAACATTCTTCTCACTAACCACACTCTAATTCAGCTTATTTTTTCAAATTGCTTTTTTATACAGAATTTCAAAATTATGAATGAACAGGGGAAAGTAGTTGCAATATTGGCTCTAGCACTAATTGAAAACAGAAAAAGAAGAAACGAAGGAACAGGAAAATGTTGATTGACCCACTAATAAACGACAGACTTACCACTAGTAGTTTGCACTGTTGTATCACGAACTGAGAAATGACAATGAAAAGTTTTTTAATTATTTTCATATGTCCATTTCTTCTTTCGATGAACTGCATAGTTTGTTGGAGAATAACATTCAAGAACAGAACACCAACCTGAGGAATTCCGTTGCAACAGTTGAAAAGTTAGCGGTTACATTAAAAAATGTTTACACTTTAAATTTGCAATACACATTGTTTTTTTATTCAATTTGTATTTTTAATAGTAAAATGTTTAAGTACAATTAATAAGAAAAAACTGCAATGACTATTATTTACTTATCTATTGCAATTTTGTTTTTTCTTGAAATTTCTTCGTGATCATCATAGGCAATTAAAAATATTTCGTTCCAGGACTGTTGTTTTCATATATTATTACTATTTTCTTCTGAAGAACAATCCCATATAGCTGGACGATTGCGAATTTCTTCAATAAAGGATTCGACATCGAAAGTATTAATGACTTTTTCCATTCGGAAGAGGCAGACGTCTGCTCGTATGAAAAGGTTCTAAGGATTTTCACTTGTTAACTAGCAACTGGCCTGCCCGACGAGTCGGGGAGAGAACGAGCCGGCAGACGTCTGCCTCTTGTGGCTCATTCCCACGCTGTGCATTGTATCAATGGGATTTCAGTCCCTAGCAGACGTCTGCCGCAGTTGTCTGCCTCGTGTGCAAGGGCTCTAATTTTACTGTATTTTATATTTCAAACGTATACGCAGATGTTGTGTAATAAACCTGTTTCTATATTTAAAAGAGTTTCTACTATATTAGTGTACACAGCTGAAAGAAAATAATAATAAAATAATCTGAAAATTAAGAGATTAACAAAATTGTCAACTTTTCCGATCCTCTGGGGGGGGGTCCGGTCCTTTCGTCCCCCCCCCTGTGAATACGCCCCTGATCGCTTGATGTACATTAAACTACAGTCCAAATTGTGGACTATAATACAAACGGTAATGGTTTAACTCAGGCAAATAATTTGTCACTTTTCAAATTATAATGTTAAGGATATTAACATTTACATATAATTCAATTTAAACCCACTGTTTATATGTATATAGTATATAGTGCATATAGTATCAATAATAAATATTATTTGTTATTGTACACAAGAAATACATTTTCTGTATATGCACTATAATTAGTTGCCCAATCTAGCGACAGTAGGGACAAGTAGACCAGATAAGAAAAGCATACTATCTGTAAAAAAGAGACAAATTGTCTTTCATAAAATTTAATTTCATATCACGTCTCGGACTTTGTCCCTTCTTTTATTCGTAAGCGATTTTATTTGAGCCCCAAATATTACTACTTTTTCATTCATACTTTGGAAAATTGTTTTCTTCGTCGAAGAAGTAGTCGTCTAGGTGTTAGTTGTGATGTGTTTCGGAAGTACTTGAAACACTAAATCAATTTTGGTAAACGTAATATAATGATCACAAAACTAGCTTTCAGACTGTTTACACCGTCGAATGAATTTATATCTAATTATCGTAACTTCTGTTTGTGCAGGTTTCTCGTCAGCCGTCAGTGCGATGATGCGTCAACTGAAAGACAGCGGAGAGGTAAGACCATATAATTGACGTAGCTATATAAAACTTAATACTATTAAGTAAAAAGAAACACTGACAATTTTCAAAATTACCATCAAAACAGCTACACGCATAAACAGACATTGCAAATATACAGGGTCCGCCAATGAAGCGGGAAAATTAAAAGTACCCAGTTTTTTTCTTGAAACATTTATTATCAGAATTTTTTTACAGATTTGAGTTGAGTAAAGTATGCCATTATTTTACTTTTTAAAAATAACGCCGCTCAAGTGAGAGCCATTTCTGTGTAAACATTCTTCTAATCTTGTCCGAAAATTTTCCATCACTCGACGAAGCAGGTCAGGTTGAATCCGTGCAATTTCTTGTCTGATATTCGTTTTTAATTCCGGTATGGTGTGCGGTCTATCAATGTACACCCTGTTCTTCAGAAATCTCCAAAGAAAATAGTCGCATGCGGACAAATCTGGGGATCTTGCAGGCCACGAGATGTCGCCATATCTGGATATGAGTCCGTCCGGGAAGAGTTCTCTTAAAGCAGCCATGGACACACGAGCAGTATGACTTGTGGCCCCATCCTGCTGGAAAAAATTAATTTACGGAAACGTAGGGAGCTGTTGCATCAAAAATCTTCTGACTATGTTTGTGTAGCGGTCTGCATTGACAGTTGTGGTGTTTCCTCTATCGTCTTGGGAAAAATATGGCCCAATAATGCCAGATGATGAAACTGCACACCACACCGTAACTTTCGGACTATGTAATGGCTTTTCATGCAACTCACCTGGGTTTTCATCATTCCAATATCGACTATTTTGTTTGTTTACATATCCATTCAAATGAAAATGTGCTTCATCTGACATCAACATGCGGTGAATAAAGTTTTCATCATCATTTACACGTCGCAATATTTCTTCGTTGAAAATCCTGCGAGCCAGCATATCGCCATCTTTCAACTCCTGGATTACTTGAATTTTGTAAGGATGAAAAGACAAGTCTTTATGCAAAATTCGTCGTAAGATGTGTCACTAATGTTTAGTGCGGATGCATGTTTCATTGCAGAACGTTGTGGACTACGCGTCAATGCAATCGAACTCTTTCAATGTTTTCCTCTGTTCTTACAGACCTTGTTGCTCCTCTATGCTTTAAGTTTAATGTGGAACCAGTTTCTTCAAACTTTTTCACCCATGACATAATTGCATGAGCGGTCGGCACTCTTCCATGTCGTGGAATATTGAAATGATTACGAAACAATCGTTGTACAGAAGTCACACAGTCGCCATTCTTATAAAACGATTTTACGCAGAAAGCACGCTGTGCACCGGACCACTGCTCCATGTTTAACAAATGGCATTAAATGTAAAACAGCAATCGAAAACCTCCACGCCCTCTCATGAGCAGAAAATGAACTATTGGACTTTCAAAATTTCCCGCTTCACTGGCGGACCCTGTATATATAGAATGTGACATATTCCCATATGTCACGATACTTTCCACTATTATCTTATACATTTCATTTTTGTTTCGAGCCTAGCCGATTGCTCCATAAACTGGAATGTAACTGTAGCATCACTTGTTTCCCTTATCCTATACGATTTTTTATTTCTGCTACTACACTTATGCAGCCTTTGTAATCCGCATGTAACACTTTTTGTAACACCAAGGTAATCCGCATGTATTTCCAACCATAACATATTCAGTCTTATCTGTATTTATCGTTAAGCCCTATTCCTAGTATTTTTCACCTAACTTCCAAAGCATATAGCAGATGTCATCATCATCTTCAGCTACAATTACTTGATCGTCCGCGAAATGCAAAGTGAAGAGCTTTTCGTAATTGATAGCTATCCCCGTGTTGCCAAGGTCCGTCTCCATTGTTCTTAATCTGAAACAATCGAAATACAAATCAATTAGTCGTTAATATGTTTGTAAGTGTGTGATGTTGAAGAATTATTATTTCTGTGAGACGTGCAGAAAATGTGACAGATTATATAAACTAAATATATTAACCTTATTAACAATAAAAAACAATTTATTATAAAATTTAGAGAAAACCCATACAAACAGATGTGACTATTCATCATAAAAACTCAAACCGTTTACCTCAAAAAAATGACATTTTATTCCCTAATAAACCCAATGTTAAAACTTCCAGCGCAGGAGTATGAAAGAAATAAAGAAAGAAAAAATATGCATAAAATTGCTAGTAATAACGGATATAATCTGAAAACCTTTAATAATCTGGAAAATAAAAGGAAACAAAATATTTTGAATCCATAATTAAAACTTAAAACAAATGACTTACAAATAACAAACTTACAACATTCAGTTATTATGGTACCATGAACTTAAAGTTTCAAAATTATTCAAAACCACTGCTTTAAAAAGATCGTGTAATTGTATTTGTATAATTTTAAATAAAATTAAACCTTACATGTTTTATCTTAATATAATCTCAGTGATGTAGGCTATACAAAAATTAATATTCAGACTGTTCCAGATATTATAATACAATATATTATATTCTATGTCAAAAAACAAACAAAAGAGAGATATTAATAACATAAAGATACTTGTATAAAACTTCACCTATATAAATCAAATTTAGCGACAGTAAATAACTCACGTAAATTGCCTCGTGTAAGTAATGTAAAATGTATCAAAAATGTTTCCAAAGGCGATAAAATAAACATTTTAGAACGTTTATGTTTTGTAAATAAATATAAATTTATTAATAAGCGACCAAACAGACGTTAATAAAAACTTTAACAAAATTTTCAATAACACTCATTAAATAATTCATACAAAATGATTAATATAGTAGGCTACAGATAATAGTACAGGGTGGGACAATGAGAACACAACAATTTAAAACTATCACAACAGAAACTCGTTGAATATTTGTAAGTCAAATATAGTATAAATGCAAAGGTAATAAGATGGCATTTTACTTAGTCATGTTCATCGCGAACATTCCCGAAGTGAGCCCCATTAATACGCTTACGTTCTTCAAAAAGCTACCCATGACTCTCTGCAGCATGGCTTGCGGAATCGCCTGAATTACTTCGATGATTCGCTGCGTGGGTTGAATTAAATTACTTGGTCGTGACTAGAAAACCTTAAACTTCAGACAGCCCCACAAAAATAAATCACTCGCAAACAGGTCTGGAGATCGCGATGGAACGGGTATCGTGCCAAATCTTGAGATCAACCGATCTTCGAACACTTACCCTTCCACATTTTCTGGCTCACGCGCTCTTTTTACACTTCCTCCAATTGTTTTCTGTGTCGAGACAGTAGTTTCAAATGTTTTCTATTTTTCATTTCGATATTGTTGAGCGATCTTGAACTGTTCCAAGTCTCCTAAAGTTGAAATGATTTCTGAAGAGTCTTTGTGTTCTTATAGAGCACTCATTTAATTTTTAGAAAATTAAATTAGATTTTTCCACACTTTTAGAAACTTTCTACATTAAACGCATGATGTGAACATCAAAAGCCTGATATTGCTTTTGAAAAAAAATAAACATCAACCAGAAGTGAACCCGAGGCAGCTGGAAGAATTCAGAATCAGTCAAGTTACATTAGTCTGGTATTTATTTTTTATATGGTTATTTCTCAAAATACTACATACTAACTGTATTTGGTTTGGTTTAAAGCGCCATTGAGCCATGTTTACTGAAATGGCATAGTTTAACTGAGGTTATAAAACCATCTGTTTTTTTATTGTTGCCAAAGTAACCGAACACGAGCTAACACTTGTGTCCTCATTCACTACCTACGAGAAGACAATGCCTTCTCGTAGGTAGTGCCTCATTGCCCCACCCACGAGATATAATTTATAGATATAATTTGGCATTATCTATCTAAACCAATACACATCAATCAGCTGATCAAAATGAACATGGTAACGAATAAATAAACAAACCAAAGATAGGCCTATTCAGTATACAACAAATTTTCTTATTCACTCTGACGATGTTGATCAGTTGCCAAGTTGTCAACAAAATGTCCATAAATAAAGAAAAGAAATAAGTACTTGCATAAAGACAGTTTTATAATTATATAAATTATTTGTATTATATATATAAAATAAATTATATAAAATCTCAAGTAAATGCACAATACACATCCACGCAAATGTGCATAAAGGGCAGTTCATATTAATACACTTTCATTGACCCATTCGTGTACTAGTAAAACGTTAATCAATCTTCTCTACGGATCCTGTTGCGTTTGGTTTTCCCACAGTTTGTCGCCAAGTCTTCTTCTGTTTCCATAATTTACTCTTTCTGTCTGCATTTTACGGTACATAAGTCGTATCTTGGTTCCTCTGTATGACTTCATTTTCATTAAAGTCTGGGAAGACCTATATTCACGTATGTCTATGAGACCTGCGCAGTGTCAAAAAAGGATGAGAACCAAATAAACATCATCTTGTGTAAGAACGACCTGTGACGGAGTCATTTTAAGAATAAACTATATGAAATACCGTATAATGAGCCTCCGGCAACCCAGTTAATAAGTCTCGTGTAGGGCAATAGATGGTTAGATAGATAGATAGAGAGAGAGAGAAAGATTAATATGCATTACAAACTTGTTACTTTTATGGGCCTTCTCGCTTATTTCAGTGCTGAATCATTTGGCTGCAATTCCATGTATAAGGGAAATTAATCTTTTTTTTTAATTTTTACAACTTTCGCAAATTTCTCACACGCTCGCGCACGCGTAAGCACATGTGACGGGTTACTTCTGGTGATCACGAGATCGACCATCGTCCGTCTACATTCAAACTAAATTATTATACTGTATTTTATGATGTATTTCAAAAAAATATTCTTTTTTACTTCCATATTCCTTAAGGAATGGAAGTATGGTGATGGCAAAAAAAATCGTGGTCGAGATTATTGCAGATTCTTATTCTACTACACTCAAAACATGAAAAAAAGTCGTTTTCCGAAAAGTGTCTGTGTGTCTGTCTGTCTGTCTGTCTGTCTGTCTGTGTGTCTGTGTGTCTGTAGATTTTTTTTCTATGGCAAACGATAACTGCCGCAAATTCAAACAGAATCAAATAATTTTTTGCATACAGCCCGGTTTTGCAGAGTTCTCGCGACCTATTGTTTTTGGTGAAGATCGGTTGAGGGAAAGGGGTAGTTTACCTGCAACGGTTTTTTTTTAGCAAGGGTAATTTTGTTTGTTTGGCAAACGATAACAGCCGCAAATTCAAACAGAATCAAATAATGTTTCGCATACAGCCCTGAATTGTAGAGTTCTCAAGACCTATTGTTTTTGGTGAAGATCGGTTAAGGGAAAGGGGTAGTTTACCTGTAACGTTTTATGTTTTAACAAGGGTATTTCCTATGGCAAACGATAACAGCCGCAACTTCAAACAGAATGAAAAGATTATTTGCATACAGCCCTAAATTGTAGAGTTCTCAATACCTTTTGTTTTTGGTGAAGATCGGTTAAGGGAAAGGGGTAGTTTACCTACAACGTTTTTTTAACAAGGGTATTTTCTATGGCAAACGATAACAGCCGCAAATTCAAACAGAATCAAATAATTTTCTGCATACAGCCCTGATTTGTAGAGTACTCAAGACCTATTGTTTTTGGTGAAGATCGGTTGAGGGGAAGGGGTAGTTTACCAGCAACGTTTTTTATCATGCGTATTTTCTATGGCAAACGACAACTGCCGCAAATTCAAACAGAATCAAATAATTTTTTGCATACAGCCCTGGTTTGTAGAGTACTCGCGACCTATTGTTTTTGGTGAAGATCGGTTGAGGGGAAGGGGTAGTTTACCTGCTACGGTTTTTTTTATCAAGGGAAATTTTTTTTTTTTGGCAAACGATAGCCGCAAATTCAAACAGAATCAAATAATGTTTCGCATACAGCCCTGAATTGTAGATTTCTCAAGACCTATTGTTTTTGGTGAAGATCGGTTGAGGGAAAGGGGTAGTTTACCTGCAACGTTTTTTTAACAAGGGTATTTTCTATGGCAAACGATAACAGCCGCAAATTCAAACAGAATCAAATAATGTTTTGCATACAGTCCTGATTTGTAGAGTACTCAAGACCTATTGTTTTTGGTGAAGATCGGTTAAGGGGAAGGGGTAGTTTACCTGCAACGTTTTTTTATCAAGCGTATTTTCTATGGCAAACGATAACAGCCGCAAATTCAAACAGAATCAAATAATTTTTTGCATACGTCCCTGAATTGTAGAGGTCTCAATGACTTTCGATTTTGGTGAAGATCGGTTAAGGGGAAGGGGTAGTTTACCTGCAACCTTATACGTTTTAACAAGAGTAAAGTACTTGAAAATTTATTTAAACTTGTTGAAACAATGGTAATTGTTAAAAATAAAATAATTTTGTTGCCAGGCAATAAAATTATAATTTTTTCATTTTAATGTAATATAATATTTTTCATTTAATACAGCAATAAAAAGGCAGGTAAGACACAGCCTGGCTGTTTGGCTGAAAATGATTTTAAATATAAATCTTAGAATATGGAAGTCATGTATGGTTCTCCATACCGATATTTTAATTTCCTCTCTACTTTCCCTTTCAGCGTAAACTATTAAATTATACTACATGTCTGTGTGTTTGTGAATTAAGTTCTCTCGTTTTACAATTATCTCGAAATGAATATCTCAAAATGGACATACAGTTACACAAGCAAAAACATTGACATAGTTACACAAGCATTGATACACGTTTAAGCAAAATGTTAAAAAACAAATTGAAAATTTTGAAATTCTAAGTTGCGCAGGAATTAATTGTTTTGAATATGTTTGTCTATGTTTGAGTATGTTTGTATTGTTGAATTTAATTGTCTCGGATATGACGTGTTATTTCTTATTAATATGAAAAGGTTATTATCCATAAAAGTGTGTAAGCACGGATTATTTATTTTTAATAAATTATTATAATAAGCTGTTATTATTCATAATGCAAAAAGTATGATAACTATGGATAAACTGTGTGTTTAGTGTGCGTGAGGGGGGCAGTAATAATAATAGTAATAATAGGGGCAGTAATAATTTCCTCGTTTGATAGCTAATTGTTGGACCGATGTTTCCTCCTCCTCCTCCTCCTCCAATGGCGCTACAGCCCAAGTCGGGCCCTGGCCTCCACCAATCTCCGCCCCCAATCCACTCTATCCACTGCAACCCTCCTCCAGTTTCTTATCCCCATGTCCCTCGCGTCCTCTGCAACGCCATCTTCCCACCTCTTCCTCGGTCTGCCTCTAGGTCTCGTTCCCTCCCATGTACCCAGCAAAGCCCTCTTGGTGTTCCTGCCATCCTCCATTCTCATAACATGTCCGGCCCAACGCAATCTTTGTATTCTTATAAATTTTGAGACTTGTATCTCTTAATATATTTGATACAGTTCATTGTTGTATCTCAGTCTCCATGAGCCATTTTCTTGTATTGGGCCTATAATGCGTCTGAGGATTTTCCTTTCAAAGGTGTCTACTATGTCGACTGTGGACCGATGTTTCATGCACCAGAATGTACGCACGCAGAAAGATCCTAACCTCCAGATACTCCAGATAAACAACAGTCAGGGCCGTACTTACATGGGGGGGGAGACGAACGGGACCAAACCTCCCCACCCCCTCCAAGAGGGTCGAAAAACGTTAACAAATTTTGTTAATCTATTAATTTCTAGACTATTTTTTTTTCAGTTGTGTACACTAATTTATTAGTAAACTCTTATACAAACTACAAACAGTTTTATTACACAGTGTTTGCGTAAACGTTTGAAATATGAAATATAGAAAATCAATTCGGTCAATAAGTATCTTTTAAACAGTGCTTCAATAACCCGTATTTTTATTTTGTTATTACCGTTTATTTTAATCGGATTAATTTCAACCACTTCTTTTTTCAACCACTTTATAGATAGTAATGTTGATTAGTCTTCACTTTTTCTTTTCTTTTGTCTGAAGCCGACTCGACCGGATCCCCTCCCCAAGACCAAATTCTAGATACGCCACTGACAACAGTATGCAATAACGTTCAATAATAAAGAAACTAGATTACACCGAAAACCTACTGCACATCACCTCGGCTAACCCAACTACGTTAAGAAGATAGTGGCAAAGGATTTGGGCGACTGGGAAAACGATTTATACTGAAACAGGTAGTCTCTATGTAATACGTGGAAAAGAAGAAGATTCACAAAGATTAAAACATTTGTAATTTGCCAATCTCATATTCCCTAGACTGTGCGTGTAAAGAGTATGAGCGGAGGACTCCCTTATTACTGTATCTATTTTTCTAGGTCTGACATTTGGTGTTGAAGTTATAAAGGTTATGAATCTTCTTCTTCTTCTTCTTCTTCTTCTTCTTCTTCTTCTTCTTCTTCTTCTTCTTCTTCTTCTTCTTCTTCTTCTACTTCTTCTTCTTCTTCTTCTTCTTCTACTTTAATGTCGACCCGGGGTCTGTCTGCGCTAAAACGTCCGCCATCTTCTTTGAGAATGACCTCTACTTCTTTTTCTGTTCGTCATTATTTTTTGACGACTCGTCTCCTCGGTTAATCTCTTCATATGCACGTGCTACTTCTATCTTCTCATATTTTCTGAACCAATCACTTATTTTTTTGGACGACTCATCTTCCCCTTGTCTCATCACTTCTCTTCATACCAGTATTGTCAGATTCAGTATCCTTCTTAAGGTTTTCATGTCGGTAGCTTTCAGCATTTGTTATTGTTTCCATTGTGTCAGCTCTCGTGTCAGAAGCATAGGTCAATATTGGGCACATCATTGTATTGTACGATGTGTGTGTGTGTGTGTGTGTGTGTGTGTGTGCGCGCGCGCGCGCGCAACTTGGCTTCAGGTCTTAGAAATCAGTTCGATCAGACTGTTGCTTGATGTTTTTTGCGGCTGGTGTGGCTCGAGGGTATCCTGTATAAGCTTTTAGAAGTCTTTTCCCCAGAATACTACGGCCAGTTTATCTCTAGCTTTATACGAGACCACAGCTTCCGATTGAGTGTACGAGAAGAGCCATCCTCCACCTTCGGAGAGGAATATTACCGCTGATGTTCTCAAGACAGCGTCCTCGACTCTCTCCTATTCACGGTGTTTAACAACATCCCACGGACAGCTGGAGTAGTGCTGTGCAGCTTTTGCGTCACACAGAATGAAAATACCAAGACGCTTGGTGATAGCCAGACTCGGCAGTTATCGTCCAAGGCCAGATGATTCTTGGAAGCAACCCGGTTTGTTAGTTCCTGTGACGTAATCTACCAATCGCGGGTCGCTTGACTCCCCCCCCTCACCAAAAAGAAACAGAATTCATTGGACAGAAGATTGTCTATATTAAAAAGCCCCAATGGAAAGCATGAGATGCTAACCCGCAATCTGCTGCTACCCATTTAGTAGAGTTTAGTCGAGTGAATTGCATAGCAAGATTTTTGTAATCGATACGTATTTGATCGCTTCAATTCTCCACGCGTGCATTTATTTTAATAAGTATAGTGTATACCGGCTAATGAAGCCACCGGTTATTAGGGGGCAGCCGCTTTATTGGCCCAATATTCAAAATACAAAAACAAATCAGGGTTACACATAGAAAGTTGCTTCGCTTAATAGGTCCGGACAGCCTGTTATTCGGTCCAGTAATGGCTCAGTTTTTCTCTTCTTAAACAGAGGTAATGAGCTTTTCTTTGAGTACGTAATTTACACGGGTAGACTAGTGAGGGCGACAAACCATAACAATAACAATAGAGAACACTGTTAACAACAACCCAACGACATGTGTTCGGTTTCGGACTTTCTGTGATTGTCCTAGGAGACATACCATAACCCAACTACAGGCACCACTAGGGCCTACAATGATGGGCTGTTTAGTGTCTTTGTACCATTCCCTTCGTCCTGGTAGACCTAAATGGAGCGCACAAAAATTACGACGATGAAGATGAACCAGATGTTCAGCAGGTAACACCGCAGGATGCAAAAACGTTCGCTAGGCTTCCTGAATATTATGCAAGAAGACAATGAAAACAGCCCTATGTAAAAATTGTTCAAACTTTGTTGAGCTACAGTCATTAAAAAGAAAAGGGTAACGCAAATGGATGATTTTTTTTTAAACAGTAGTCACATGTATGTAACTTTATTTTCTGAAAAATATGCGAATTCATGCCATTACATTAAGCTGTAATTATAGTATTATTACATATTTATTACTTTATTTCCTTAAACGTACTTCGTTAGTAACAAATCTTATAACTGCGGTGTTTACTGTAGTTAAGAGTTACGTTTGGTTTTCCGTTATTAAGAAATTTCGGTTTGTTAGACTTATTTGCTTTCTTTTTAGAAATTTCTGATAATAAAGCCAGCCGATTAATTGGGGCAACTTGATATGGTCCCGATGTCTCCCGATAAAGCGGATTCATCTTTATTAGATAGTTTCTATAGCAGTGGGATAACATTGTTTGGTAGTGCAAAAAGCGTAGTAGACTGTATTGGCACGTAATTCTATTATAGTACATAATTCTCTTGTTACATTAATAAATTTTATCAGTAATGAGTGATATTTTGAATAGTTTATCTGTGTCACATTTTTCCACTCCAACCGACTGAGAAGAGAAACTCATGATCACTAGTGTATGATCAGGCGTAATACATAGACCAGCGACCGACAATGTAGGACAAGATCACGGTTATTTCATAGCACAAAGTCACGGCTCCTTGCCTTCGCTGGCTGATCTGATCTGCTCGTAACGTAGTGTGCTTCCCACAAGCATCAGAGAGCACTCGCATTCTGTGCACGAACATATTTAAAGCGATGTTTAATCATTCACAAACATTATCATTATGAGAAAGTCAATTAATATATTACATTTTGGCTACTGACAGTCCAGTGGGTGCCTTTGTCAGTCCACACGCATATCGTAGACTACAGACACAAACCTTTGAAAAATTTTGAGTTTTTTTTTGTTTCGACTATCAATAAAAAAAAATGTTTGGCTTCGAAGACTGAAAAAAAATTAACATTTACTGCTAATTTAAAACAGTTGATGATGTGAAAATAAATGTTTCTATATTGAAAACTACACTTAATTTAAACTGACTTCGTGTTTTCTTCCAGAAATTTGTATCAAAACGATTTCCACCAGTAAACTATATCAGTAATCTCCATGGGCGCAGAACTCGTTCGTTGTTTTGAACGAATTAGACAAATTATATTAAAGACTATATTAGTAAACTATTTATATTATTAAATCAATTTCGATATTAGAAATATTTTAGTTGTCCGAAAAATTACGAAATTCCTATTAGAGTGCTAACTGTCTTTAGTAAAATAACAATTGTAGACCAGACAATCGTATAATAAGCATAAAAATTTCAGCGGATTTGGAAATGTTTGGGCCTGAAGACCAAAAAATTTTGAAATTTCTAAAAGCATGCACTATATTCAGATTTTGGTTAAAATTTTCTTTATTTAATATCCCACATAGAATCCGCGATTTTATTGAAATTTTGGCCCTGGCGTTCCAAACTTTTTAAATTTCCGAGACTTAACGCTACCTTCAGATTTTAGTTGAATTCCCTTTAATTTGATATCCCTCGTGGACTTTTGTAATTTTTTCACTATTCTGACCCCCACATTTTGCATCCCGCCGTCTATGTGTTCGGGGATAAATCTAAAAAATAACAAGGTTATGTGGGGTAAAAGTATGGACACGAACGCCAAGTTTTACCAAAATCGGTTGATACGTTCAAAAGTTATCGTGAGACATGCTCCAAATAGACAGACAGACAAATGCCAAACGGTCGAGTTAAAACTGAGAACTCGCTTCGCTCGTTCAATAGAGTGTGGTTAAAAAGTTACACACTCCAAAAACTATAAACGTTCTTCTAGACAGTAGGGATACGAAAGATAAATTAGATATCTCTACTTCACATGTTGCATTAATTATATAGCCAACATTGGTGGCTACGAAGTGTGTGCTGTTTATCGCAGCATAAACGTGTGTTTAGTTTGTAACGTTATCTGTTAATGAATTCTGAATGCAAACATGAAATTATATCGGAATACATTCCGAATAAACTGAGAATAAAGCTTTTATATTTGTATATTCATTATATTTAGCCTATTTATTTTTTTAACTGTTTCTTATTGCCTAAAAACGTAGAAGCATACACGAAAAATTATTAAAAAAATTATCAAGCAACTCACTAGTGTTGGTACGCTTACACAAAACAGTGGCGCATCAAGAATTTGATATGGGGGGGGGGGAGATTCGAGGTTAGGTCGACTTCATGGAAAAGAAAACACAAGTTAAGACTGATCGACATTACTAGCCTATCGTTAAAGTGGCTTAAATCAGTCCCATTAAAGTAAACGGTAATAACAAATTAAAATACGCGTTATTGAAACATTATTTACAAGATACTTATTGACTGAACAGATTTTCCTATAATCAAACGTTTATACGCTTCCTACGTTTATACGATTCCTATATTTCAAACGTTTATACGCTACTTAGCAGAAGTTTAATGAAGAAAGTTGTGTTAGTGGTTAAACTCACAAACAGAATTATCACTGTTGCACACCACTATATAAAAATATTCCGATTAGCGCTTTCAAGCTTCACAGCTCATCGTCAGATCGGAAAATTTTTCGATGAGCTGTGAAGCTTGAAAGGGCTAATCGGAATATTTTTATATAGTGGTGTGCAACAGTGATAATTCTGTTTATACGCTAATGCTGCGTAAAAAAACTCTTTGTAGGACCTATATTTTAAAAAGAGTTACTACTATATTAGCGTACACAGCTGAAAAAATAATAAAACAACCTAAAAATTAAGAAATTAATAAAATTTGTCAACTTTTTCTACCCTTTGGCGGATATTCCCGTCCCCCTCCCCCGTAAATACACCTCTGATACGAAATACGAATAATAATCTTAAGCCTTTTTATCTGGAGGTGTGAGGCATGTATTTAACTACAAGTCAATTATAATCAGTAAAAGTATAATTCAGCTCTTGTAACTTCAAAATATTCTTCATTCATCCTTGTCCAATGTCAAATTCGGTGCCAAACTCCATTGTAAGTCGTCTGTCATTTGTTATCTTCTCTACGCGTTTACAATTTGTCTCATGTTATCTTGGGTCTTCACATATTTCTGATTCTTTAGCCCCCATACTTTCATTACTGGTCTCTTCAGGTAGCCGCCTAAGACTGTCTACATCATCTAAATTCGGATTCCTAGATATCCTTATACTGGTTGTGCCTGAAACTTTCTCTGATTTTCACCATTTCTAAACTTGTCACTTCATACTCCTTAAAACATTTTCAGATATTTCGTCTCCAATCTCTTTATCTTGCATTCAACAGTCTTTGCATGAAGAACCCAGCATTCACAGCCATCCTGAAAGAGAAAGACAAGAAAAATTTGTTCTGTGACAGATATAAGTCGACTGTCATAGCTTAGCAAAAGAAAGTGTCTCTGACAGGTAAAAATATGCATCACACACGTCAGTCTGGAAGTGACGAAGTGAGGAACAGGTGAAAACTGATACAAGTCACAAATGTATTATCACTGTAAAACTCTGCTACTACAAAACTTTCTATTACTAGGCCTACAACATTATAGTATTTCCACCACACAAATAGAAAGCCTGTGGACCAGACATGGGCGTGGACCACACTTTGAACTTAGACCTTGAAAAGTTTGAATAATTTTTTTAATTAACCGTTAATTTACTTTCACTTATTATATGTGAAGTGTATAGACTAGTGGTTCCCAAAGTGAGGTCCGCGACAATATTTCACGGGGTCCGCAAACACTTTTAAGAAAAATTAGAATATACCGTAATTTTCTCCGATTTGTTATGTTCTAAAATCTAAATTTTAGAATCTGAAAACAATTAGTAGAAGATTCCAGTATAATATTGGGGAGTTCAAACTAATTGTAATTGTAAAAGTAATTTCAAACTAATAGCTTAAATAATGTTTTAAATCATGTCGTGTAGCAGATCTGTTCGTCAACAGAACTGACTAGACCTCTCTCTTACACTACAAAAAGAAGATTCACTGGCAGAACTTTCAACTGACAGTTCATTAAAATTACAGTTTTTTTCAATTACAGCTAGCTAACTTCTGGTTATATATAATGACTGACTATCCTGAACTCGCAAAGTGTTTCACTATGTTTCTCTCTACTTATTTGTGTGTAACCGCGTTCTCTCAGTTTACGTACTTGAAATCAAAGTTAATAAATAAACTTGCTGTCGAGAATGACTTAATATTGAAATTACCAGACATAAAACCCAATATTGCAGAGCTAATTGTTCAAATGCATCTTCATTGTTCACAAAAAACTATGTTTGATATTATTAATATTATAATTTTGCAAGTTAAGAGAATATTGATTTTAATACATTTTAATTAAAATACACGCGTTTCTATCATATTTACTGTTTATTTTATTTCAGAACTCAGACGGGGTCCGTGAATTTTTAAATTATTTGAGGTGGTCCGTGGACAGAAAAGTTTGGGAACCACTGGTATAGACAATTCATGTATATAGATTCATGAGCGCGCGTGTGTAGGGAACCAGATAGGTGAGCGAATATCTGTTATAAGAAAAGCGAATTCATAAGAACATCCGAAGCAAGAGGCGTTAATAATGTCAAAGTTTAGCGGATGACTCAGCGATCTTCAGACCTGAACTGGTTGAGAGATTTAGGCAACTTTGCAAAAACGCCTCAAGCACGCAGGGTCCGTCACTAGCATATGTGTGAAGTGTCTCTATACGCGGGCGGCCATGCCTGGAGCTGTCATATCCATACCGTCAGATATTGTAAAATAAATTTAAGTATTATTGACGTCCTTGTTTATAAATTTTTTTTAAATAATTTATTTCCTCTTTCCAAAATCTAACCATTGTCATCGAAAATGCTCACACTGCAGGTTGTAGTGGTAACAAACGGATGTTCCCAAAAACTGAATTCGTTCAAAACTAAAAATTACAAAAGAAAAACTCGCTGTCTCCCGTGAATCAGAAAAAAACTGTCAGCCCACGGAAACTATTCTACCCACAGAACATGAAATGTGTGTTCGAATAACGTTTTAAACAAATGTTATAAAAACAAAAGCGGGAAAGTGCTGTTTTAATGAACTCGCCGTATATACGTTATAAAAACTCCGGAACTAATCCGTGAAGTTGAAGACTTTTAAAGTAAAGTATTATGAAATGGAGATTACGCAGGAATTTTAATAAAAACTCTCCAGTGCAGACCATAACATCACAGAGAAGAATAAAGTATTAACAAGTAATTCTAAAACTATATAAACGTTAGGAAAATGGAAAAAGTGTTACATTTTGTTGAAGATAAAGTAGCACATCCAGGGCTCACAGATTTGTAGGGCTGTTTATGTGGGTGAAACGAAGAGGTGAGTGGGTACCAGATCGAAAGAACACGAACTGAAAAACGAAGTTGAAAAATCAACTTTCTCCGAACAGTTATATGCCGAAGCATTCGGTTCTGTTCGACGAGACATACGCCATAATGAAACAGCTGTTTTACATATTTCCTAAGAATAGTCATAAAATCGGTAGACAGCGTTAAGAGATCCAATTAAAGTTAACAGGGTGTAGAAGAATGAAACTGCCTAGCATGATGAAAACGGTAATAAACATATTAAGCGATAACAAACACTGGGATTGAGTATACGCATTGTTATTTGCTTATTATTAGATTATTATTGGAACCCGCCAGCTGAGTGGGGCATAAACAACGTGGCGTTCTTTAAACCTTTGTATAAATAACTAGGTGTGTGTGTGTGTGAATGCCGTTTCTCATATAACGACGTGTATAAATACGCTGTAGTCTTCTTCAGTCCCAGCCATCGACGTATACTATATGGATCGCGTGCTGACAGGCAAAGTGAACGGCAGAAAACGTTCCGAAGCACGGACAGCTTCCCCCACCATCGGGAGAATAAAGCGTTTGGCGCTAAGTTAACACGTGTACTAAACGAGTCATTCAGCCAGTAATGCAGTTGTTTTGATACCTTACAATTATTATATTTGGGGCAGTTCTACTGAAAATTTGTGCTTATGAAAATCTAACAAAAGTAATTGTTTAGATTTTGATTTCATTAACCAAACTTCAATAATAGTTTTTCAGAAGTAAAGAAAGATTTCAGTGAAACGGATATTGAAGAAATTAAAAACTTTAAGGGAATTATGAATATGGTTAAAGACGTTAGGTCATACTATAAGGATAACATTATGTATTATCTGTGTGGCTTTATTGTAAAAAAATTATTTCGAAGTTAAGATGTGAAGAATGCATTCATTTACTGATAACAGATGACAGTAACTTGAGAGTTTACACTCATTTTACTGACTTTATGTCAAGCGGAAAATTAATCAGACGTTTTAAAGATTGTAAAAAAAAAATATATATATATATAATTTATTGAATATATCTGACAGTAAACTTAATACCAAAAAAAAAATGATTATATCAGGTTGCAAAAACTTTGCCGGCACAGTGTTTAGAAAACACATTTCAAACAATGATTTTTCTGAAGACAGCCATGAAGTGAAACTTATCAAATTAATAGGGACATTATTTTATGAAGTCTTGTGCTATGATATTCCTCAGGAAAGAACCGCTGCAGATACCTTCTCTAAACTTGGTGTCCGCCAAAAGTTAAATAAATTTGTATTATTTAGTAATGTTTAATGTAAACAATTTTTATACAGTTAATACGTAGCTAATTAAATAAAATAAAAAAATTAATGTAAATTAGCATTGCTTATTGAACACTATAACGACCATGGCGAGCGTAGCCTATACGTCAGCTTCTTTTACGCAATAAACATTTTAAAATTTACGGCTCACGTCTTTTATTCTTGGTTTCTCTTATTTTTAATCTTTAATCATCTGGCTTCAACATTAAATGTTCATAAATATAAGTATTTATGTACGCAACAGAACTTAGCGATAAACTGAAATGATGTGTCAAATACTGAAATCTTACAGTGAAACAAATGTGTTTATTTTGGAAAAGAACTTATTAAAAACCTCCCACTTTGGGAGTCATTAATTGTTAAAATGACATAGCTGTACCATTTAACGCAAAATATGCTCCGCTAAAGCAACAAAGCTATAACAAAGCAGAAAAGTCAGACTTTGTACAGGTACAGTGTATAGCATACGCAGTATTCTTGCCCCCCACTGGGCAGTGGTCGGACCGAATTCAGTGAATGCAGCACGCGATCCATATAGTATACATAGTTAGTCCCAGCTTTGCCGCTGATTATCCCACACCATAGAATGGGCGGAATGTTTGCCTTCAATAGTACCGGTAATGTCAATAAAACAAGGGTGTCAACCGAAATGTAGTCTCGCTATTGCAAACTCTGTTCACACAAGCCTCGACACCAAGCCTATATATAACATCTAATTGGTGACCTACCCAGTAAGAAGATGTAACCCCCCCCCCCCAACGCCAGTAACCCCCTTGACTACACCACTGATTTCAGTAATGTTCTCTTTTTTCATGATTTTACCGTCTTTTTTCGTTTCTTATATATGTCCATACTTTATTCACCATTGTCTTTCAGACAAAGGTTTTGTAAAATATACAAAAACACTTGGTAAGTTTCACAAATTTTTTTAATTAACTCTGACAGCTGTTTCGACTAACTAAGCCATTGTCAAAGAGGCGAATGAATGAAAATTACTATACACAGGATGTGAGTGGAGTGTAGGTGGTGAACATCTGTTTAGGGCGTATCTGGAACATCTGTGTTGAGATGGCGAGGGGGTGTGCAAGAGACAAGGGAAGGTCAGCTGTCTTTAAAAACTAAATACAATCATGAATGAAAAATATAAAATTAACTAAACTAAATATAATCTGAATGTAAAATATAAAATTATCTGAACTAAATATAAACTGAATGCAAAATTTAAAATAATGATGAACATTCAAAATAATATAAAATAAACTAAACTAAATAACAGATTTTAATAAAGGGGATACACAAAATTCAATCTGTTCATTGGTTAAATTTTTTTTATTTTTTATTGCTTTTTTAATTTCTAATAAATCCATTTTTTTACCTTTTTGTATGTTGTGGAGTAGTGTTATGTTTTTTGTGTCTATGAAGTGATTGTGTTGTAAGCAATGATCTGCAAAACCTGTATTAGATGTATTGGTTAAAATCGCCTTCTTATGTTCAGAAATGCGATGTTTCAGAGCACGGCCACATTGTCCGATATAAATAGCATCGCATTCTGCACAGTGTATTTAATTAAAAAATTTGTGAAACTTACCAAGTGTTTTTATATATTTTACAAAACCTTTGTATTAATATGTTTCACCAAGTGCCCAACGAGTCATCAATTAATATTGTCTTTCAGGTACGCAACTCAAAACCTTTCCTGATTCTTTGCCTTCCTATATCCGATGGTCCATCTTTCTGCTTCACAGACTGCCACGCTTCACGCTTAGATCTTTAGTAATCTTTTCCTGATTGAAATATTCAGTCAGCTAGTAAACAATTTTTTTACTCCAAAATTATTAACAATTAGTAACAATAGTTACAATTAGTAATAACAATAGTTACAATTAGTAGTAACAATAGTAACAATTTTTTTTTGCTAAAAATTATTTTTACTCCTCTTCCTTGATATTCTCACTGCTTTAGGTTTTTTTTTAATATGTGTGAGGGTAAATCAAAAGTAAAGGGAATTTTTTAAACCGTTATTTTTATTTCCATTTCATAAATGGAATTAATGTTGTTTTTCTCCATAATCTCCTACTTCTATGCACTTAGTAAGTCTCTTTAACTAAATCTGTTGAGTTCCTTTCTGGAATACACTTTCCTGTCTCGTGTGCAGCCAGTTTCGCACCATCTTCTATGGCCTCTTCAGCTCAACAAAAATACTGAATAATATTCATTTTTAAAGTATCCAAGTCACTGTATTAAATAAATAATTGCTTATCTAATCCGTCGAGTGACTTACTTGTAATTCCGCTTCACGCGTTTCAGGGCATATGCCCCATCTTCAGAATAATTCCTCTTCACAGAACGTCAGACATTAAGATTAAAATGTAATAAATTAAAATTAAAATCCATGGTTAAAATATTAACTCGTCAAAATATTAAAATATACTAAATGCACAGAGGAGCACGCACTATCACAACATGAGTTCACTTCGCGTTATAGTCGGTGTACACCGCCGCGATGTTACTCGCGCACTGACTGTCTGAGTAAACTGTTATCTGCGCAACGCATCTTGTATCCTAATGGCCGTGTCGTACAAGGGATTTGACTTGAAGTTAAGTTGGTCGTTTAATATGAATCCGCCGTCTTGTGAGTTGTTCGTCTTTTTAATTTGTTTAAAGGCCTTGTAAATTTCGAATTCTTCTAATGTGTCCATATATCTGCCTTTTTTGCAAAAGTGTAATGGTTTAAAGTTGGTGTCAAAATTGGTGTAGTTATGATTATTATTTACGAGGTGACGTGCAAAGTTGGATTTGAGAATGTGGGTGTCGTTTTTTGGTAAATGTTCTTGGAAGCGTTTTTTGAACGCTCTGCCGGTTTGTCCAATATAGAAGCTGTTGCAATCGTCACATTGGATTTTATAGACACCTGTTCTCTGTTTTATTGGTTTTGCAGCTTTATGGTGAAGAATTTTCTTAATGTTGTTATCAGTCCGGAAAGTTAAAGTTATATTCAATTTTCTAAAAATGTTGGTTAATGTATGGGGTAAAGTTCGGCCGTAAATAGAAGTCACGTACGTGCTGTCTCGGTTACTACTCGGTTTTGTTTTCTTGTTATGTAACTTTTCCGGTGTTTTTTGATCAAAGCATCGATCATAGAGCACGTATGTCCATTGGCCTTAGCTATGTATTTAATGGTGTTGACTTCCTCCTGAAAGTCACTGATTTCTAACGGTATGGTGAGTAATCTATGTATGAAACTGTTATAGGCGGCCATTTTTTGCGGAAGAGGGTGATGGGAATCCGCGTGTATCGTGGCGTCGGTGGTGGTAGGTTTTCTATATATTTGGTATTGGAAACTATTGTCAAACCTTGTTATTGTTAAATCGAGGAAATTAAGTTTATTTTCTATTTCAACCTCGAGGGTAAATTGTATGTTCTTGTTTATATTATTTAAATAGTTTTTTAAATTATTGATCTGTCTTACGGTACCGTTAAAAATGATGAAGGTGTCATCTACATAACGTGTATATGATACTATCTTGTTATGCCATTTGTTTGCGCTGCTGAACATATGTGTGTTTTCGTAGTGGTTCAGGTATATGTCCGCCAATAATCCAGAGAGTGGGGATCCCGTCGCTAAACCTTTCTTTTGTATATAGTATTTTCCATCAAATATAAAATAGTTTTGATTTAAAACAACTTCCAATAGAGCGGTTATCTCATTAATTTCATCAGGACTGCGTATGTTAGCTACAATAAGATTATACTTGAGAATATTTATTGTATCCTGGACGGGTATATTTGTATAAAGGTCTACTATGTCGAAAGATGCGATTCTGTAATTAGGTTTAATTTGGATGTTTTTCAGTTTGTCGATAAATTCAGTGCAACTTTTTGTGCTATGGTCATTCTTTAAGCTTATACTGTTCTTTATTATTTGTACTAGTTTTTTACTGATTTTGTAACTCGGAGCAGTGGTGAAGTTCACAAGCGGCCTAATTGGTACACTGGGTTTATGAATCTTTGGCAAACCAGTAAACTGGGGAGCCTCTGCATTAATAGGTTTCAATGAGTGACGTGTGGCGCTATCGAACAAGTGCGTACAACGATTAACTGTGTTATTCAGGGCTTTAACGAAATCGGCTGACGGGTCGGCATTTACCATTGTAATATTATTATTTTCAATGAATTGATTAACCTTTTGCGAATATTGGTTTTTGTCCATTATAACGATAGTGTTTCCCTTGTCCGCCTTTGTAATGAGTGCATCATTGTTGGATAATTTGTCTTTGATTTGTTTTAAAGTTTTAATTTCGTTCATATATTTAAAGTTTAGTTTAGGGCTTTTTTGTTCGAAAATTTATTGAGTTTGTTTTTAATCAAAACTCGAGCCTCATTTTGTAAGTTTATGTTAGGTATTGACTTTATAGCCGTCTCAGCGCAAATTATTTCATGGTATATGTGGTTTTTATTGCTGTGGGGTATGTTGTAATTTAGACCCTTGTTAAGTACGTCCATTTCATTCTTATTAAAGTTTATCGATGTTAGATTAGATACGCGCACATAGATTTCGTGTTTACAGGTGACGTTATCTTCGTTTGGTTTTTGTTTACTTTTGAGAGTTCTAAGTTTCTTATCATGTTTTGTATATACACGTTGCATTACATCGTTGATGTATTTATTGCAATCATGTAATATATTGTCTAATTGTAATGCATGGACACTGTTAAGCAGCTTCAAATGGGACAAATTTGTCCATGATTACAATCATGTACATGATTGCAATAAATACATCAACGATGTAATGCAACGTGTATATACAAAACATGATAAGAAACTTAGAACTCTCAAAAGTAAACAAATCCAAACGAAGATAACGTCACCTGTAAACACGAATTCTATGTGCGCGTATCTAATCTAACATCGATAAACTTTAATAAGAATGAAATAGACGTACTTAACAAGGGTCTAAATTACAACATACCCCACAGCAATAAAAACCACATATACCATGAAATAATTTGCGCTGAGACGGCTATAAAGTCAATACCTAACATAAACTTACAAAATGAGGCTCGAGTTTTGATTAAAAACAAACTCAATAAATTTTCGAACAAAAAAAGCCCTAAACTAAACTTTAAATATATGAACGAAATTAAAACTTTAAAACAAATCAAAGACAAATTATCCAACAATGATGCACTCATTACAAAGGCGGACAAGGGAAACACTATCGTTATAATGGACAAAAACCAATATTCGCAAAAGGTTAATCAATTCATTGAAAATAATAATATTACAATGGTAAATGCCGACCCGTCAGCTGATTTCGTTAAAGCCCTGAATAACACAGTTAATCGTTGTACGCACTTGTTCGATAGCGCCACACGTCACTCATTGAAACCTATTAATGCAGAGGCTCCCCAGTTTACTGGTTTGCCAAAGATTCATAAACCCAGTGTACCAATTAGGCCGCTTGTGAACTTCACCACTGCTCCGAGTTACAAAATCAGTAAAAAACTAGTACAAATAATAAAGAACAGTATAAGCTTAAAGAATGACCATAGCACAAAAAGTTGCACTGAATTTATCGACAAACTGAAAAACATCCAAATTAAACCTAATTACAGAATCGCATCTTTCGACATAGTAGACCTTTATACAAATATACCCGTCCAGGATACAATAAATATTCTCAAGTATAATCTTATTGTAGCTAACATACGCAGTCCTGATGAAATTAATGAGATAACCGCTCTATTGGAAGTTGTTTTAAATCAAAACTATTTTATATTTGATGGAAAATACTATATACAAAAGAAAGGTTTAGCGATGGGATCCCCACTCTCTGGATTATTGGCGGACATATACCTGAACCACTACGAAAACACACATATGTTCAGCAGCGCAAACAAATGGCATAACAAGATAGTATCATATACACGTTATGTAGATGACACCTTCATCATTTTTAACGGTACCGTAAGACAGATCAATAATTTAAAAAACTATTTAAATAATATAAACAAGAACATACAATTTACCCTCGAGGTTGAAATAGAAAATAAACTTAATTTCCTCGATTTAACAATAACAAGGTTTGACAATAGTTTCCAATACCAAATATATAGAAAACCTACCACCACCGACGCCACGATACACGCGGATTCCCATCACCCTCTTCCGCAAAAAATGGCCGCCTATAACAGTTTCATACATAGATTACTCACCATACCGTTAGAAATCAGTGACTTTCAGGAGGAAGTCAACACCATTAAATACATAGCTAAGGCCAATGGATATACGTGCTCTATGATCGATGCTTTGATCAAAAAACACCGGAAAAAGTTACATAACAAGAAAACAAAACCGAGTAGTAACCGAGACAGCACGTACGTGACTTCTATTTACGGCCGAACTTTACCCCATACATTAACCAACATTTTTAGAAAATTGAATATAACTTTAACTTTCCGGACTGATAACAACATTAAGAAAATTCTTCACCATAAAGCTGCAAAACCAATAAAACAGAGGACAGGTGTCTATAAAATCCAATGTGACGATTGCAACAGCTTCTATATTGGACAAACCGGCAGAGCGTTCAAAAAACGCTTCCAAGAACATTTACCAAAAAACGACACCCACATTCTCAAATCCAACTTTGCACGTCACCTCGTAAATAATAATCATAACTACACCAATTTTGACACCAACTTTAAACCATTACACTTTTGCAAAAAAGGCAGATATATGGACACATTAGAAGAATTCGAAATTTACAAGGCTTTTAAACAAATTAAAAAGACGAACAACTCACAAGACGGCGGATTCATATTAAACGACCAACTTAACTTCAAGTCAAATCCCTTGTACGACACGGCCATTAGGATACAAGATGCGTTGCGCAGATAACAGTTTACTCAGACAGTCAGTGCGCGAGTAACATCGCGGCGGTGTACACCGACTATAACGCGAAGTGAACTCATGTTGTGATAGTGCGTGCTCCTCTGTGCATTTAGTATATTTTAATATTTTGACGAGTTAATATTTTAACCATGGATTTTAATTTTAATTTATTACATTTTAATCTTAATGTCTGACGTTCTGTGAAGAGGAATTATTCTGAAGATGGGGCATATGCCCTGAAACGCGTGAAGCGGAATTACAAGTAAGTCACTCGACGGATTAGATAAGCAATTATTTATTTAAAAATACTGAACCTTGCAACTCTTGTTTCAACGGGACAAAAAGATAAAACTTGTTTGGAGCCAGGCCAAACTGTAATATAGTGAGTATTAAACTGTAATACAATAGCTCAAAACCAAAATCCTAAAGACAGAGGCTTCTTTCGTTCCCCGTATGATATCCGATCGTCCATTATGGAAAACCACGTCTTTTGTATGATTGAAAATGCTGAGCCATGGCTTATATTCAACTCACATCCACCTTTATCAATTTTATTTCGCCGATTAACATAAAGCATATGTTTATCCGTTTTTTCACTGTTATGTGAAATCACAGAGCAAATCTCGGCCATTTTTTGAGCTGTCAACCCACTCGTTGAGCTTGCTACCACTCAAACAACTTACTCCGTATTCCCGCTGCGGAAAATCCCAGATTTCATCCCCTGTACAAATCATTCTGTATGTTCAGAGGTTTGTTTGAATTGTAATTGAATGTTTCGCATACAATATGTACAGTGGTGGCTCGTGGTTCTGACAGTTGGGGGTTCAATGTCTAAATGTTTCTACTATGACAAGAGCAATTATCCCATTCAAATAACACACGGGGTGGGTCTCAACATGAAGACATAACTATTGAAAACTTTTAGTAGGCCTAATATTAAGTTGTGTTTATGCTATTTGTAAATTATTCTAAAAATTATAGTTAAATATTTCTGTTTAATATTTAAAACGGGAAGCGGCCTACCGAGTTCCTTAATTTTGCATTTATCTTTAATAGAGAGAAAGAGAGAGAGAAAATTGTTTTTAAAATAGATTAAACACTATTCATTTTACCAAATCAGTGAACTGAACACAAAAGTAAGAAATACCTGAACACTTAGCACACAAAAATACCAGCAAACACTTGAAGGTTATACACGCTTCCATCAGTTTAACGTTAATACAATTATTTAATGACTATATTAAACGCATTTTATTTTCGGAATACAATTATTTCACTATTTTATTTGATTTTAAGACTTTACTGCACACATTTTCATTGCATTCTAAATGAAATAGAGAAATCTGACACAAAACTTAAGGAAAAACGGACAAATTATGTGGTAAAAATCATAATAATGGCGAATGGCGGTATTATGAAAATGCTAAAATTCCCGGTCAGTGCGGTTCAGCCCTCGTCGGAACTATTCGTCTCTATCGCTAAGACTCGGGATTAGCAACTGTTGAATGTAATTTTTCGTATGCTGATTTCCCCCTCCAAAGCTGTCTACACAGTCCAGGAGATGCTGAGAGGTGTTTTGCACCTCCAAGCAATAATAGCGAGCAATTCGCCTACTACGCGAATCCATTACTGTTCAGTCAACAAGATTAATCCCGCAAATCTTGTTATTTAAATATGAAATCATTATCTCAACAAATTCTTAAACATATTTAAATTATTTAGGGGGGTCACTGAACCATTGAACCTTATGGACAAGCCGCCACTGAATATGTATGTAGGATAACAATTGTGTCATACAGCGTCCCCCTTGCCTTATTTCCTTTCCTATCTGCACACCTCTCTATCTTAACATGTAAAAAAAAATGAATAAAACCTAATATTACCACTAGATCCCTGACGAAGCGGGTCCTTCGTTACTTAGTATGACGCCTACAGGTGTTTACAACCTGATTTCTCTTGATAAGCGCCTCCGTTCTGATTATATACCATTAGTATGCGGTGACCTTTAATGAAGAAGCCATTTATAATCAACGCAGAGAGTTTTTCCATTCCACATAAGGAAGCAACAGATTTCCTGCTCTGCAATAACGAGTCCGGTAGTTTAGTTACTGTAGAACGGCGTGTTTTGCAATCGGATAGACCATTAACGCGTCTCCGAACGCGTTCTCACGACAGCCAATACGTACCGTACGTTTACCTACCAGGAAGAGGAGGCGCCGTGATAATTTAATTGAATACGTGTGTGTGTGTGTGAGTTCATGTGTGCGCGGGTGTGCATATGTGTGTAAAATAACAGTCTTTTGTGCAGCACATACTTATTTCGGGCGTGGTGCAGCCGTATCATATCATTAATAATAACAATGAATACTTTCTCCGCGACTCGGATTTCGCTGCATCATCGGACCGACTCCTTTCCCTTACATAAGTAAGTAGGTCTGATTCACTTGACATATAATATAAATATATATCTGCGTCATCGTCGACGTCGTATTCATAGCAAGTTTCCGCTCTTTGCCTCCCCACCGTCCTCCTGAGCGAATCTTGTCCGCGTTACCCGACGCAAAGAGCCACTGTGACGTCTAATCTAGAAAACTTTTTGACCACTTGAAGTCTTTTCTACTACACAGGAGAGCACTTGTGTTTCATAATTCGGTTCTGAACGACTTCCGGCGTTATCAGATCCCTGTCTTCCATTTAACTCTGTCAATCCATTGCTCTTCTGCTAAAGTTCTTGTGATCACAGACCGTCTTATGTAACCTTTCCATCCTTTTTTCGGTCTTCCTCTATGATTTCCGGTTTTGTTAATGTATACGACGGGCTCTGTATATTGACGCTTAGTATAATTTAAACACTTTTGTTACAATTATTTTCTTCATCAAAAACAATTTTATACTATACCACTGTTCTGTGAAGATGTTTTTCTTACTTGAGACGTGTTTCGAGCGTTAAGCAGTATGCTCATCATCAGCCGTGCTGGTTTGTTGTCTAGCGAAATAGCTGTGCGTTGGTTGACTTCTGTTGTCTTTTATTGATCGGGCTTTTTTGGTTTGTGGTGTTGTTAGGGCATTATCATTGTTATTGGTTTTGGTGAATAATTTTGTTTTCATGACGTTTTTTCATAATATTTTAAAAATTGTATGATGTTTTCATTGATTTGTATGTATGTGTACACATTGATATATTATGTGTGTGTACGAAATTCCGAATTTGATGTGTCCTATTTTCGGGTTGAGTCTCGCGTTGAATTTCGTTGTTTTCTACAAGAGTTTACCGACACATCTGTCCCACCTTCAGGTTGATTCTTCTTCGAGGTGCTTGAATGGAATAATACGGGCATCGAAGACTTCCAAGAAAGGACACAGAGGAGGAATCAGCGTGAAGGTGATAAAGATGTACTGTAGAAACGTTGTAATTAAAACCTTTGGGTAAAACGGTGAAGTTCAGAGTGGGCCTCAAATCTAAAACAATGGAGCCATCATTAAGTTATATCACCGCCAAAATCTACAATCACTTTTTTTACATGTAAGTCTGCTTCAGAACGTTTCCAGTGCCTCCCAACTTCAAAACTTAAATCGTCATTTTTCTTTTTTTGTTCTTCTCGCTAAAGAGCCTCTCTCCATCTTCTAGTACCATAGTCTAGTAGTTTGGTAGTCTTCTTTCTCCCGTCTCCCACACATGGCCGTATCAAAGTCGCAAGCTTTTTCAACAGTGTCCACGGTAATACTCGCGATGCACAGTTTTGTTTAATTTCACCAGTCCTTACACGTTCTCTTCTTGATACCCTCGTATTTTGTCTAAGGACAACCACGCGTGGGGTCTCAGCGGGATCTTGATTTAACAATTAAGTTTCCAGCCTTCTCGGTATATATCCTTGTGATAAGGCTTTCATCACATATTTTTTCTCATGTATCCTGTGAAAAATTCTTAATCATTCCCTTCTTTGTCCTTCCATGAAGCATTTTATATCTTCTGTAGCAATATAACTCAAAAGCATCCAAGTGATTCTTATGCCAGACTTTGGACTTCAGCTGGGAAGCCATCTTCTTTAAAAGATGACTGTGGTGGATTATTTACATTATAATCTATAATAACGGACTATTGTAATTTTTCTGAATTGGCGAAACTTCATCGTTTAGATTCTAATGGGAGGTCACTGTCTAGCCGCCGAACAATGAGTCAACCAGTCAAGATAACGACTGCAACTGAAGCCGAAATGTCTGCCACTTGGACAGTCCATCACACACCTCTATAGTCGGGAAGTTTTCTGTCAAGTATGTGTGCGTGCGTGTTTGCGCGCGCGCGCGCGCGCGTGTGTGTGAGAGAGAGAGAGAGAGTGAGAGTGAGAGAGAGAGAGAGAGAGAGAGAGAGAGAGAGAGAGAGAGAGAGAGAGAGAGAGAGAGAGAGAGAGAGAGAGAGAGAATTTATACTAGTACGCTCTCTTCTCTGTGCTGCACAACTCGCACACTATTTTTTACGAAGAACACTATTTTATTATTACATAAAAAATAGTAGTAATATACAGTATTACAGTAGTATAGTATTGTTATGACGATCACGTAGGTACAGTGGAAAACAAAATACAAGACACCAATTAAGTCACTAATCACCAGCTTTAATTTTCACAGTTAAACAGTTCGTAATTAACAACACAGTCTCTTACAACAAATCAAATAAAAATTGTTCACCCGCAATAAAATGTCAACTCTAGCAATAAAAATTCTGGCACAGTCTAGCAAATACTGGTGTCGAGAAGCATGTACGCCACACGCATTACATTCCGGATCCCTCTGGAACATTCGATAAACATGTAGATTGTTCTGTAATGTTGTAACAGTATATTACATACAGTACCGTAGTAGTAGTAGTAGTAGTAGTAGTAGTAGTAGTAGTAGTAGTAGTAGTAGTAGCAGCCGTATATGATGATTATGATGATGATGATGATGATTATTATTATTATTATTATTATTATTATTATTATTATTATTATTATTACTAGTGCATTTATTATTACATAAATTTCTATACTAGATAATTTTTCAATTTTGAGAAATCACAAAAATCGCTATTCTTCTACTATTTCTTATTAATGTAACAATTGTAGAGCATACAATGAACACTAAAAATTTAAAACATTCGGATTTGGGTTACGATTCGTTTTAGCCTGACACCCAGCTGGATTTTCAGAATATTTATTTTTAAAATTGTTGATGTCTTTTTTGGGCTCTGGGGCCTACAAAAGTTTGAAATATCCGAAAGTTAACACTACATCTGATGTTACTTAACATTCTCTTTAATTTCATACGCCACATGAATTTTTGCGATTACATCAAAATTTTCGACCACTTTCTGGGCCCTGACTTCCAAAAATTTTGAAATTTTCAAAAATGAACACTGTATTCAGACTGAGGTTAAAATTCCTCTTAATTTGATATCCACATGGGCACTTGCGCTTTTTGACTACTTTGACCCCCTCACATGTTTGCCTCCCATCATTTTTGGAGGGGATCAATCCCCAGCGGGAATGGTTACAGCATCTGGACAGAATGGAGAATGGATGGATGGAACCTAAGATTGCGTTCGATGTAGACGTAGACCCTTTGGTACAAGAGATGTAGGAAGACCGAGAGTGAGATGGAGAGATACTCTGTGAAGACGGAACAGGCAAAGTGCCTACTCAGTGAGGTGCAGAAGGAGAAGAAGAAGAAGAAGAAGAAGAAGATCAATCCCCCAGACAATAGGGTTCTGAAGGGTAAAAGAAGTAGCGTGGCGTCCATGTAGTCGCTGTTGCCGGCGGCAACAGTAGGCCCTACTAGAAATAAGAGAAAATAATATTAATTATATCACAGAATAAATACTTTGGTTATTGAATAATTTGAAATCCGAACAATATTAGTAGGGAAACTTGAAGAAAAGCGTAGCATTGCTTTCGAACTTCTGGGCACTTGCACCGTCTTGTGTTGCCGGTTCAGACATCGGCAATGTTTTACTGCGTACGGTCATTGACCTCGCACTAGTTGTCACTGTACAAAGTGGGGAGGGAGGATATACTCGTCCGTCCAATGTGTTGCCGCTGTATAAACCGGCAAAACGCTCAGTTAGCAGCTATGTTCGTTTTCGGAACTGACGTGCAGAAGATACTATGTGCCTCTTTGTGTTTTGTTCGTTTAGTCATGTGTTTCTCTGTTTGTATTTATTATATTTAATTGAGTTATTTGTGTTATGATTTATTCTGTGTAAGTATAATGAGAGTCAGATCCCGTTAAACCGGGACCCTCTTCTTCTTCCAGCGAATGATAGAAATGCTCTAAAAAGAACACTTGGTACAAGAAAAAATTCGAATTTAATGTTTAGGTCAAGTTTTAGGCCTATCACAATCGGCAACAGGTGTTATGTACCCACGCCACGCCACTGGGTGAAAGTATGTACACACATACCAAGTTTTACAAAATCGGTTGATGCGTACAAGAGTTCTCGTGCGTGAGACATACCCCAATTAGATAGATAAGACAGGCAGACAAAGGTCAAATGGTCGAGTTAAAACTGAGACTCGCTTCGCTCTTTCAATTACTATATATCATATAATACGTAATGATCTATACATAATATTTACAACCATAAAACCGATATGAAAATCACGTTGTCAGGGTAGAGAAACGTTAGCATTACAGGAAGCGCTGTACCAAGCCGTTAGAGTTGTGGACATCGCGATAAATCATGGGTGACGTGATTTTTTTAACCCTCGACCGTTTGATGTTTGCACCGATTCCCCGCGGTTAGCACAACGACATTACGTCAGCTGATTGTGAAACGCGCCAGTATTTATATTCGCACAAACAAATGAGTTGCATTAAGCCGTCAAAAGTTTCCATTTCTGTAACACTGGAACACCATTAATCCTCGCACTGAATAACTGTGTTGCCACACATCGTGCTTTGGCAGCCAAGTCAAACGCCTCGTTATGTGTTTTGTTATAGTTTATTGCTGCCACATTAACTGATTGTCTGCGTTTATTGCTATTCTAATAACAACGTAGGCAGAAAAATCGAGACTACTATCGATACGTGTAGAACACAAAGAGATTTCATCGCCAACTTCATGAGTAGCGCCATGGACCTGTTCCGGCTCAACACTCCGTCTCTTCCTTGGCCTTCCAGGCTTTCGATACCCCCTTCTACCCGATGTTTAAACTAGTAGGCTGCTTGAGCTGCAGAACTCGCTCACTATTTTAAACGAAATATATTTATCAGTAGATAAGTTTTGGTTTATTTGAAAAATTACGGACATCCTGATTACCTTACTGTTTTTTTTTTTAAAGTAAATTAACAATATTAAACATTGTAACGTAAGTAATAGTAGGCCTACAATAAATACTAAAATTTCCGTACTGCTGGACTGGTGTTTTTATTTAGATTTATCACCATAAAGTCTAAATGGCAACTAATATAGTTCTACATACAGTAAGTATTACATATGAACAAAATTGAAATGAAACCTTTTCAAATTCTACAAGAAATGGAACCTGCAAGTGAACATAGTGAAAACAATGGTGTTATTTATTGAAGGCAACAAGCGTACATTTGGTTAATGTATATTTCCATACATAATCTATAGGCCAATGTCTAATATCACAAAGATACACAATTGATAACAATACATAGTATTTCTGTAAACAAATTTATGTAACATATTAAAATTAGGAACTAACGAACTGTTGGGCCTTGGTCGAAGGCTTACAACGTGGTTCATATATTTTGGCCACTCATCGGTGCCCTTTTTTATTATAAACGCGTTCAAACGCGATCAGGATTTAGCTGGTTTGTGATCGGCTCGCCTAGCTGATTAAAAAGTTATTCAGGGAACCTCGCTTTCACGGTAAGTTATTGCTTATAAGTTACCTGTATTTGAGGTAGGGCCTACGTTCGGCCTACTATCCTTTTGAACGGATTTCTACTGAAGAAGGCCTCCGGTTGGTGGCCGAAACGTTTAGATATGAATCACGTTATAAGCAATCGACCACGGTAGCTCCACGGTCATTTATATTGTGGTGGGAAGTCACTTTCTAGCCTTCCAACAATGAGTCAATCAGTCAAGATAAAGACTGCAACTGAAGCCGAAATATCTGGCACTTAGTGGATCACACACTTATAGAGTCGGGAAGTTCGCTGTGAAATGTGTGTGTGTGTGTGTGTGTGTGTGCGCGCGCGCGCGCGCGCGCGCGCACTATTTTGTTATTACATAAATTTCTATATTAGATAATTTTTCAATTATGGGAAAAATTCAAAATCCCGATTCCTCTAATATTTCCTCAACTACTATGAAAGTCTGACAACTTTCATGGTAGAAATAACTATTTCTAGAATTTCATAAGTTTGGTTTTATTTTAATTCATGGTCTCTGCGAAATACATTAAGATGATGACAGTTAGGAGAGACAAGATTCTCTCATGGTTGACTCGATACTAACCTGTAGCAACTTGAACTAGATAGGGTGAGTTTGTGCTTCATGCCAAAGAGAATGGAACAAATGGGAGTTCTCCATAGACAAGACATAAATGTCTTTGAAAGACTTCTTTAAATCTTTAAAATTTTTTCTCATTTAAATGAACTCTGTGCTCATTTGACTGTTATGCAATGAACAAATGAAACTTATGAATTATAATCTTATAATACAGCATAGTACGTATGTTATGAATTAAAAAATTATTAATTTATATTTTCAGTTCAATAATTATTGTGTTGAACTTTATAATCAAGCTGTGTACAATTTTGTTTGACACGACTTATTAAATTCTCCCTTGTTATATGTATTTTGGATAATCCAGAATTTTCACAAATCCAGGTGACCCTTCCCACAAATATTAGATTAACCGGATTAATTATTTTTAATTAATTTAATTTTTTTCACACATTTTCACTACACTTTTTAATTAATTAACCTGTCATTAATTGTATTTACAGTTTCTTAACGTGTGTAATGTATGTATAATTTAACTATGAATAGAACGTTAAGTGTAAGATTTCTGTTTAAATCCTTTTAATTTCTCATTTCTCATCATTAAATGTTGTTAATACTGGAGTTCCACATGCTCAACACACACACACACAATAGTTGCGCGCGCGCGTGTGTGTTAATTAAGCAAAACATATCTGCCAGCTTTTGCTCATTTAATTGCTACAGTAAAATTGCCATTACTTTAACTGTAACATTTCCAAAGAGAAACCATTGCCTCATGTGCAGAACAACAATCCACTAGACAGCTAATGTGCTCTTGCTAACAGCTTGCTACTTTCATTTTCTTCCAGTCTGTGGGGATTTAGAACACATTAATATTTGTACATCAGTATATTAAGCTGAGTAAAACCTAGGTCGTTTTTGTTTTATTTCTTTGTCTTTGTACAGAAAATGTGTCTTCTACCACCTTTTTTTTGTATCAGCTTTTAATTGGAATTAGGGATAACATTGGAATATGACCACCGTTCTTTCCCCTAATTTCCTCTATCTTGAGTCACATGTGTCCACCTCGATCTGCTATGTCTTTTCAGGTCATCTACCCATCTCATCTGTGCCCACCGAAACACTTAATCTTCCTAAATTCCTTTGTATTCCTTTTGTGGTGGTATATGGTCTGTGAATTTCTGTTTTATTTTTGCACCTGAGCTGAAATATCTTTCACTTTTATTATGTTTTATGCCTGACCATTTCTTCTTCTTCCTCTATCCGACAACTTGATGTTTACCATTTTTCTCTCCATTGATCTTTGTGTTTTTGCTATTTTATTAAAATTTGTCTTTGTAAATGCTTTTGTTGTGTCTAAAAGCAATATGTGAACACCAGAACAATGCTGGGATCAAATACTTTAGTTTTCAATTATTGAGAATATTGTTTATTTCTCAATACGTAGTAACTTGTTACTGACAATTCTACCCTGTGGATAGAGGCGAGGCAGACCTGTAGCAAACCGTTTTCTTATGATATGTTAAAATACGTATTCTATGTATTTTCTTTTATGATGTATAACTGTAAATTAATTTCTCTCTATTCACTTATTATTATTCTCACTTACTACGTGGCCCCTAAATTACATTATTATTATTTCCCCTACCCACTAAGATGTCCCTCTATTACAAGCTCTACAAATTCCATTCAATTTAACTTATGAGAAGCCGTTGACTACCCTGATTCTACAGTTTCATTTTCTTTGTTTACTTTCACAATTTGTAATAAATACATGTATTTTGTGACTCATCCAATTGTTCTTTGTGCCATTATTAGTTACTTAGTTTGCCATCTCAGTTTGTCATTACTTTTTTTTTTTAATTATAGCTCATACTTAGGCCTACACTTCTAGCTTTTTTGTCTAGCTATTTCATCATTGTCTAGTTATAGTGTATAGTGTATACTTTAATGCTAGTGTAATAAATTTCACTTAACATACAAGAATGGGAAGTAAAAATTACAAATCTTTATATACTTGTGTCAACCACTTGCATAATTTACTTTTTTGCTCATCACTTTTATATAATACAACTATTGTGTAATTCGGGTGTTTCCTTAATTCTATAAAATTGCCTTCACTGAAAGTGCTTTAATTCTACAAAATTGCCTTCACTGAAAGTGCCTTAATTCTATAAAATTTGTTTCTTCCAAAATAACTAAAAGTTAATCAATAAATTGAAAGGTTAGATTTTAATTAATTAAATTAATTTACAACTTAAGTGAATATAGGGGAAGAAAAAAATGTTGAAAAAGCTACATGGCATTCCAGGTGGATGGTTGAGAATTGGGCCAGTATCCGTCATACCAAAAAGTACATTTTACTAAAAATGTTAGGAAACAAAGAAAACAAGTTATATGAATTTTTCATTTTAGAATCTCCCATCACCATGATCATCGTCATCATCATCATCGTCATCATCATTATCTTCTTCTTCTTCTTCTTCTTCTTCTTCTTCTTCTTCTTCTTCTTCTTCTTCTTCTTCTTCTTCTTCACTAATCTAGACACCCTATGCAATTTCAGTTACTCAGTTAAGAATTTAGTTATTTTTAACATCAGACCAGAAAATAATTCTAACATTTTTTAATAAAAATTGTGAATTTTTAATCGGTAATTAAACTATATTAATTATAAACTTTACAACTAATTTTTTTTAAATCTTCAACTATGCACAATTACCAAAGCTTACTTAAGTTTGATGTATTGCACTTAGCAAGCATTAGCCATACAAAAATGTATTAAGGTTAAGTTAATAGTTATTTAATTATAACTAGTCTCACTAATTAGTGGGGTGATTTTAATATGAACAGGAAAATTTCCTTTTAGAACTGTCTGTGTTTACACAACAAAAATTTTGTAAAATTTCAGATTGACAATCTTGATGCCAGAGCACTGAACAACACAATGAAATCGCAGAAAGAACTGATATTCTTTAACAGAGTTCCTAAAGTTGGAAGTCAAACCTTCATGGAGCTGCTACGACATCTTGCTATGAGAAATAATTTTGAATTTCACAGAGACCACATACAGAGAGTCGAAACGATACGACTGCACCCCGCTGAACAGGTTTGTACTCCTTCATCAAGAATTTTATGTAATGATTACATATAGTGCTTATCATTATCCTATGTACATATGTACAAATACATCAATCATTATGTATAAATGTGTCATGTATATATCATCACCAACAGTGGCCCTACAACCCTTGGTGGGTCTTGGCCTGCTCCAAGAGTCGATTCCATTCCTCCCTATTGCTTACCCTGGCTTTCCACTTTCTTATGTTCAACTTTCTGATGTCCTCCTCTATCTGATCTTTGAATCTACTTCGGGGTCTTCTCCTTTTTCTACTACCCATTAGTTTCTGGTAAAAATATGTTTCGTAGGCTGTCCTTCCCTCCGTTCTCTCTATCTCTCCAACCCGCCATAGCCTGTGTATTTTCATTAGCCTGACAATGTCCAGCTCTTTGTAAAGATGGTATAGTTCATAATTATAGCGCCTGTGCCACATTCCATTTTCTTGTACTCCTCTAAATATTGTTCTTAGAATCCGTCTTTCACAGCAACCTAGAAGTCTCTCTCTATTTTTTGTCAATGTCCAGGTTTCTGAAGCATATGTCAGCACAGGCCTGATAAGTGTTTTGTAAATTTTGCATTTCGTGCTTTTTGTCATGTATGTATTATTTACACATTTATTTGTATATTTTGTGAGGATGTAAATACTATATATGTATTTACATGCGTGTTTACATGTATTTACAAGTTGTGGCTACATTTGTTTTATACACGACTTTAGAACATGTTTCTTTACTGTTACTCTTAATACTGTAGGGTCACAAAATGATACATAACCAAAAACTTAACTGAATTATCAAAATGCTTAAAGGACTCGATCAAATAAACAATTAATTAGATAAAGGAAGACTTATATTAACTAATTCAATAAACCATGAATAAATAAAGATTAATTGTTACAGATGCATGAATAGATTGAAAACATAAAGTAGCCTTGTAAGCAAACATAATAAATAACTTGACAAACAGTCATCTAAAATGACTAGACTAGACTATATATTTGACATAATAAATTGCCCAATCGATTAGGAGATGAGTGAATATATCTTATATAATATTTAAAAAAGTAATGTTTAGTATATAAGCAAAAAATGTATTTAAGGTTAAGAAGAATCAGTTATGTAACAAGCCTAACAGTCCAGCTAGGTCTCAGACCTAAGGCTGCATTTGTAATTATCATAAGCATAGAGTTATAATAAAAACTAATAATTATGAACATAATTATGTGTATTAAAAAGAAAAAGAAAAATGGTAAATAGTGATCATTAAACTGTGCAAATGGCACAATGTAAACTATAATAAAAAGATAAAGTATTGTGAACAAAATATGACCAGCAACTGACAACCTAACCTTAAGGAAATGTATGACAAAAAACTATAAACCTAGATTCAGTATAAAATATACTGGAAGTCTGGAAGTATAGATTCAGTTATATCTGAGTGTAAATAATAGACACTGAGACAAGTCAAATAGAGAGCATTATACTGTAAAAATGTTGCAAAAGTTTTATTTTTGTATAATAATGTAGTAGTATATGGTAGGAAGGAAAGACTACTATTGTATATTAAAGAATGATAGAAATGTAAGGTAGAATGTAATGTAACTAGACTAGTCATATAAAGTGTGACAAATAAACTGACTACTAGCCAATAATGTTAAAGAAACCACTATTGTTGTTTGTGAACAAATCATAACATAGTTAGTAAGAATTTAATGTAAAACAAAAACCTACATCTACTTGACAGAAAAAGGAGACAATATCATGTAGGAAAAATGTAATATACTATGTCCAATATAACAAGAAATAGTATATGTTACTAGATCAAAGAATAAGTAATTAAAATTTGTGTAATATACCAATAAGAATGTAATTAACAAGATGTCTACTTGGACCAAAAAAGACCTACCTATACTGTATAAGACAGATAGGGACATTACAATGTACTAGAGGTGGGACTGTGATTGCGATCACTGCTTCTATGAACACTGCTCCGTGGGTAGAGCAGTGAGCAGCTGTGACTGCTCTGTAAAGTTTCTGCTCTTGTCGCACTAGCGCTACTAAATATATATGTATTATATTTTCAAATTGTCTTTTCGATATAAAATATTTAATTTATAATAAAATTGAATACAAGCAGTACGTTATTTCTATTCAATATTTGCATTTGAAGTAATATACAATTACCAATTACCAATCGAAACATGTTCCTAATAAGGAAAAAAAAAGGTATATCTTGAAGTAAATTTATTTATAAATATTAAATGAATTACCAATCTATAATTTTTTTTTTTACTTTGAAATTCCAAGCATTTTACCAACCGCCTCTCTGCAATTATATTATATTTTGTTTTCTTAAAGTTAGTAATTCGTACAACAATGTTTTGTGAATAATTGTAATCTTACTTTATTTTTGTTTTTATAAAAAAAATTTTCATTTATTAAACATACTCTTGTTGTTATAAAAAAAATTTGTTAACTTATTTAGATAAATATGACTTCGATTTCAGTAAAATTACAGACGACTAAGACTTTAACTTTTTAAATTATTTGTATTTATTTATTTATTTTAACGCAACTAATAAATATGTATTTCATTTTAATTAAAAGTGTTACCAATTTTTCAACGTTTGGAAATGAATTATTTGTTTTCTTTTATAATCTGCAATTTTATTTTATAACAGTGTGTCTAAAATTCAGGTAATTGGAAAAAAAATAATAATTGAACTCAACTTTTTTTGTAACGCAGTCATTTTTCAAACTATTACTACCTAAAAAACTGACATAAACAGTGATTAAATCACTGCTACTTTTAAAGTTGCTCTCTGTGATTATTTCTTTCGCAAAAGAGCAGCTAAGCCCATCTCTACAATGTACAAAGCATGTTTTAAATAATAATATGTATAGTAAAAGATCATATTGTCTATTAGGAGTAAATACCAAATGTTACATTGCATTATAATTAAGTCATTTTATTGTAAGAAGAAAAGAATAGTCCTAGGTACTTGCCTATTCTATAAGCCAAGAGTTTTATAGGAAGTTAAGGTTGATAATTATGATTAATATCATTAAATGGTTTTTTAATAGCATAAAAACGTATATAGCCTATGAATGAGAAAACAAAAAATGTAATAAAAAATATAACTTTTAAAACTAATGTATTAGCACACGCCAAACAACAAAATTGTTCATTTTATTATTAATGTATGGAAACATATCATGTGAGGTCTTGAATTGATCAGAAGAAGGCAAGCAATGCAATGGTAATAATACATTGACAATTATAATTAGCATAAGAAAATTATGTTAAGTTTAAGAATTTTGTTAATTATGATCTCAGAAAACAAATGTGTCTCCACCCCAAAGACCCATGCTGTTGACGACAATGTATTAGCTATCAACGAATCTGAATTTTTATATTTGGTGGGTATAAACCCAAAGGGCAGATATCTCTACCCCAAAAACTGATGCCAACAAGCCAGAAAATAGACACCACGCCAAGAGTCTTGCGTTGGAATCCGGAGTGTAAAGAACAACTTCTCCGCGTCACTTTTATCCACAAAAACATACTGTAGTCAGAATCAAACTTCGGATAGGTTATGTGCGGAGTGACAACAATAACGAGTGTATAAGTGAAGGAAAGTATAGTGTGAATACTTAAAAAATATTTAAACCGAATCTTAAATAATCATATTGGTATAACCTAACCAACTTTATATACACTTATGAACGATATATCACTGCACAAGAACACTAACACCATAGTAATTGTTAACCTTTTAACTATTATTTCTTGAGTTTCATGTTTGAAACTGAATAATATATCCAGATTTGGATAACCTCAAATCAGCCACTGTTCGGCAGTTTCGAACTTTTGTTATTGTTAGATATAAGACATTATTTGTGTATACTACAATCAAATTATTATTGTGAAGCTTTGTACTTCATAACAGTCATTTTCGTTAAAGATTATTGTAGTCAAAAGAATTCACTACTGAGATTAAATTAAAATAATCAGTAGGCCTATTAAGCTTGAGTGAAGGAAGGTGTTGCCAACCACTGAGCGAAAATTATAGTAAGCCTGGTCAAATTATTATAAAAACAAATGTCATTTATTTAAACTCAGAAGAGAAGAACAACAGTTAAAGTAAGAATAAAAGAATTAGAAATGAAATCAATTTAGTATGAATTATTATTTTAATAATCGATTTTTTCTCAGTTTACGAAAGTTAGCGTTTTAAACCCACCTTAAGGATTAAGTTGGCTGTACTTAACTTTTTGTGCGCCACGTGCTATTTAAATTATTCAACCAGATAAGTGAATCAACATAAAGTTAAACCAAAATAATTAAATTAAAGTCAAGAATTTTAATTAACCAAGGAAGATATTGGTTTCACTAATAAACAATTACCATACTAACCGGTTTACATTAGGTTACCATTCGGTTTCAACAACGTAAGGTATTTCTTTGACAAATAATTACATAGTGAGATACCAAACTTTATGGAATATTAATATAATTTTCCATATGGCGCCCAATTTAATTACAATCGACCTATGAATAACTTTCAGTATGGGTAATAAATATTAAATTACAATTTAAAGACTTAACAACATAGTACATATATTATACTCAACCAAACAATACCACGATACATATTGGGGAAAAGGGTAATATTACATAAAAGATATTACAATACGTATCTCTTGAAGTTATGATATACATTTCATATCATAGTCTTCTCCAAGTATTGTTATTTTGCCTTACATATTTTTACAGAATTAGTCTGCATTATCAGAGGCTATGATATCTATTGCCAAATGACCAACTGATATTTTTAAATCAATAATTCTTGCAAAACTGCATAAGAAAAAACATACATGAAGGTGAAATTAATTTTTGTTACAAAAACGTAATGTGTTTCAATACAGTAAAAAATCCTTTATAATATTGTACACTGTAGATGATAGGTGCTAAAAGCAGTTACCTCTACACTGCATACTTCTCATATAGTTTTTTTAATGTGACATTTTCTTGTCTTTATTGTTTATTAAAGTACAATAACATAGTGAACACTGTTACTGAATGATAATAAGAAATATACATTAATTTAATTAATAATAGCTGCATTGAATATGAGGATTATCATGTGCACATGTGTGTGTGCGTGCGTGCACACTAATTCCGGGATTTGAGTGTGTGGAGGTGTTGAATCATTGGATCAGTTTATCATTCCTACATACTTTTGACATTAAAACCTGTCATTTTTAAATTGCAATAACCTTGAGATCAGAATTGGGTTAATCTTAATACAATTCTGGTCTGAATTTTTAATCTTAATAAGCTTAGTGGTCTTTCTGTAAATTGCATATCTCATGCCTTATCTTGCTTTATTATACAGTGTTTGATTTCTCCAAAGAAAACTTCCAATGATCATCTGGCATCCATAAACAATTTAAACAGATATTCAGATGAATGTTTCCCTTTATTTCTCTTCTTAATTTCATATTCCTGAATTCACTTGTTTATGTTGACCAATTTTTAGCCCACATTTTCCTGTACTGTTTTCTTTTTCCCTTTTTTACAAATTGTTGCAGCAACTCCTTCTTGTACTACTGAAGTAGATTACGAGTACCAAGCAGGGCAACCATACAGCAACAATGAAGGGAATACTACACTTGAGCCACCCATTACTACCCCAGATATATTATCCCAGGTACTCATTTTCACAGGGTGAATCAACCTGGGGACTGGAAAGTCCACCTTGACTTTATTATACAGCTCGGGATTTGAACATGAGAACTCTATATTAACAGTGAGTCATCATATCTCTCTTTACAACACTATTGTATAGAATGTACAAGAAAGACAATCACTATTCACGTAGCAACACTGATACACTTAATTACTCTTGAGAAATGGTTTATTGTGTGCAGTATCTAGTTGATACAGCCAGTTTTGTTGTCACAGCCAATATTTCTTGTGCTAAAGTAGCACTTATTATTATGTAACCAAACATATTCCATGGAATTGCCTATCGCCAATCTGTCTTTACAACTAATAAACTATTATAAAAAACGATTTTACTGTTCATGTATTTGAATAGAGTTCTAATGTTTTCATTTTGTTGTTTATAAATGTGAAGAACAATAAAAAAGATTATACTGTGTTCCAGCTCGGTCTTGCCACAATGGTCAACTCTTATTATACACCTTCAGTATACATCAAACACATATGTTTCATCAATTTTACGCAGTAAGTATTCTTCGTTTGTATATTATATATGAGGTAATACAAAATTATTGATTCTAATTAAAGACAATTTTTAAGTTTTAAATCTTTTTATACTGTATAACAATTTTATTGTTCTTTAGTGTTTAATAGTTTATTTAATATAAGCTAATAACGTTTGTAGCTTATCTTATAAAAATAATATGTAAACTAATAAAATTATGTTAGATTATAAAAAAATAACTGTGTCTATTTTATACAGGTACAGTCTTCCGGAACCAATTTATGTGAATTTAGTACGAGACCCAGTTGAAAGAGTAATTTCATGGTATTACTATGTTAGAGCTCCCTGGTACTATGTTGAACGAAAACAAGCATTTCCTGATCTTCCTCTTCCAGATCCAAAATGGTTAAAGAAAGTAAGTATTAAAACCCCATACAGTTAAGCTGAAGAGGTAAACAAAGCTTTTATGTTCTAAGCTTTTAACGTAATTATATACCAGGACCATAACATTAATGTTGTTTCATATGTAACACAGATGAAATGTTATGTTATACTATACTTCATGCTATACTCAAAGACCATATTTCCTAGAAATATTTTGGGACATGGTAACAAGAGAGGTAACAATCATGGTAATAATGGTAACAAGAATCTTAACTTTTGGCAAAATGGTCTGCCTAAGACAGTAATTACTGTGGTTAATTATCAACCAGTTTATCTACTTTTATTTCAAAGTAATCACATTTCAAAAGTTGAATATTTTGTAAAGCTAATTTACATTACTGGTAACTCTTAAAGTAATAAATTTTTCTAGTATATAAATTTAATTACAGCACTATAAAAAGCAAGTTACATGTTTTTATAATTACACCTGATGTGGTTTAGGACCAATGAAAGTCAGGGTACTTTATTTTACCTGTACAGTGTACATGAAGGCTGCTGTGGTTTTCACCAGGGGTGCCCACAGGGGGGGGGGGATCATAGCGCAAGTTGCGCATTGAGAATTTTTGGGGGGGATTTTTCGGGTGTATTTTAAGGATTTTTGGGGGGGATTTTTTCAAGAATAACATTTTAAATCCAACATTGATGGAAATTTTTACCGTGTTTGTGCAACAAACTAAGCTATTAGTAAAAAACTAAAGCAATTGCATATCTTTATGATTGTTTTAACGAACTGGCAGCATAGATGTCTCTACCAGTACAACTAGTAGTAAATTTTGTTTTGGAATTTGGAAAACTGACCCTGGCAGCCTGCAGCAACATCCTGTCAATGAGTCAAAGGGTACGTAAATAATAAATCGTGAATGTAAAAATGTGTGCGTGTGCTAAGCTTGTAGACCGGTGGGCAGTGGGGGGACTTTTCAATTGGGGGGAGTGCTGAGACTTTTGGGGGGGATTTACACATTGGGCCTTGGGAGGGATGGGCACCCCTGGCTTTCACTATACCTAGACTTCCTTCAACTTGTCCAGCGATTGAGGCTCAGTCAACTGAAAGAGACTAAAGTCCGTCAGGACATCACGAAACACAAGTTATCCTAAGATTTATGTGAACCCATGCCCTATGCTTCAGAAGAAATTGATGTGAACCCTGATCACTACACCACCTGAATGACCTTCAAAAATTAAAATACAAAATCTTTTAAATTATCATGTGTGTGTGTGCGTGTAATTGTGAGTGTTTTAATAGGATACAATCAACATTTTCCCTGTTTTACATGTACCGGTATATATATTTTTAATATTTATTTAAACTGTTTTGATAGTTTTTTCTTAATTTACTGTCATCTTCAGAAAAATTACATGTAAATAAGATATAAACAAAAAATATTTATTCTTATAAATCGGAAAAATATTGTATATTATTAAAAATCATTAAAACAAGAATAACTCGGTGTGTGTGTGTGTGTGTGTGTGTGTGTGTGTGTGTGTGTGTGTGTGTGTGTGTGTGTGTGTGTGTGTGTGTGTGTGTGTGTGTGTGTGTGTGTGTGTGTGTGTGTGTGTGTGTGTGTGTGTGTGTGTGTGTGTGTGTGTGTGTGTGTGTGTGTGTGTGTGTGTGTGTGTGTGTGTGTGTGTGTGTGTGTGGTAAATGTTTTATCACAGATTGTTGTATAACTGAACAGAACAGAGTAACGCATGCAGATCACAAATTTTTGATATGAACACATATTCAATTAACCTCTAGTAAAAAATAAAATAAATATACCGGTACATCAAATATTTTTCTTGCACTACTGTCATTTTTTATTACTATAAAAAAGAAGTTAGTAAAATAATAATTTCAACAAACATTTTTCTTCTATTCAGAAAATAAAATACTTTGAAGACCTTACAAAGAAAAAAATTATATTTCTGTTCCCAAAATGTGTTTTAATTACCTCATTAAGTCAAATCAGAAGTTTAATTAGCAAAAAAATGTACAACTTTCCTTGTAGAACCTGAAAAATATAATTTATTACTACCAGATAGCACTAGAGTGTCAGAGTGCCAGCTAAAATAATACAATTCATTACTACCAGATAGCAGAAGCAACAGCTGTTTGTAATTACATGTTATTATTTATAACATGGCCACCTGAAATTGTCTGTGTGTTGCTTCATTCTGGATACTGTAGTACTTTGTTTAAACATAATTATGTTAAGAGAATCTAATTATTAGAAACAACAGTGTTTACACAAAGATTAATTTCCTATTAAATAATAAGATATATATATATATATATCCTGTAATTATTCCTTAACATAGCAACATAGCTTGGATGAACACTAACAACACAAAAATGAATTAAAATTTAAAATCAAAATAACATTGTTTCTAATAATAAAATTAATTTCTTTTTTATATAAAAATATATAGTGCATTTTCCACATAAACATTTTAAACATATTAAAGCTTACTTGATATGATTCAAAAATTAGGGTAACATAGAAATACATAAAACATGTAAAATATAAATTTCAGAACCATTAGTGATATTTGGACATTATTTTGGAATTGCTATTATGTGGAAAATGTATGTATATTCAAATAACTATGATGTAAAAATGATGTATATGCAAATTAATAAAATATAACTTTTGTTTCAATTAAGAGTTTAAATGGTTATTTAGTATATTTTATGTCTTGGATCAATATGAAAAAAAATGTCTGTACTGATTATCAGGCATATTACTAGTAAACAGTTATAATTTTGTCACTTATTAAACTTATACACATCCTAACCAAAGTAAAAGTTTTATTACATTTTAATTCATGAAGACAGTGAATGCTTATATTCAGTTTTATATCATACACTTCATTAACTAAGCTCATAATTTTTAAACAAATCAAAAATCTATTTCACCTTTAAACGTTATGTCATCTGCTTACAGCTTTATAATTTGCAATAATTTTAGTATAGGACTAATGTTGGCACTGGAACTAGAGAAAAATATTGTAATATAAAGATATTTTATTTTACAAAAATAGGATTTCTGAATATCTAAACACTACTTGAAATGCAATTCTTAACTAGCCCCAGTGCATTATCCACCACTCTATTGTGCAGTTAACCAAATAATTTATACTCACCAAACACATTATTAGGGTCTGATAAAATAACAGTAAAAATATAAGTGTATTTGTTTTTTTATGTTAAATACACATGGGGAAATTTTGTTTTACTTAAGTTCAATGGTTTATATGCATTAGTAAAAAAATTAAAGGGAATGTTTATGTGGCCCTCCCCTACTCCACAGCCTCCCCTGCAGACCCTGCAGTTACACCAGTGTTTGTAAAAATTCTAACATGCATTCCATTTTCTTTGATTATCCCATTTGGCACTTCTTATTTTTTTTTTTATTATATATATTCTTCTTCCAAGTTCTTCAAAGGTGATCTTTTTTTTCTTTCCTTCAGAGATCTTCTTAAGTGTTTTCAAACAGTGCTACCAACTTCAAAACTTAATTTACTCAATTTTTTAAATGTCAGTTTGTGTCTTTAATTATTGAATCACTCTTGTAGATCAGTGAAGAAAATATTATTCACTTATCCTGTACACTAATATTTGAAGAACCCACAATTCACTTCAAACTTATAACCATTATTGACCAACTGCAAATTTTATCACACATATCCAAAACTTTACAGTCACTAGAACTGAAAAAACTTTGCCTCGTATACAATTTAAACTATCAATCTTATTAAAAACAAACATTTTGTGACTATCAAATTGAGTTTTCTGTCAAAAATGTTATATATGAAAACTCAGAAAAATAAATGTATCTTTACATTAAATGTATTAATGTTAGAACATGTTATCAAATCACCAGAAGGTATGAGTAATATGTAGGCTGTAACAAGTAAATGTTATTAATACTTCAAGACTGTAAGACATAATTGTCTATTCATAATATTCATAACATGGTTTTTATTATGTATATTTCTGAAACTAGGATTTTGAGACTTGCGTATTACAAGGTGACCGTGAATGCCAGTACATCGAAGGAGAGAAGAGAGAAGGAATTGGTGACCATCGGCGTCAGACTCTGTTCTTCTGTGGTCACAGTGATGAGTGCACGTAAGTTGTTCAACTAGTATTAAACTGCACATTGCTGCAGTAATAAGCTGATAATATTATCACTAAAATTATACAGAATGGGACAAACATTTTTTGTTTATCTAATGAACAATATATTTTTATTACCTACATTTTTACAATCCCTAAGCTACTACACTTCCTGGAACTTAAAGAAACACTATCAATAATAATAATAATAATAATAATAATACATTACCATATTATCCATGCTGCTAAATTATAACACTATTCCAAAGTTAACACAAAAACATACCACATTTATATCACATAATTATAAAATTTTATATCACAGTCATCACTAAAATAATTAATGTCTTCTGTGAATAGTATACACATTTTTAATTTAACATAATCATTTCTCATATAAATTTATTACATGTACTTTGTAGTTCAACTTAATACACCTGCAACAATAATCAGATGATTCTGGAAAACAGCTGTTCATGAACTGTGATTATTATTGCCATTTGCCAGTGACAAATGGTCTCAGGTTAGGTTTTTATATTAAGAATACTGAATTATGAGTGTTTTAATGTGACTTCCCCAGAAAAAAGTATTGTAATGTGTCTATTTAATCTGTGTCTTCTTAAATTGATAAAATGTGTATGTTCCATTAAATTATTTTAATTTTTGTGATAATTATCATTAAACAATACAATTAGAGGTATCTATGAAATAGTGATTTTCATCATAGAAAAATGGGCTTAAGTCTGTACTTGTTTTTCAGTATAAAAAAAAAACAAAAATTAACCATATAATCCATGTATCAGATCAAAAATGATCACAGTCCATTGTTGGTTGATTTTTACAGACATGTGATTATTATTAGTTTGCTACTTTGAGGAAAAAAATTCTTTGTAGTGACTTTATTGTGTGTTTATTTTAGTAAACATGTGAAAAATGTGTAGTAAAGCTGAAACAGAAAAGCATTTTACAGAACTGTAACACAAGGAAAGAATAGAATTGGAATTGTAAATGAAAGTAAGAAATACTTCATTTCAAAAGTTCAAATTTAAAATATACCGATGTTTCAATATTTTTTCTATAATAAATAAATATTTCAATACATAAATGATAACATATCATCATTTTGTATGATAATATCACAAGATGTTTTCTTATGATGAGTGATACATTCAACTAGTACAGTAACTATGTGCTTGTTATATATGTTGAGGTTATAATTTGTTTTAGTACCAATAATTATTCTTGTTTTTATGAAAAGTGTAAAGAATGTTCATACAATAGAAGTATCAATTTGCTATAAGGCATTCATTTTACTTCATACTAAGCCTACAACAAACAATGATAATGTAAAGGGGGTTAGCAACTTGTTCTGAGCTCTTAATGAAGGCATGAGCAAACATTATCATCATCCTCATAAGACAACACTCAAATTTATTAAATTTTCCAACACTGTAAGTCTTGTTGAGTATTTAATAGATACGTAAAAAAGACAACTTCCTAACCTAATCCAATATCATCTACCACCAGAGTAAAACTAATGAGTTAATTTTTTTCCATTCTTTCCTGTTATGATGGTAACTGTCAATCTTCTCCAAATTTAAAATTTCTTTTTTGAAACACTTACTTCTATTCCTCTAGTCATTCTGCACTTCTGTTCCTCTTTTGTTAATTGTTTCTGCACTATTGTTTTAACACTCATTTCTTTGAGTAGCACCTTGGCCATTCGATTTCATTGGCATAATCTTCCCAACTATCTGTTTAGTGTCTATACTATCATTGGTTTTATTTTAAAATTGTTCTATCAAAATTTCAATTCTAATTTTATCTCCTTCTATTTTCATTAGTAATCTAATGGTAACTACACTATGTGGGTTTTATATCTTTTAGTGAGCATCCATACTTTACTTCCATGTATCAGCATTAAATATGCTACAGTTTTTCCAATGTCATTTCTTATTTCTTTTGACAATTCTCATTATTCCCTAAAAGTTGATATTAGAGAATTATATATTTTGTCAACCTTACTTATTTTGTCGCTAATTCTTTATCTTCTCTTTCATTTCCTTTAATTAATTATCAACACTAAGTATTAAACCCCATTACATTTTAGCCTTCTGTAGTAAAACTGTTTACCTTGTCTGTTATAATCTTATTACTCGATTGGTGTCCACTTACTTTCATGTTTATCTTTTTTAGATCTTTATAATGTGTGTCCAGATTATGTTATAGGTTCTTTTCTGAGTTTACTATCATGTTATTTGTGAACAGACGTTTAGTTAGCTTTATTTTTGTCATTTTCCATAACGTAGATATAGTGGTCCCATTGTCTGATTTGCCTTCCTCATTGCTTCATCACTTCATCTGAACACAGCAAAACACTAAACACATAGCCTTATTGAAGACCTGTCTCTGAATTAGATACAAATACCTTGTATTTTTCTCATATGTTTAAGTTTATTTTTATACATGGTTTTATACATGAATATATTGTTCTTTTATTGATTAATTCTATTTTTTAACGTATCTAGACATCTTTCCTCATAATTTTATCAAATGTCTATTTCATGTCTACATAACATATATGCATTTCTTTGTTTTTTATAATTTTCTTCTTTATTCCTTGTTGTATTATAACAATTGGACTCGTTTAATTTCTGCTAAAGTATTCTCTATGTATCCTTTATTCTTCTTTTATAATTCTAGCTAGTATTTTTCCAGTACAGTATATTACTTCATCATATGCCTTTGGTAATTTGTACATTTTTCTGAGTTATCTTTCTTAGAGCCAAGAAAAGAAACTTCCCATGTGCCATTTCCCTTATGTTTCCTTTGCTTTAGCAATTTCATTTAGTAAATTAATAAGAGCTTCTTTCTTGCTTTTTCTTCACATGCTTGATTATTTCTAGCTTTGCTTATCCCTGAAGGCAAAGTCTTGTCATTGACAGCCACATGTTTTGTCCTTCAGGGATAGTTCACCTTGGCATAAGAGTCACCTCTCTTATCTTGGAGAGTCACATTCTCCATATATAACAAACCAGTCCATACCCACAAAGTCTTCCCCAACATGTTGCCTTTATGACTTTTAGCACAATTTTCTAGAGTACATGTTCTAAAAAACTTCCTCTTCTAATGTCTGGAGCATTTAGTAAAACCCTTTTCTTCCTAATTCCACTGAGAACTTCCCACATTTATTCTTCTTCTCAACTCAGGTCATTTTGGCAAGTCCTGCAAAAGCTCATTTCCACAACTTCAAGCTACATCTCCTACCCCCCCTCCCAACAAAGACTCAGTATATACATCAACATACTCCAAACAAACAAACGAATGATCTCTTTCCCTATTTCCAGTATAGTAATTTCTAATATAATATTATAAAAATCTGGGGCTTGGCAAAGTTTTAATTTACTATACCTCCATCATGTTTATCCTTTGCTTTCCTCATTGTCATCAATTACTTCTTCGTTTACTGTTTTATGCCTTTGTTCTTCTTCTTGCAAATTTAAAGATTTACTTACTTTAAAAATTATTGTAATAACTTAAGGATTCTTATGATTAAATATTTTACATTCCCATTTTTTTATGTGCAGCTAATAATTGCATTTATTCCAAAAATGCACTCACCAATATACACTTGTTCCATTACAGTGTTCTTGTACAGTTTTATATTAAAGCAAAGTTTATCATACCATTACATTGTAATAAATTAACAATGGTAGATCTCTCTATTTGTCTGTCTGTCTATCTATCTGCCTGCCTGCCTCTCTCTCTCTCTCTCCTCCTCTGTTATTATGCAATCTTAAACCTCCACCTATCCCAAGCCAATCTAAACATCTCCAAATATCTGTGTATCTCATCCTCAACAACCTACTTCAGGCAATCCAATCTTTAGTAGGTAAAATACACAATTAAGAAATATTTAATTTACAATTAAAATATTTGTAATAAATAAATAATTAGAAATCAATTATTTGTAATTTGTTTGGTAAAACAACAAAAACATAAAATTTTCACTTTTATAAAACTGAATGAATACCACTATTATATTAACGACTCGGAACACAAAGTTTTTTATAAGTAAAAGCATAAAGTTTTACCTTACAGCCTGAACCGGTTTTCGCCTTTAAAAGGTTTCTTCAGAGGCTGCCGCTGGTAGCGCTGTCCATCCTGTTGTGTTCGAACATATCTCACCCCACACACACAGCATCGATCTTTCGAAATTCGATTCTGTCGCCCACAACAGGACGGACAGCGCTACCAGCGGCAGCCTCTGAAGAAACCTTTTAAAGGCGAAAACCAGTTCAGGCTGTAAGGTAAAACTTTATGCTTTTACTTATAAAAAACTTTGTGTTCCGAGTCGTTAATATAATAGTGGTATTTAGTTAAGTAACGGACATGTCATGGACAACAAAATCCAAGAAAACTGAATGATTGTTTTGTGAGCGATTAATAAATGGTACGGTGATAATATGCAAATTACTTGCATAAATTAATAGATTACCTTAATTATATAAAATTTGACTTTAGATAGCCCCGTGTTGTTGGAGCGCCAATTTTATATGGTATTAATTGGGATTTAAATGATATTTGAAATTTCTTAATTGTGAATAATGTAAGGGTTAATGAGTAGACCCTTCATAAGCTAACTACCACAATGTAATTAAGGCACAAATCTACTAATCTACTTAGGTTGCTTCTTTAATATTAAATTATAATAGTGATGTGAATTGTGAATTACACAGGGTTTACTGAGAATGATGAACGCATTATTGATTACTTAGGTACTAATTTATTATATGTTAAACATTTCGTATTCAATAACAAATATATATATATATATCTTCCTGGTACCTGTAAATACATACAACATATATAAAATGCATACAACAAAATCAAATAATATTTACTCTACCTAATGCGTTCATTCACCCAGATGGATTGGCTTTAATAGAACATAATTATATATATTGAATGCAACCTTCTTTTAATAACTTTTCTCATAATTGCTCAGGGTTAGATTCTTGGAAAGAGACAGGACAGTAGTTGACTATGTTAACAAGATCATAAAGAGTTACTTGATTTAGTTAATCCGTTAATCCATCGGCGCTATCTTCAGGTGATGACGATCATTGGAAATGTTGCTCCATTGAATAATCATGGTGATGATCACTTTCACTTGTTATTCGCACTCGCGTCGTTAACAGAATAGTGTTTTGTGTTATTCTATGTTCACACGCTCCAATTTGTCTCCGCGTATATCCATGTTTGCTTAAGTGTTCTGTGTGTTCTTTGTGTGACTACACAAGGTATTATTGTGTGGCTGTCTAATATTTCGCTGTCTAATATTTCCTTTGAATAAAAATGTCTTGTTTACAGTGATTTATAGATATTATTACAACGTTCACGCACATTGTGAATTACTGTTCGTTATACTGTTTTCTAAGTTGTAAACAATTATATATATTCTTAGTTAAATAAAGTTCAGTTCACCATTCCGCATACCTTGAGAATTCACGGTTGTTCGATATACCGATTCACTTCGAAATTCACGTGAATGTTCTTAATAGAAGTACGACACTTAGTAAACTTGCGAGATTGTTTGTAACATTATAAAGTTAATTACGAGAGTTATATGTCGCACAATACTTTTGTAGTCCGATTTAATATAAGACTCTTCGCGAACTGTTTGGTAAGTTATGTTAGACACTCAAAGTTTCTAAATAAGACTCCTCGCGAACTGCTCGAGAATTATTATAAGACTTTCAACATTATTATATGACTGCCAAAAATTATTGTAGACTGCCGAAAATTGTAATAAGACTGCCTCGTCCCGAGTTGGACACTTGGTTTTTATTAACATCTCCCTACTAGAAATTTGGTCTCTGGCTTGTCCACGCCTAAGATTACTATGATAGGCTGAAACACTACCCTCTCTCGAAGTCGTTTCCCACCATTTCGAAGTCTTCCAGTCTTTTACCCTCTGATTTGTTCTTCTGCTAGTTGCTATGGAAACGGGCTTCTTTTCCGCTCTCTCTCTCGTGAAATACTTTGTTCTGATAGGTAGCTAGAGATGTCCTTTGAATCGTCTTGTCCAGGCGTCACTCTCGTTCTGGGAAATGCAAGCCATTCCCCGTGTGTCAATCAACTCATTGTTCGAGTTTCCAGCAAGGGTTTACTCTTAACATCTTGGTTATTGTTCGTTTCTGAAACTCTGCGTCATGGCAATTAACAGTTTTCCATCCAGTGTCGATAGCTGTAACCTCCACGCTTTCTCGTTGTAAATCTCAGCTTGTCACTTAAGCGTATATCCCGCTGTGACTTGACGCTGGTTCTCTTCATAGTTTGTTGTTCGGATCATTTCTAAAGACTGCAGTACGTCCTGAACCCTTTGTCTCTCATCTCGTTTTTTGTATAGTTCCTTAGCTACACCCTTAAATGTATGCTCGCTTCGATTCTGCGTAAACGTACGGCTGAGCCAAGTACATTGTTCAAATTGTTACGGTGTCATAATTCTCCGTTGGCACGCTCCTGTCAACTCAAGTCGTCATTTCTATTGTTGCCTCGTACTGAACGCGCTTCTATTGTCTGATAGGGCGTTAGTTGTCACCTACCCCAATTACTTTGTTTTATGGCTCTGTTCTTAGAGTCACTGCCACCGTAGCGTGAGAACAACTGGTCAAGAACGAAAACTAAATTTTTAATTTTTTGATTGCTATAATGGTAATTTTTTGTTTGTTAATATATATGTAGGCCGTTCAATACAGAAGGTGCTCTGCAGAGGGCCAAACTGGCTGTGGAAAAGCATTATGCTGTGGTTGGTGTCCTAGAGGACTTGAACTCAACTCTCACAGTCTTTGAACATTACATACCCCGGTTCTTCAGAGGTGCTGCTCAAGTTTATAGAGGTACGATAGCAATAAGCTTAATTTTATATTTTTAGTTTCTATATATATATGTGCTAGGATGCTACTAACCTAATAAAGATTTCTTATCTCACTTAACAAAATGTCTTGCTAATGTCCATTTAATTTTCTAAATTATGTAATGACAACACCTACAAGATTGGTCTAAAAAGTAGTCACCACACAGTATTACTGACATCAACACATTGAGCATAAAACAATTTTTTATCCTTTCAAAGTAATTCCCCTCGATATCCACACACACTTAGGAAGACATTGTTCCCAATGACTGAAACAATGCAGACAGTCCAGCTGTCATTGACTTTAACTGGTCAATCATATTCTTTTGATGTTCTCTACTCTTCAAAATAGCAACCTTGTAGTTAGCTTTTAATTTTTGGAACAGTACATAATCACATGGCTTAATAACACAGGATTACCTCAGGAATCGCCCTCTTTTTGACAAATACTTGTTCACAGAAAGTTTAATGTGACATTGAATGTTATCATAATGAAGCATCAAAACTACAACAAACTTTGTCCTATTTCAAATCATGCATCAAAATTACTTGTGCAGCCTCTGATTTAAATTTAGTCCATTATCAGCCACTGTCAGCATTAAACCATGATCAGATTTCATGAGATCTCTCACTTTTGACCAACTTTTATCGGTTTGAACTGTGTTTGTTCATCCAGAACATGCTTCATGCTCCACAATTTCATGGTCACCTAAAAACATAAGCCCAGGATGTAGCTTCATTTCCATAAGCTTATTTTAACTTCATAAATGTTTCAATAAATGATTAGTCTTCCACGAACTTGAAGTTGATACAAAATTTGATACAAATAATTTTGTGACATAAGATAAAACAAATACTTATAAAAACTATAACACAGTCAACTTGGTTAAGGAACTTACAATTTTCATGAAAGAAACTAATGTTATACCTATCAACTGTTGTGTTCTTGGTCTCACAGTGTTGCCACTTCGTGGAAAGAAAATTCAGTCTCATTATGTTTTAGACATATCCTAAACCTCATATCCTAGGTTGGTTGTGATATCTGTTTAATTGTTTTTCTGTCTTGCCTTGTTAAAATTATTATAGTCCTTTTCTACATCATTCTTGTGTTTACTATCTACTTTTCTGACCATTTAACATTGCAGCATCCCTAGACTGATTATATATTTCTGTATTTTAAAGACAATGGATCTTTGTTAACCTTAATTACATTAATTATTTTCCACAAGCAATCCATTACAACTTTATTAAATTAACAATTTTTTAAATTATATCTTCATTGGTTTAACTATTTTACATAAATATTTCACTTATCTATAGTATACTGTATGCTGTAAATTGTTACAGTACATAAGCCTTGTTAAACTGGTTGAAAATGGTAAAGTTTGTAAAAAGGTAAGGTTAGAAAGAAAGGCAAGAAGGCTTTCAGCCATATTGTTTTGGTTGAAATGTCACCTGTAGTATAATTAGGAAGTACCGTATAATAAATAATTTAAAATTAAAATAATAATGTAATTTTCCCCATTGTATGTAAAGAAAACTGTAAATAATTAACCTAAGATTATGTATGGAATAGTGGAAATAAGCAATACTCAATTTATCATAATGTATAAAATGTTGAAGTAGTTTGTGAGAAACAGCAATTCAAATAATACATAGACATGATCAAGGAATCACAAGCGTCATGTGAAGTTAGGTACTATAATAGATTTATTAAATTGTAAAGGAGTGTGAAATGTCAACAAAGTGTAAATAATGTAATAATAAGTGTAATTAAAGTATACTGTGAACATAGAAAGTCGTCTTACAGACAAAAATAAGAATTTTAAAACATTATAGTATAAAATGAAACCAAAGACAGAAGAAGAAGGTAGTCTCTAACAAAAGGATATTCTAGAAAGCGATGCCAACTCGCTCTTGTTTAATCATCTGATCAGATAACATCTAATCAGAAGAGTCTATATATATTAGTGAAGGAAATATTCAATAGTTATTAATCATTGCATATTTCATAGTTCAAAGTAAAGAAAAACAGTTGTCTTGAAAAATAAGATTGGTGAAATATATCAAACGAAAATAATTTACAAGAAATACATCATTAACAATACACAAAGGTAAGCATAGTAAAAAATAATGAACCACATAATATTATGAAGAATACTTTGTACCAGGTAAAGAGTAATATTGACTGAAAACACATTAATTCAAGATGACCTTAACTGCATTGTAAGCACAACACTTGGACTCCTCATATACTTCACCTGTATAACTTACTAACAAAATGAACATTCAAGCAGTAAAGCTAAACAGTATAAAACAAATATTTATTATTAAAATTTAGTTGGAATGTTATAGTAAGTTAGTATATAAGTGGCAGCCATTACTACATAAGTAAGAGTTTGCTGTTGACAAGATGGCAGCTCTGCCCAGAAAATTTAAAGTATTTTAAAACAGTCTAAACATTAAAAAATTGTTACAGTAAGTTAAAAAATAAACTTAATTGAATTATACTAATTGTTTGTTTGTATCTTTTTTTTTGTATTATATATGCTACATGCCTTGAGATTGAGAATCTTATAGGTGCATGCTTTGAAAAATTGAAACCTAATTCACGTTGAGCATTTTATTTTATTTTAAACAACATTTGTGTAATTTTTTTATACATATGCTGCTGTTTCAGACGAAGTTGAACGCTTTAAGAAGATAAATCATAACAGTTTCAAACCTCCAGTAAGCGAGGAAGTCAAGGATATAGTAAGACGGAATTTCACCAGAGAGATTGAATTCTATTACTTCTGCAGACAGCGATTACACAGACAACTTCTGGCACTGCGCCTTCCTGATCTAAGCAACACCATTACTTGATGGACGATCTGTGTATAAGTGACAGTTTGAACTATACAAATGAACACCCTGTTTGTTTACATATTGGTTTAAAACATTTTGTGATTCCACAATTAGCATTCTGCTATTTTGTTTATATACAAATAGATATTGAATTTATTTATATACTTTTTGTACTTCGAAACAGCATTGTGTGATACAAACTAAAAACTGAAAATTATTTTTACAACAGTTTGTATATTTTAGGCATAAGTCAAGGGAGTATTATAATGTATGAAAAATTTGTGTTCATTTAGTGATGACATTGTGATCATAAATTAAGCTTGTATGTGTTGTGTAAATTCAGTTTTGGAAAGTATTTTTTAAGACAGTAAATTTATTTTTTTTTATAAATAATAATAAATTAAAATATTATTTATTATGGAAATTCAGTAGAGTGTCAATTAACTGGAACATTAATTATCTGGCATATTTCTTGAAGAGGTAAAGGTTTGTCAGGTATTTAAGTAGTCTAGGAATCAGAAAGGCAAAATACAATTTGTAATATATGAAATTTAGGAGCAATCTCATTCTACTTTCTGTGAAGATGTACAGATAGTCTCTACTGCTCCCTCCACCAAGTAGCTGAATTCAGATTTATGTTCAGGTTAAAATAAACAGAGCTCCTCCTTGTATGATTTTTTTTATATAGTACAGACTTTGCAAGTAATAAAATGTCACAATGTCATACAATGTGTATACATTCTTGGCAACCTAAGAAGAAAGGGGAGAATCTTGGCGCACCTTGGTGTGTCAGATGTGTATGGTATCTACAGTGTGAAATATTAATATAAAATTAATCTCTCAGTGGGCAGTGAGAGAGAGTAAATAACCAAAATACAAAAAAGGAACCAGAAAATTCGAACAGTTGAACATAACTTTAGTTTCTCCTCTTCTTCTTCTTCTTTACTATTTGGTTTGGGTTCATCCCATTCTAACATAGTGTCTGACCACTGTTTCCAAACTAGATGATCTGTAGTTCAGTACGCCTACTTGTTCAGAACTATGTAGGTTCATGATCTGACCAAATTGTTTTCCTCTATATCCATCAAGCGTCCGAGGAAGCACTGGAGTGACCAGCTGTAATATTTCCCTATTTGAGACCAGAGCAAACCACTCTTGGTTTAAACCTTGAGGAGGATGATAATGATGATGATATCCATCAATATTACTCAGTATATGAACTATCTGAGTAAGGTAGTTTTGGCATATAGGAATTACCAACTCCTCTCACAACTCCAAGCTGGAGGACTAATGGCCTTCATTTTGGGCTTACCCTCATCATAGAGACACTGCTCCACCATGGCTGTGAGATCTTTCTTCCCATTTTAAAAGAAGAGATATAGAAAATAACTGAAAAATAACAAGGCTTTAGTCCTCAGATACTCTAATAGCATCAGATTAGAAAGAAAAAAAGAGAAAAACCATAAAAGAGTTAGCTAAGAGAGGCTTGATAGGAATGGTTAAAGAGACTAGTGACTAAGAAGGCTGACTGCAGTAGTAGAAGCACATGGGCAATGGAGTCACCACATCTTTATGCCAATTTATGGTTTATTCAGATAAACATCTTCACAAGTTGCTTTTGTATGAAAAGAGGTTTTAGAAATAAATTGTTTTAATAAGTGTTCAGTTATGCACAAAATTGTTTACTCAGAAGAGTGACAGCATTAATTATTTTGGGCAATTGACACTCTACTGTACTGCAGTCAACTTTGAATTTAAATTATTTAATATTCAAATACAAAAGTCGTTAGAAATTAGGACTTGTTTTATTGGACATCGTTTTTTGTAATTATTAAATTAACTGTCTATTATAATTCTCATTCATACTGCCATTATTGTTTAAGACATCATTATTTATAAATAAAACTTCTTACTGTAAGCATATAGTAATCTGTCATTTTTACAAGATATCAGATATTACAAACTTGCTACAACCATGTTTGTTATTCAATGATGTTATTATTACTAATCCATTATCCACTGTTAATCCATTATGTATTGATCATATCATTCCTTTCTTACGTTATGTCATATCTGTAAATACGCATTGCACAATAAAATAATTTTTCTTAAATCTTATTGGTTCTTGTGTTATTCTTGAACATATATTTGTATTAATGGTCACCCAACTGCTTATCAAAAATTAATAATTGTTCTAATCAATTAAAAATGTCAAACTGAAAATGACGATACATGACATAAAATGACATATTTTCATGACATGTTCAATTCTTCCATGTCAAATGCTACACCAAGTCTGTTTGGCACACACACACACACACACACACACACACACACACACACACACACACACACACACACACACACACACACACACACACACACAAATGATCTGTATACACATTACCACAGACGGAGCCCTCTGGCAAAGTAGGATTTCGCCTCCCTCCTCCACTCCACAATCCTCCCTCCCTCCCTCCCTCCACCACCAAGTTGTTCCCATGAAAATTTGAAAACTGGATCATCAAAGAGCAGTATGAATACAAGACAAGCTTTGCAAAATGTGTGATGAAAATAAAAATTTTCCTAAATCAGGAAATGAAAAGTACCTCAAAATTCTTCATAAAATAAAAAGTAGGGTTATTAATATAAACTTACCAAAAAGTCGATTACAATAAAAAATGTAGTCCATCCCCTGCAGCATCTGTATAAAAAGAAGTAATGTATTTAAAATCATTGCAAATATAATTGCATGTGTCCCAAAATAAATTAGAAAAGAATGACACACCGTAATATTAAGATATCAAAATTCCTATAAAAGGAGAGCACTTCTCCTGACACAAGACAATACTACTAAAGTAAAAATATAAAGTAAATAACAACTTTTAAAGTTTAATTTATTTTAAACGTTTATAAAAAAATGTTCTGAAAATTTCTTACTTGGATAAAACTGACAGCAGTCCCAAGGCAGTATTTTACACCAATATCCTCTACTTCAAGTTAGAACTTACTCTTATAGGACTTCAATGCAGTGAAGGAATCAATATGGAGGGTAAAGTCTACTTTACATGCTGTCTCATTTTGAATATTTATAAAGGACACTCTAATCAGCCGCTCTTGTGATGCCATACTACTTAAATGATTTAATGATTTTTAACTTAGAAAGCGACCTTTCTGCAGTTGGTGTTGTCATATGTAAGGTAATGTATAATGTATAAGCAGTACATACCACTTCAGGAACGTTTGAAATAAAAGTTGAATGTTCACATATTATGGCTTTAGCTAAGTCCATAATGTTTCTTATATTTTAAATTACATGTCTCATAATTGATCAAAAAGTCAGTATCTACTGATGGAAAAACACCATTTTTTGTGCATTGAGGTATTTTGATAAAGTCCTGTTATCACTAACACTCAATACATTAAACTTTTCAGTGACCACATTGAATGTTTTAAATCATTTCCCTAATTGGTAAAGTCAAATGTTCAGCAAGTCATTATAAATTTCTACTTGAAATCTTTTTTCACCAGTTCTATCATCTTGGCTCAGTTCATTAGTTGTTTTTTTTTCAAGAGTTGCCTTTTCTTGCTGAGGGTTTGGTTCTACTCCTCATGTTCTTGCCAATTCTATAGATGTAGATTTGTAGTTTTCTTGGATTTCGTTGTCCATGACGTGTCCGTTACTTAACTAAATATCACTATAATATTGACGACTCGGAACACTAAGTTTTTTATAAGTAAAAACGTAAAGTTTCACCTTACAGCCTAAACCGGCTTTCACCTATAGAAGGTGAGCCTCTGATGAAGCCTTCTATAGGTGAAAGCCAGTTTAGGCTGTAAGGTAACACTTTACGTTTTTACTTATAAAAAACTTAGTGTTCCGAGTCGTCAATATTATAGTGATATTTAGTATTGTAGTTTTCATTTAATTTCAACAAAATGTTCTCTCATCTGTTTCACACTTTCATAAACATTTTTTAAGTGAGTTACAGCATCTTTTTTGTCAATCAATTTTGACTGGAGATACATAATAACTGAATTCATGCAAGAAAATATTTTTGAAAAATTGCCACTAAAAATGTAAAAATAAAATTTTGAAGTTTGTTTTTTTAATCTGTTTGCTTCAGTTTTTCCAGTGGCAGTTTTTTTTTTAAATTCCAGACTGATTTCTGTCAGTATTTTTAATATATCTGCGCTTTTGAGTGTTCGAGAAGGAATACCCACTCCTTGCATCCTGAAGCACAGACCACCTCCACTTGCATTAACAATCTGAAAAAGACAGTCAACAATGTCAAAAAACTGGCCACTCTTGTAGAAAAATGATATAGGAACTCCTTTAACTGTATCATGCAATACAAGACTGAGATTATGTGCAGTACAATGCGTTCTCTTTCAGCTTCTAGATTTAAGCTTACAATACCAATAGCATTGATATGGACAACATTAATATGGAGGTATCTCAGCTACTTCCCAGTGATAGCCTGTAGTATACAAAGAAATTAGTGTTTTATCATTTTTTATGTATTCACTTAATTTCCCTTTATTGTCAACAGTATCTATATATATATATATATATATATATATATATATATATATATATATAAAAGCCAAATACCACTCACTGATTCATACACTCACTCACCACGAAATCCCCATAACTATAAAGCCTACAAACTCGAAATTCGGCATGTGTATTCTTCTTGGCTTCTAGGTGCTTGCTAAGAAAGGGTTCTTAAGCCCAACTATTTTATTGTTGTTAGACTTACAATAAAGGACTGTCTTAATCTCTAACAGAAACTTATCTTACCCTCTCTAACTAAATAATACAGCGTCATTTTTAACAACTCATTAATTTTAAAGTTTTAATAGTTGATTGATCAAATTGATCATCTCCAAATTGATCGGGCTTAAATAGTTTCTCTTAGTTTCAAAATACTGGTATCTAAGCTTCACAAATAACCTATTTCTATTTTCTGATTTTACATTCTGTTTTTTTCTTATAATCACTGTAGTGAAGCTCGGGTATCCAGCTAGTGTGTTTATAAATAATAATATTGAAGTTAGCATTGAAGTTAGTATGAGCGATTTCCAGTTTTATCAGCTGACAAAGAGTTTTTACGGCAGAGAGAGAGAGAGAGAGAGAGAAGATGAATCGATAAATACCACCAACCTGTGTTTGTAAGTGTACCTTTCACAACAAGGTGATGTGGAACCTTGCCTATCAAAGACCTCAAAGATCTGTCAGAACAATTATTTAAATAATATTAGTGTATTGCCTGGTGAGGGGGCTGTTAGTTATACCTTTGCAAAAACATAATGTGATGATACACTTCTTGCAAAACCAGTTTTCTTATCAGCATATACCTGTAAATTTATCAGTGTTTTGTAATGTTAATAAATAAAAAATTTATTAATAATCTTATGTACTGTGGTGCATGGCAAGTAGACATGGGGCTAGTGCATTCGAACATGCTGGATAGTTTACACTGCCCAGAATGTAAGTAGAGGTGTTTTAAGTGTGTGTATTTAAACCCTCCAGGAAGGTGTATTGCAAGGCATGATAATTAATTATTACACACCAATTGATATTCAAACATACGTGAAATTTATTCATAATTGTACACAAACAAGCGTACAGTTACATAAATTTACATAGTATAATTTTGTAGCCAAGTGTGTGCAAATTCAGTGTCCTGAGGTATTTTTGTGTTCTATGTAATGAGCTTATTTTGAACTTCTTGCAAGTCCTGATCAAAGTTCAATCAAAGTCCTCTTCTTGCTCTCAAACAGATTTTCCAGTTGTGTTTACTGCTCTGTAGCTCCCATAGGTACTTGCGCTGTTGTGGTTTTGTACATGGCAATACACCTATTATTGACACAAGTTCTTCTAAAAACTACTTGTAAACTTTAGGGATTGATATGTTATAGAATGTATAAGCCATTTTTTTTTCCTCAGACACACTTAATTTCTCTAAAACTCCTTATTCAACTATTTGAAATGTTTCAACAACACACACACACACATTAACTGTTACGCTTACATCTATTCAAGAAAATACTAGATTAATTTGTCAGCAGTTTTCATTACTCCAACTTTGTTGTAGAATATTACTGAAATGGTGTTTCCTCTATACCAGTGGTTCCCAACCTTTCCGGACCTACATCATTTCAGAAAGGTTGATTCCACATTCATTTCGTGTACCACCGGAGCTTAAAGAAAGGTTATTGGGGTTTTCTCAATAAAAAACTTGATACAACATGAGTAGTACCAGTATATCTTATTATTCCTAGTTATGTATAATTATTTAAATCTAATTCCTAGAATTCATAAAACAGGAACTGATTTTTGAAATTAATTTCAGGTCAGTTCTATGATAAAATAAAGTATAAAGTTTTTTCAAAAGACAATTTATTACTTTCATTACAGATTTTTTTGTTAGTGCTGAAAATTAACAACTTATTAAAAAGAAAATAACCAATGTGAAACTTGTTGCTGCTTATTTTGTACCAGAGAGTTAATGTCAAATTCTATTGATGTTATTTTTAACCTTAAATCATACTCAATAGAGTACATTATTGTGTTTTAGGTTGTGTTTTTATAAGGGTAATAATTTTAAATCATGCCCGATAAAAATTTATTGTTGTTTTGAACATACATTTTTACTTATTTATTTTTTTTTGTACGTAAATACTTTTTCCATAGCTAGGTCTTCTTGCATACTACCTTGGATCCCTCCGCGTGTACCACTAGTGGTACACGTACTACCGGTTGGGAACCCCTGCTCTCTATACTGTAAAGGCCTTTACCTACATTTTTCCAGCATTATGAGGTCTTGATAATGTCTTGATATGAGACACCAAAAGACCTTGTAGTTTAGAAATAACCTACAACAAGGCCAGTGTTAATGAAAATATATTTTTCTACTGACTGACTTTCTTTCAACCCAATGTAACTGGGAGAATATTTTATACTTTTTAGGTTTATATTAATACTAACAGTATTTATTTATATACTTTGTACAAAAATAAATTATATTAAATGACTCATTACTTGTCTCACACCCCTCTCGTGTGTGTGTGTGTGTGTGTGTGTGTGTGTGTGTGTGTGTGTGTGTGTGTGTGTGTGTGTGTGTGTGTGTGTGTGTGTGTGTGTGTGTGTGAATGTACTAATGATCTTCTTCTGAACTGTGTTGTGTTTCTCTTCCATATTGCTTGACCAGACTACCAGCCAGTTGTACGGGTCATTTCAATTTATTTTAGTACTTCTGCAATTCACTGTACCATGTTACACTAGCAACATTTAATTGATGATCTTTCATCTGCTTTAAAGTTTTTCTGTTTGTTTTTCTTAATCCCTTTTTACTTAGGGTCAAACTAATCTTGCCTATTGCGCACATCTATTGTGTCTTTACTGTACCTTCTGTAATTAACTTGTTAATAACCATAACTGCCCGTAACAATGTACTTTTTGTATCATGCAATGTGTTGTTTACTATAATCAATCTCATTCTAACCTACATTTAGTTTATTCTGTAATTTGTCAATCTGGCACTATTCCAGCAGTCTGTTTATTTAAATTCAAAATGTACACTGAGTGTAGGAGTTTGTTCTCCACACGTACATGTCTAGAAACATGTGTTCAGATAGCCAACAAAGTGCACTTAGTACTAGATTCACTAAAGAGTGTTTTATAACTGTAATTTCTGGTCCAGATTAAATCATCCATGTGTACAACTTAGTACATGGATGCATGTATTTATCTGTTATTTATTAGTCCTGCATAGTGAACGTATTTCAGAATAGACAGTAACTGATGCATTTATTTATCATAACACACGCGGAAACTCTTTTACCAGCAATAGTCAAAGCCCTAAGTTTTACATTAAAATTGGGTACTACAAAGGGCCTGATGAATATGATAATATTCTTTAACAGATAAATGAGTAGATATGCAAGATTTAGTTAACAGGAAATCAAATGCTTTTTGCATGTTATTTTGATTGTATCAGTGTGCAATACATGGTTGAACATTCTTGGATTTCGTTGTCCATGATGTGTCCGTTACTTAACTAAATATAACTATTTCACTACTGACTTGGAACACAAAGTTTTTTACATAATATGGACAATATGGACAATAACATGGACATTCTACATGTACACACAAAAGGCCATAAACTAGACACTCTAGAACAATTGGAAATATACAAACTCACGAAAACACATAAAAACGACATCCTAAATGAACAGACACAATTCAAATCACACGCATTATTCAAACATATCACACCTCAAACACACAATATCGATCTTTCAAAAGTCGATACCGTCGCCAACAACAAGAACAAGATGGATAGTGCTCCCAGCGGCAGCCTCTGAAGAAGCTTTTTAAAAGCAAAAACCGGTTCAGGCTATAAGGTAAAATTTTACTTTCTTACCTGTAAAAAACTTAAACTTTGTGTTCTGAGTCGGTAGTGAAGTAATTATATTTAGTTGAACATTCATTGTAAAACATAATGTACATTGGAACTATTGCTGATCAACATTTGCTGTATATATATAGTTTTACTTTTTATTTTAACAGTTGACAGATGTGTTGCTGTGGAACAATATAGAGATTTTTCTTCTACCACTAATGCACTCAGCATGTCTAAAAACAGCACCCAGCATTTTGTCAATTTCCACCATTTCTAGTGACAGCACCAATCTTTTGAACTTTCCTCCAGCAACCACATAGTTAATGTTTCCAAAAACTCTAAATTAATTTCCTGTGTATTTTCCTCTTTGGTTTTGTCGTGATTATGAAAATAGATTTTTTCATAATTTCACATAAGTGGCGTAGTTTTGAAGGGGCGGGGTCTGATCGAGTTGGTTTCATACAAAAGAAGAAACAAGTTAAGACAAATCAACATTACTATCTTTAAAGTGGTTGAAAAACGTGTAATAACATCATAAAATCAATCTCATTAAAGATAACAGCAATAACACAATAAAAAAATGTGTTATTGAAAGATTGTTTAGAAGATACTGAATTGATTTTCCTATACAGTATTTCATATTTCAAATGTATACTCAAATTCTGTGTGATAAACCTGTTTGTATATTTAAGAAATAGTTACCATTTTTTTTGTCTACACATGTGAAAAAATAAAATACCCTAAACATTAAGAGAATAACAAAATTTGTAATACGCCCTGAATACAACATACAGTAGTTACTGGTGGAAGTCTATGTCAGAAAACATATTTTCTTATACATTTTTCTTTTATTTGCATTAGGTTGTCCTGCATCTGTATCTCAGATCATTTATCCTTTGTTGAAAACATTTTATTTATTCAATTGCATTTGAAATATTATTTCAATCTCTGAGTCATTTCCTTCTCACATTTGTTACTATGTTATTTCAAAAAGTTTTATATTTATATAAAATTCATTCTAGAAGTGAAAAATTTGTACATTTAAATTATATTTATAAATAGTTCCCCTCACGATATTTATTGCATTGCATGTGTAACACTTATGGGTGAAAATGTTGAATGCTGACTTATGGGGACACAATGAGAAAGATCAGGTGTGGAAATGCTCCTGCTTGTCTTAGGGGGTATAAAACACCTCTTGGTCCACCAAATGGGTCACCATCCTTTTATATATACATAGAAACCCTCAAAACAGGTACATTTTCGTTATGACCTTCAGTGAAGGTACAAGCAGTAGGCTAACTATCGCGGCCTAATCAGTGAAGGGTGTAATTTTGTATCTCATTCTTTACAACTATGGAACGTTATCCCATGTATTCAGTTACAAACACCTAATAATTGGTTTTTGCCTGAGGTGTTTAGTTCTTTATCAGATTCCTGACATTTGTTTTATTGCATCTGGTATCAGGCCCTTTTGGGTATAGTCCAAGTTCTGGTTTCACTGACAGATGACAAACCTATGACACAATTTGTGTGTTTTCAAATAAAAATCCACTGTCAATCATTCCCGCCTCACAGGAAACATTAAAAAATTAAAAATTTTTAGTTATTATTTTGCAGTCTACAGTAAAGACAAAAATAAATGTAAAGGTAATGTAAAATTCTATAAGAAATTTGCATTGAAGTTATTCTTTTACTGAGCAGTTTAGCATTCTAGATTGACAGTAAATAAGGGCTTAGTAAACTAGTAGGTATAGTACCTGACTACTAATCTAAAAATTTCTGGTACAATTACCATGCACACCATAAAATTGAGGTGTGTTTTTGAGGCCCTCTGGAAAACAATCAAACTCAGTGTGTTACTAATCCCTGTTCACTCAGTCTGTGGAAATTAGTACCTGGAATAATACCATGGTTCTACAAGAGAACAGAAGCCAAGCCCGTATTTTACTTCTGCACCAAAGTAACATCAGCCCAAACCTCAGTGGAGTTTACACACCTGGATTATGTGCTGTGATGACCGGTGGCACATTGTCAGCTACCTGACCAGGAATGCATTCTCAGGCATCTAACAGGCATCCATGGAGGGGGAGCAAGCTGTCATTCTACACATTCCAAATGTCAGGACCCCAGGCTGCACCATATGTGACGACCCAGCAGAATCTGTCCCATACACAAGTCGCCAGTCCTTCAGGTAATCTCTTACCATAGTTAAAAGATATGGGCGGTACTTGAAAAGTCCGCTCAAGAGCCTGTAACATGTTAACACATTACACCAATACGCCAAGTTGAACGCGTTCCTTACATCAAGGGTCACCAACAAGACCAAAGGTCGCATCTGATGACACATTGTCTCTGCATGCCTGATGGTTTCGATCGTCTTGCATATTGCACCTATGGTGAAACATCCACTCCCAATCCATGCTGGTGGGTACAAAAGATCATCTGCAGCTCGATTGGCCTGTTGCAGTCGTGGCTTTAAAAGTTTAAGTTACCCTTTGTGTTCAGCATACATAGGGGTCAACAAGCTGACGGCAAGTCTGGGGAATCTTAAATAGCAAAATCAGCCTTGATACCATCCAGCAGGCAGACCTTCCTTGAAGGAAAAACTCCAGCTCTGAGGTAGGCATTTATCATCGACAGCTGAAGATCCAGACAATTTCGAGCTATTACCTTTAATACCTCCGCTGGGACACAATCCAGACCAGTGCCCTTCCTATTCTTCATTGAAGCTGCTGCACTAATCAACTCAACTCTGCTTCGCTAAACAAAGGAATATCTTGTGCTTCCACCAGTGTTTTGGGATTATCTCTGACAGGATGAGCCCCATAGTCAATCACTGTGGCACTGTGTGGATTGAAGATCCAGAATGTGGCTGTTCCTAGAAGATTGGCACATCAATAGGACCTTTTTATCTCTGTCCTGTTTGCTGACAAAGAGGATATGATATTTCTTTCAAATGCAAACTGCTCCAGGATCACATCTGCAGCTCTACTCCTGTTGAGATTGCCTTGAAGAAACTTCATCGTCGAGAAATATTATTTTCCCTAGATGACAGAAAGTCCCTAAAAACTGTACAAGTGCAAGACCCAATGATGTGGTCAGATTGTCATCTGTTGTTAGCTTGGCATGTAGGACATATTGGTGCTGATCCTAACAGCCAGCGGCTTTGTGACATTTTTCTCCCACACTTCCAATACTGATCAGTGCTGTCCGGGTCTTTGCAGTCTCTTCTAGTGGTCATAAAGAAGACATCTAAAATAGTGGTCCACGGAAATCCAGAGTGACTTTGGGAATACAGCTGAACAAATCAATCTGTATGGGTTACCTGCTACATGCAGATGACAGTTCTTATTCAAGAAAATGAGGATGATTTACAAAGAGCTATGTTTCAATTACAAGAAGTAGCAAGAGAGTACTCACTGACAATTTCAGTAAAAAATACTAAAACCATTGGCTTTAAAGGTAAATGTCCAGTGAGGACTAAGATAGTTAAAAACGACAGCACTTTAGAACAAGAGAGATATTTTAAATATCTTGGATATGCAGTAAGCTATGAGTCTGAATATGATATAAAAGAGAAGATAAATAAATTTAGGAATATTTGAGGTATGATTCATAGAAATCTTAGAAATAAAACAAGACACAGCACAAGGATAAAATATTATAAGACAATGCAATATGTGAGTGAGGTGTGGATCATCACAAAAAAGGAATGCAGCAAGATTCAGAGTGCTGAAATGCAGTTTCTTCAAAGTACTTTAAACTATACATTGCAAGATAGAATAAGGAATGAGGATATAAGTGCAGAACTCAAAGTAGATGACATAAATGAAATTATTTCAGCTTACAGAAGACAACAGTGGGATCATCTGCAAAGGATGACAGAGGATCGATTGCCAAAAGCAGCACTGAACTATAAAGCCATTGTTAGAAAAAACATAGGTCATTCAAGGATGAGATGGGTCCTGGAACAGGTTAATATAACCTTAAGAAGAAGAAGATTATTATTATCATTATCATTATTATTGGTAATTATTACTGTAAAAATTAAATGGAAAAATGTTGAATAATAATAATTTTTAATGTTAAAAATCACTAGAGATTGTTTTATTGTCATCATGTCCACAGTGTTACCACAGTCGCTGAAATAAATATCCCATACTAAATATTTTAAAAAGTGTACAGGATGGATCTAAGTAATGAGATGGAGCCTTCAGGTCACATGTAAAAACTGGCATTTATAACCACCGTTTGTTGAATAATGTATTATGACCTGCAGCACTGACATGTAGGCTACATATTCCATAATAAATTTGTGATGTTATTCAATTTGTTTCTTCTGCAAGTAGTATAATATTATATATATATATAATATTCCATAATATATACATGACCTGCTTAGTACCATCTCCTTAAAGCATTACGAACATTCTCTGGACCAACAAGAAATTGTGACAGGATGCATATAAACTCTAATGTTTATTAATTTATTATCTATCATTATAATTTCCAGTGCTCTTTAGAGTGTTGTTGAAGCACTAACTGCTTTACATTGGACGTGTCTCTACCATTATCAGTTCTTATATGGTCAGTGTAAAACAATTAGTGGTTCCGCAACTACCTACATCAACGTTAGAATAATAAAGACTAGTGACAAAATTAACTTGACTGAATATAATTAAACTGCACATAGGTTTATAATAAAAATATTTCAAGTTATCAAGTTAACGAAACATGAGCTCTTTTTTTATAAAATTACCAGTAATGCACCTAGCAGGTTTAATGGAGACAGTTACAACTCAAAAATTTGCTAAATATAATTAAATCACTACCAACTCGGAACACAAAGTTTTTTATGGGTAAAAACATAAAAGTTTCACATTATAGCCTGAACCAGTTTTCGCTTATTATAAGGTTCGTCAGAGGCTACCACTGGGAGCACTGTCCGTCTTGTTCTTGGCAACGGTGTCGGCTTTTGAAGAATCGATGTTGTATGTGTGAGGATTGATTTTTGTATATGTTCGAATAATGTGCGTGATTTGAATTGTGTCTGTTCATTTAGGATGTTGTTTTGTGTGTTTGTATATTTCCAATTGTTCAAAGTGTCTAGTTTTCGGCCTTTTGTATGTAGGTGTAGAATATCCATGTTATTGTCGATGTTTTTGTATGTGTGGTTCGCTACAATGAGGTGGTTTGCAGATTCAGTAGTGGAGTGTAGTGCCTTTGTTCAATGTATCTTTGTTTGAATCTACATCCTGTCTGAAATTAAGAGTCAAGCTACCTCCTACGAAATCCAACAATCAAAAATTTGTTTTTTCATCTGTATATTTGTCTGTTATGATCTGGATATTTTGTCCAGCAAAAAGTATGTCCTACCAAAAATGAAATATATGAATAGAGCATATTCATGAAGAAAGGACATTTTGCCAAAGGATAATGAAGTTAATAAAAGTTCAATACAGTCACTTGGCTAAATTTTGTGATGAGTTATATACCTAATTGTATTAAGAAGTATAATTGTATATAAGAAATATTGAGAGTAACAGTATTGTACTGTTTATTTGTGTTTACTGGGGCACAAAGGAAGGCACAGCTTCAGGTATCTGTGTACCAAGCCATACCAAACAAAGCGTCTACCATCGCTACAGTTGAATGATTACCACATAAATTACAAATAATAAGATAAAGGTTTTATACAAAATTGGTATCTGTTTAAATATGTAATGAGTGAACTCTAAGTTATTATTATCTTTTACATAATTGTTTGGTACACACTCATGTATCATATGACAATGCATGAAGAAGGTTGTCATATAGCACTTCCCCTAGTTTTAGATCCATCCCTTCCTATTGGAGGTACATAAACAAAATCCATCACCTGATGCTATGATTCATCATCAGCTAGCGTACATTTTGACTGCAGTCCCTGGTGCATAGTTACCTCACTAATTATGATTCATAACTGTAAACAATGCCAACATTGTGCTGCCAAATCATGTTGAACAAACTCACATAAATACAATTATGTAGAACAAATTCAGTTTTTATTTCCAGACACAAATTACTCGGTTCATTTGGAGTCATTAGTGGCCCACGTGAGGGCACCAAGTGTCAACTGACAGTGATGTAACACAAATATTTAGCTTGGCATGGTAAATCTCACAAATGTCATCGTGTATAAAATGATGTGGTGGAATAAGGGAAATCGTGTCTATTTATACATACGTCAGTTGAAACGACGCCAGAACTCAAAATGAAGCTTAACCCATCCGCTATAACAGAATAAGAGTTTTCCTTTGAATACATTTGTTTTGGTCTTCTTTTTGTGTAACTCTTTAACTGGATCTCACTAAAACATATTTAGTGTCTATTCTTGTAGACTTGTTTACATGCAGACGTGCATAAGCGTCCGCACGTGCGTGCACACACACACACACACACACACACACACACACACACAAGTGCACGCGCATGCACAATACCCTTATACCTCAATACCTTAATACTTAATTGACTATTAAGTCTTCTTCAAGACATAAGTGCAATGTGTAAATTACAGTATATTTAAATCTTAGAAATAAAAGATACAGATTATTATCACACAACTAATCAAAATTTGCATAAACATAAAATTGTTTCAATAGTGCTCACCATCATCCACAGGCTAACTACTTGAACGTTAATACAAATGAAGTCAGGACTGAAGACAGAGGTTAGCATCACAAAGTGATGGCAGAGTTATATGAATAAATTAGTGGTATTCTAACAACTTGCACCTTTTATTATCATCATCATCATCATCTTCAAGGTTTAAACCAAGAATAGTTTGTTCCGGTCACAAATAGGCAAATATTACAGCTGGTCACTCCAGCACTTCCTCGGATGTCCCACACCTCTCTGTCCCCTCGGCTTATAGTTCCATAGTTGTTTGGGGATGCGGCAGTCATCCATTTGGCAAAGATGTTCCCACCAATTCAGCCGATACTGGGTGGTTCATCTGGCTATTCCTTATTTGAGGCAATTTAGTAGTGAATATGTCCCCTCGATATGTTACTAGCCTATCGCAGGGCAAGACGTTTGGTAGGGTTGCCACCTTCAGGCTTACCGTCCAGCCCGATTTTCTGTCTGGGTGTTCTCCCATATACTGGCTGTCTTACGAGACTAAAGAGACAAGTGTTCCCTGTTGAGATATCCATAAGGATCTTTAATGTGGTGGTTTCTCCTTCCCTCCCACATCCTGCGTCGTTGACCAATGGAAGGTCGTCCGTCTGTAGGGGCTATTTCTCACCCTGTGGTGAGATTTCTAACCCTCAGTCTTCAGTCCTGAGTTCATTTGTATTAACATTCAAGTAGTCAGCCTGTGGATGATGGTGAGCACTACTGAAACAATTTTATGTTTATGTAAATTGATTAGTTGTGTGATAATAATCTGTGTCTTTTATTTCTAAGATTTAAATATACTGTAATTTATACTTTGCACTTATGTCTTGAAGAAGACTTAATAGTCAATTAAGTATTGAGGTATTGATGTATAAGGGTAGTGCTATTATAACAGAGAGATCCATGTGGTGGTCTGATATGATTGTGCATGTGCGCACACATGTGTGTGTGTGTGTGTGTGTGTGTGTGTGTGTGTGCGCATGCTCATGCACGTCTGCATGTAAACAAGTCTATAAGAATAGACACTAAATATGTTTTAGTGAGATCCAGTTAAAGAGTTACACAAAAAGAAGAACAAAACAAATGTATTCAAAGGAAAACTTATTCTGTTATAATGCATGGGTTACTGGCTGTTATACTGGCTGTCACTCGGTCTCCAGAGCCACGTTAGGTGTTGCCCATCCCCCACCACTTGGACGTGCGGCTGGATATTTCCCTTCATCAAGGAATGAGACCATAAGGCATTACTCATCCTCTCCAATACTTTGGGGACTGCGCTTTTTATTATACACTATAATGTTTCGCAGATTAGCTATCGTTTCCAAAACAGATTCAAAACAAACGGTTCAACCTCTAACAATCTGAAATGATCTTCAGATGTAAATAAATTATTATACCATATCCATAAATACTGCGTAGAAATTGTCATAATATAACACAAAATTTAAATAATAGAAGAAAAAAATTTTACTAACCAAGAAAGCTGTCTTACTGAGTAGAAGGGATTCCACATCTGGTCAGAAAAGAAATCTGTTTTGAATGTGTTTTGGAAACGATGGCTAACATTATAGTGTGTTATAATAACAATATCAGCCTGCCATCAACTTCCTGTTTTAAAATTCATGTTGTGCCTTTTATTTATAAATCAACATCATTAAACAATAATCACAGCATTAATAAATATTCATTGTGGCTCTACCATTGTGTAAACTGTAGGATCTCACTTATACATTTAATATACAAATTACAAACAGCACTTGGTGGTCAGGGCCTGCCACAATTGTACAAATACGGAGAGTAAGTTTAGTTTGTACCAATTACTGCACTTGTTCAGTATGATCAAGTAACACTGATTACCACAGAATTTAATTAAAATCTAAAGTAAATCTAAACACTGACAAAGAATAGTGAGAGACTTCTAGGCTAGGTTGCTGTGAACCTAGACGGATTCTAAGAACAATATTTAGAGGAGTACAAGAAAATGGAATCTGGGGCAGGCGCTATAATTATGAACTATACCATCTTTACAAAGAGCCGGACATTGTCAGGCTAATAAAAATACACAGGCTAAGGTGGGTTGGACACATAGAGAGAATGGAGGACAGCCTACGAAACATATTTTCTACCAGAAACCAATGGGCAGGGCCATCTTTACGCACGGGCTCGCTGGGCTAGTGCCCAGGGCCCCGCGATCCAAGGGGCCCCCGAGCCGAGCCCTTTGGTAACACAATTTACCAACAACGAATGACCAACAGAAAAAACATCCATCCACTAAAATATACCTACCTAATATTATAATCGATACCTATATTTCGCTAATCTAAGTAAAATGTTTTGTTTATTTTACCTCTGACAGCACCCTTATTGCTATATGAGTAAAGATCACTCTGATACAAAATCAGAGGTAAAATAACTGTGAACGGGAATTACCATGTCAACACATTCTGTTCTTTTTCGTTCATTTAAAATTACGCGCCATTAAAAAAAAAATACGCGCGATGCTTTGCTGGAATGCGACCGAAGTAAACAGACTCTATCGGGGGAATTTCCCTTTAATTTTATTCGGGATTCCCCTAGCGTCGTGTAAATAAATCAGTGCATTCGACTTTGAACTTGTAATTAGTGCGTTTACTGTGTTGTATTGTGTTCATGATCGTATTGGGTGTTACATACAAAATAATTTTAAAATGTCGAAACAATCATATCCTAGTGGCGCAGAAAAAAGAAAAAAAGCTGCACATCACAGGGAAATAACGGAAAAACTACCGAAATTAACATAATTTTTTCCAGCACAAGGCGGTAAGAATTTTATGATGATAACTAATTACCTATATACAATATCCTACTAGGCACTTAATTTTGTTTATATTTTTCAATGGTAAATCATTTCTATATAAATATTTTAAGTAGGGTAAGGTAAGGTTAATTGGCAGTATTTCGAATGTTCGTTGCTGTCAAGTAAAATGACTTTCCAGTTAGTTCAGTTTTTGCCAGAAGATAGCAGCATATGTTGACCTCACTGTGCAACAACTTCGGAATCTCTGCAGCTCAAACTAGTGATAAACAAAAACTATTCGTAAGGCAGTGCCCGCCAAAGAGAAATATCCAGAAGCTGACTACAAAGATTATTATCAAAGAAGAAGAGCTAGAAGCTCACGTGTGACATTCTTTGACGGCTCTGCACCATCTGTGCAACTAAATGGCAAAGAAAAATTCAAATCAGAAACTTTTCTCCCAGTGATTGATACGTTGACCGTCCATCTAAAACAGCGATTGGAATCATACAAAGAAATCGGTCAACGGTTTGTTTTTTTATCACGTTTAAAAAGGTTGAATTCGAAAGAACTAGGACATAGTTGCAAAGAATTTGCAAAATTTTATCACAAAGATGTTAATGCAGAAGAATTATCAATGGAAAGTCTGCATTTAAGAGAATATTTAAAAAGTGTCCACACTAATGCAAACAAAGATATAACAATTACAGAACTTTATCATTTTCTAAAAGAAGACCATATCGAAGACACATTCCCAAACATAGAAATAGCCGTTAGAATTTTTTTACCTATTATGGTCACTAACTGGAGTGGGGAACGTTCTTTTTCCAAATTGAAAAAAATAAAAAATGAATTAAGAAGTACAATGCTTCAAGGAAGATTAAATAGTTTGTCGCTGATGGCAATAGAAAATGATTTGTTAAGAGAAATAAAATTCGAAACATTGATCAATGATTTCGCTAATGAAAAAACCAGAAAAGTGCCTCTCATTTCAGTTTAATTTTCACATCATACGCTTGTATCTTTTCAATAAGTAATTAAAAATACAATTAAAATGTTGTGTGTTTCTGTTGATATCCATATCCATACTAATACAGGACGTTGATTTGAACCACGACTTCCGTCACAGGGGTGAATTTACTCATTATAACAAACAACTTTCCCCATGAAACCATATATCGGAAATGAAAAAATATTTTGGCTTCTTCATATAAAATCTCTTTGGAGCTGAGAGACTTTCTATGGAGAAGCAAATTTTTTTTCATTTCCTACGTATGGCTTAATGGGGAAAATTGTTTGTTTTAATGGGTACATTCACCCTTGTGACGGAAGTCGTGGTTCAAATAAATCAACGCCCGGTATATAAATCCGAAAGTGTGTTTGTTTGTTTGTCCTTTCACGATAAAACTACTGAACCGATTTGATTATTTGATATGTAGGTAGAGTATAGCCTGACACATAGGCACTTTTTTTCGGAATTCCCGTAGGATCGGGGAAAATGAAACTATCCCGCGGGACACTCACTAGTAGCTTATAATTTCAATAAAAGGGGCCCCATATATCTTTAAATGCCCTGGGCCCCCACTTGGCTAAAGACGGCCCTGCCAATGGGTAGTAGAAAAAGGGGAAAACCCCGAAGTAGATTCAAAGACCAGATAGAGGAGGACCTCGGAAAGCTGAACATAAGAAACTGGAAAGCCAAGGCATGCAATAGGCAGGAATGCAATCGACTCTTGGAGCAGGCCAAGACCCATCAAGGATTGTAGAGCCACAGTTGATGATGGAAGTAAATCTAAATTACCACAGATTCTAATTTATTTACAGCACGTAGAATAAATATCTTCACAAGAATTCACATATCTTTTCCTAATTACAGATTTTGATAAAACAATATTTTCTTTGGTTAGACACTTCAATAGTCATTATTCCTTCCTTTTTCATTTTGTCCATCTATAGGCTGCAATTCTGGAGGCGAGTGGTGGCGGAAGCCAAGGGTTATCCCGGACTGTAGAGCTCCGGAAGAAGAAGAAGAATAGGCTGCCATTACACATCTTTCTTCACTTTATGGAGTTGTTTCTCTTTTGCTAGTATTCCTGCATTCTGTAGGATGCTCTTTCTTGTTCTTCTTCTAATAACACACTTTTCATTCTACTTAGTTTCTCTTCAGAAAGATCCTTCACATCCACAATTTTCCTTGTGAACATTTCTCCTATATCTTCCTCTCTGATTCTACATTTTTCTAGATCCTGATGGACGTCTTCACCCATGATACTTGCATACTTTCTGTTTCCTGGACCTGGAAGTGAGGATCTTCCTGGGTCCATCCATCTAAAGTGTGTATAGAAAGGCATTCGTCTTTTTTTTAATCATAATCTATTGTTTCTATTAAAAATATTATTCCATTATTATTTTTAATTTTATTATTAAATCGTTTTATTGTTAACATTATATAGCATTAAATAAAACATTATATACTAATAAAAATAATTAAATTTTTTGTATAGAGTGCAATGCTTCACACGACGCTTGGATGTTATAAGAAGACGACAATGATGAGATGGTAAAGGAAAGTATGTTCTCGCCTCAAAATACATTATTTCGCAATATAAGAAATTAATTAAATATAGATAACATAAACGGCAATATAAAATATTGAAAGAGAAAACAACTGAAAGCCTACATAGAAAGGATACCAGGAAATGGTTTAATAAAGGGAGTACTTCCCTGGAAAGAATACATTTTTCTTAACTCTATATACCTGACTCTTATCTTATCTTGTAAGTCTATAACATCTTCGCCAATAATTTGTCTGCAGCTTGTATTTGTTGGACCTCTGTATCGTCTTTTCAGTACTTTTTTTATCGCTTTGTATGATTTCATTTTTAGTTTACTCGTGATTTTCCTACACCATAATAATACTCCACTAGGTTGCCACATTGGAGACTTAGCTTTACCTATTCTTCTAGATTTTTTTAATGATTAGCACCACTTTTAATGATTTACCTATTCTCCACTTTTCGTTATTTTAATTCAAGTTGTTTGGTTTGTGACGTGTTTAACATAGTTTCGGCATTTATTTATTAATCTCTCACTTCGTTTCCAATACTAAAATATTCCGTTTTTTTAATGAATTAATTCCCAGTCGCCTTCTTCTATTGACTTTATAAAAAGCTTTCTCGAGTGAGTTGTACTACTACAGTATGAACTGTCACTGAGACAAATATACGTTTCTCAATAATGTCTCTCTTCGAACGTGACTGTACATAATATTAAGCGCTCAGGGGAAAAATGACAAAAATTATAGAAGAAAAATATTGCTTTTGGCAATGCAAATCAGCTCGCAGCAGTGCACATCGAACGACGCCTCTGTCGAGAATAAAAAAGAAATAAGTGAGAGCGAGAGCTTCTATTTTCGAACGCATGAGTTGAAACGTGGCCAGAATTTCTAACGCCGAGTCAAGATTTAAAGCGTACGATTTGCTGGTCAGAACTAATTAGCGATTATCTGGCCATTTTTGCTCGCCCTGCGGAACTTCCTTCGAGCTCTTACGATGAGTAAACACGTGTGCCTAGGAAGTGCGATACGCACGGGTCGAACACTTGCAAGTCAGTTAAACTAACGCAGGTAACATAAATAACAAATGCTCGTATTGTACTCTTTGGTTCCTCTGCTTCTACATCTTTTTTGTGAGTTGGATATACGAAGAGTGCGGACATTGGGACACTCTGATACCTGAGGAGGATAGACAGCGATGTGACAAACATTTGACATGCGAAGTGTGCAGACACCATCTCAGACTATGGGGGGATGGAAGAGATGCAGTGAATATATCAGATCCATTGTATTGAAGCACCTTCACGTTTATTCCCATAACACTCTTCCAGGCTTTGAGCTGGCAAAATGATAGTACTGACAATCATTTTGACGTGTTTATAAATCACCTTCGAGCGTCTTTTAACATTGAAAATGTTTATAAGGACGTGTCGTACATTTGAAAACGACCGCTGGTGCGTGATCGAAAATGGGAACCGGTGAGTTTCCATAGAAACTACTTCTTTGTTGTCAATAACGTAGTACACATATAAAACTTCGCTTATGAATGCGACTACATTTAACTTATAATCTGTACATTGGTAAATGAAGAATGAATTCATTGATTGGTGAATGAAGAATGAATTCATTGATTGGTGAATGAACATAAATATATATATATATATATATATATATATATATTTTTTAGATTTATTGAAGCATTTTCAATGCCCTTCTCTGTGCATTGCATATGTGCAATGCCTGTAATTTTTTGTTATATTTTGTATTTTTGTTTTTCTTTACCTTAATCTTTTATTTTTTGTTTATTTATCTATAACATTTTTATGTATTTATAAATTCAACATCGACCTAGTCCAGTTTTCGAATAAAAGAAATAGTTTTTAAGCGTGATTTGATATCGCATGTTACTTCATAATTTCTAACTGTTCTTTCTACCTTTTTGTCTATCTTCTTCTCCTCTTCTTTCCTTCCATACACAATTCCATACTCATATATATACCGCCGGTGACCTCAAACATTGTATGACATCCTTTACCTTGGTATTGGGATTCAGAAGAATGATGTTGATCTGATGATGAAGACAACATCCCTCAACATAGTTGGTTGTTCTGTATCATTTTTGAACACAATTAATGCGGTCCAAGTCACTGTATGATAATGATATAATTTACCTTATGATTTCCGTCAAGTGACTTCTAACGTAATTTGAGCTGGGTTTCGCGTTTCAGGCCATATGACCTGTTTACGGACGAGGAACTGCAAGGCGTACAGGCGGACACGCACTACCTACAGTACAACGGACAAAAAGATCGTGTAGCGGACATCACTATTGCAAGATTGTAAAATATTGTTTGTACGTAATTTTGTAAAACTTTTTATTTGTGATTTTTTTTTTGACAATACATGTACTGACTAACATTATATGCGTTATTATTTTCCCCCTCCTCGTTCCTTAACACCTCTCACTCTTCCCCTTCCACCACCACCACCACTATAATACGAGCGACACGGCGAGGACAGGGGTCAGTGTTTCGTTCGCCGTCGACGGAGCAACATTCGTTCACCGAGGATCGACCGAGCCATACAGCACAACACGGAGAGAGAGTACTGATTCTCGAAGACGACTCTGACCAGAACATGACATCACGCTCACACGACATTTACTGACGTCATCATCGGCTGTCCAGCGTTGGTATAACTGTCCGCAACACGGGAAGTTTCAAGACAGTGACATGACGGAAGGCGAAGCGAACACACCTCGACGCAAGAGGAGAGTAAAGTTTAAAGACAACCTGACGTTCTATCCTGTACCGTACTACTGTGAATCGCGTTTCGGTGAACTCGTAAGAAGACACAAGTATGCAAAGCATGATGAAGAAGAAGAAGAAGAAGAACAACAACAACAACAACAACAACAATAGAAATGTGGAAACGGTTCGCAAGACGATAGGTTCGCAATTCACTAGCGTACAAATACATGAACATGACCATAACGGCTGATCGTAGACAAAAGATGGATTATACGTACGGTGTAAGACACGAAGGCGGTAAATGGATGATAGGCGATTCGCAGGTGGAAATCGATGGTAACGATAATTTTGTTATCAACAGTGTACGATACAAAGGCACGCCGGGACTTTTCGAACTGATGTTCATGAAACGTCCGGATACCGGCGTATGCAACAAGGACGATCTCGCGACTTACAAGCGTATACTGGAAGCGTATAACGGACACAAACGACACTATTTACCGACAACGCGAAGAAACGTGAACAGAGGACCAAAGTATACGAAGATAATAGGTCCGTTGTTTCGAACGCGGCGGCGGACACGTGAACGACTACATCCAAAACGGAAACGATATATACATGGAAGTAAGGAGAAGAAACGATATAATCGATTACGTGCACTGGGACGATCCGAACGAGCTGGTAGACAGACTGCGATTGTTGATCGAATCCCAACTCGCCGGTAACAGCGATCATACGAACGAAATCGTCTCCATTGTGGAAGAACTGCGTGAAGCCGACATCGTTGTATAAATCAGTTCGATATACCAGTACGTCTAATATGTATATAAACGAGTGTACAGAGTCGGCACGTGTCATTCGTAGCTCGGCACGATGAGCGTTGACAAATTCGGCAGACACCGGAGCATCGTCACGGTGCGACGGGAGACGCGCCGCAGTTTGCGGGAGGATATCGGTATCAGATTGACGGTGGACGGACACTTCGACGTAGAGGGGAAAAATACGCAACGTGGCCGCGCCGGTCGCCGGTAACGATGCCGTTCAACTGCAGTTCGTGCAAGACCACTGCCTGTTAGTTGACAACGACGACAACGACGGTGGGGGCGGCGGTGGCGTCATCACAAGAATAGACGTGAAAGGTCGTAAGCTCGCCAACGTCGCCGCTCCCGTCGATCTCGAGGACGCCGTCAACAAGCAGTACGTAGACTACACGTGCTTGCGTTTCACAACACCGCCACCGAATAAGGAGAAGAAGAACGGAGCCGCCGCCGCCGCCGCCGCCGTCGTCATCATCGACGCGCGTGACCACCGCATACAATCTCTCGGCGAACCGATTCGTGCGACAGACGCATCGACCAAAGGATACCTAGACGCGAATGTTATACCGCGGGACGTACAATCTAACCTGTCGGTGGGGAACGTGCGGATAACGCAGTTAGCACCGCCCGTGAACAACAAGGACGCGGTGAACTTGGAATTTTTGAACAAGCACACGATCGCTTCGTTGAACGGAACCTGGTTTAACGCGCAAGGAAAGACTATTTTAAAAGTCGGCGATGGCAGTTGGGTAATGAACGCTGTACCTTAAATCAATTGGAGGACGCGAGGCAGTACGAGAAGAGCGAAGTGTACAAACTCGCAAACGTGTTCCAAAGACGATGGGAGAAAGTAGTTTCGTACATCTATAAATTGCACGCGCACGCAGCGCGGAGTTCACTCAACGCCGAAGAGGCAGAGTTGATACACGCTAACAACGAGGAGACGAGCGAATTAATAGCGGATTTGGATAAGGCCCAAGGAGAGAAGGACAAAGATTGGAGATCCGTTTACAAGATCGATAAATAGTAGTCATGTACGAAATACGAGGTCATAGTGTTAAAAAAACGGAAAAAAGGGGGCATGGTCTTATCAGAAAAGTGCTTAAAAGCGTGACACCTTTCGTCACGCAATCAGCACCGACTCTAATCAATCGAACGGTGGACGTGTTACAGGTGGAACTGCATCTGCCAGGATACAGGTTCTGCGGACCGGTAACTAGACTGGAGGAAAAATTGGCGCGCGGCGAACGCGGAATCAACGAGTTAGACGAAACCTATCGTGAACACGACATCGCCTACGGCACGTACAAGGACAACGAGAGCAGACTAGCAGCGGATCGCGTGCTAGCCGGCAAGGCGTGGGATCGAGTGAAGGCTCTGAACTCGAGCATCAGCGAACAAGCGTACGTCACTGCGGTAGCCGCAGCGATGAAAGCGAAATCGGCGTTAGGCGGTGGACTGTGCAGCGGACGTAAACGTCGTCGTTGCAGCGGAGCGATCTTTAAGCGGAAAAAGGCAGCACGTACGACTGGGATGAGGAGGAGAACGACTGGATCGGGAGTTCGACGTCAACGGCGACAGAGCGGAGGAAGAGGAGGAGGAGGAGGAGGAGGAGGAGGAGGAGGAGGAGAAGGAGGAGGTAGTAACCGCAAAACGGCTTCGGGACTGTATCTGCGTCCGTACCGAAAAACTAGTAAAAATACCCGTGCGCCCGTTGTCCGATCGCGATCTGTACGCGTACGCGAAAAAATTGAACGTACCTTATTTCAGAAGCGTGTACATGCGCGACGCGTTACCGCGCTCGCCGCCGTGGAAGAACGAGAACGCCATCGTGAATCTCGACGATACAGCCGAACCGGGCAGGCACTGGGTATGTTACAAGAAGCGAGGCGAGCGAGGCGATCAAGTCCTGTACTTCGACGGGATCGGCAATTTATGTCCGCCGGTCGAGCTGATGCGATACTTCGGATCGAGTGAGACCGACGTGCGTTACAATTACGCGCGTAAACAACCGCCGGACACGGTCGTCTGCGGACATTTATGTTTAGAGTTTTTGTCGTCGAACGATCAGTAGACGACGAGATGTCGTCGCTGACGGTCACCGTCACGGGTACGGATCCGAACGCTCTCGTCTGTGACTTTTTTCCACCACTCGAACTGACGGCGGGTGAATGGTACGCTGGCGAGTCGTGGATTTTACCACGTACAACTCTATTCCGAACGTGGAAAGCGGCAGAAACAACGTCTTTCCCGTACTGAAGGGCGGCGGTGGTACGGGTAAAACGTTAGAACTCATCGAATTACCGACCGGCGCGTACGAAATCAGTGATGTCGAAACGTACCTGAAGAAAGCGCTAGTCAACCCGAAATTCGGTCTGCGCGCCAACAACAACACGCTGCAATGTGAACTTTACTGTTCTTACGAGATCGATTTCGGTAGTACACAACACGGAATCGGTGTTATGCTGGGTTTCATCAAAAAAACCAAGTTGGAAGCGTATAAATTACACACGTCGGACGCGCCCGTAAACATTAACAAAGTGAACATTCTGGAGGTAAGGTGTAACGCCGTGCAAGGTTCGTACAAGGCGGACGAAACGAGTACATTCTGCATTCGTTCTACCCAACGGTCGAGCCGGGATTCAAGATAGTCGAAACGCCCAGCAACGTCATATACCTTCCGGTGAACGTACAAAGTTTACGTAACATTACCGTATCGGTACACGATGAAGACGGAGGTATCGTGAATTTTCGCGGTGAAGTCATCACCGTGCAAATCCACATAAAACGGACGCAAAGATGGATTTTTACTTCAACAATAGTTGTTTTTCTGTTGCATCGTCGTCGGCATCGTCTCGCGCAAGACTCGCGAAGATACAAGAGGAGCGTACGTTCGGGAAACCCGTCAGTCGACGTTCGACGTTGAAGCGGTTAACACCGACGAACCGACGCTATCTGAATTCACTAGGCTTCAAAGTCAAGAAAAACATGTAACATGGTGGTCAGCGGTATCCTGGCGGTCGATCGAGGTCGTCCGCTCTTCGACGACACCGTCACGCATTACGAGTACCACAGTCACGCGCCGTAAGCGTCGTCGCGATACGGTAACAACGATGAAATACGTGTACCCATGCTCCAGCAGGACGTCTTCACTCTGCCGATGGAAAGTTTCCTGTACGTTGAAGGCAAGTTGAGCAAGAAGACCGGAGCGAGTGATACCGATGAAGTGAACGTGAAACTGGTAAGGAACGCGATCGCGTTTCTCTTCGTAGAAATCCGTTACGAATTGCCGGCGTGGAAGTCGATCGGATCAAGAACGTCGGCATCACGTCCACGTTGAAGACCATGCTGTCCGTCGGTAAATCGGACGTTGATGCGATGAAAAATGCCGGATGGGTGGCACCGACGACTAACGAGATAACGCCGAAAGGGAGCAACGGTGAATTCAACTTTTGCGTACCGCTGCGGATGTTGATGGGATTCGCTAAAGACTTTACGCGGATCATTTTAAACATGAAACAAGAACTGATACTGTTGCGCACGTCCACCGATTTAAACGCTATGGTGATGGAGACGACGACGAGCAGCACGACAAAGGCTAACGCCGATCTCGAACTGACTAAAATCTTGTGGATGGTTCCGTACGTGTACGTGAACAACGATACGCGGTTGGCTCTGTTGGAACTGATGCGGAAGGACCCACTGGTGTCCATACCGTTTCGCAGTTGGGAACTCCACGAGTACCCAGCATTGCCGACGACCGGCAGGCAGACGTGGACGATCAAGACCTTGTCGCAAACTGGAGAAACCGCTGTTCGTGATACTCACCTTCCAGACCCGAAGAAAAAACGATGTGAAAAAACACGCTGACAAATTCGATCACTGCAAGGTGACCAACGCGAGACTCTTTCTGAACGACAAGTATTACCCGTACGATAACCTGAACTTGGATATCGCCAACGGACGCTACGCATTGGTGTACGACATGTATTCTCGTTTTAAAAAATCGTACTACCACAGGACTCAATCGAACGTACTTCTATCGCCGGACGAGTCCAGAGATAAAGCACCGCTATTCGTCTTCGATTGTAGCAGACAGGACGAGTCGCTCAAGTCTTCACCGGTCGACGTGCGACTGGAATTCGAGTCCTCGGAAAATTTCCCCGCTGAAACCACGGCCTTCTGCATGATACTTCAGGATTCGCTCAACGTATACACTCCGCTGTCCAACACCGTTCACAGACGCACTTGATTTCGTCCCCCGACTACTACTACCACCACCACCCGGGGTAGTTGCCTCCCCTCACCACCACCACAACCAACAGGGAGTCGTGACCTATATACATATTACCGAGTGTTGCATCATCTTGTGTCAGTTGAGCGAGTGCGGTTGACTGGGAACGTTGTAGTTACTGTGAACGTTGTGACTGTGTGTGATTACCCAACAACATGGCTTCGACAATCGTTGAATGTAAACAGCAGCAGCAATTGCAACCGATATACCGCGACGTGTACTTAGGTCTAACGTACCCGTTGCCGCACAGACGATACGTAACGGTCGGAATGTTTGAAGAACGCGGACACGTTGTGTGCGTTTCGTTTACAAACCGTGCTCGTCCGCAACGCGTGCTATTCGATTTCACCGATTGGAACTTGTTGACTTTCCTACAGGAACGAATTACCGACGGTCTTCGTTCGTCCGACGTTAGGTTAGTTTTGTTTCAGGACATGGACAAAGGAGACGAAGACGATATGTTTAAAAGTGTTTACGTGAAACGCGGATGTGTATATTTGAAAGACAAAAAGGACGGTTCGATCGTACTGAAACAACTACAGCGAGTGGTCGTGTTTTGTTCGGATAATACCGATAATTAAAAGTACGTAGCGCGTTTGTTCTACGAACAAGAGACTATTAAACTGTACCTGGATCATGTGGTATCGAGTGCGAGAGGAAGGTACATGTGCCCACCAGACGTGCTTTGCGATAACATGATGTACGACCGTTTGTACGACGAACTCGTTATGTACGGGAAAGCGGAACCGGTGATAGCGGATAATACCGTACTCGAGCTGCTACGTAACCTTGAACAGAACAAAGAATGTTGAAGGAAAAAGAAAAATGGCGGACTGATTATAAAACGTCGCGTACACGTTAGAATAGTTACACTTCTCGTCATGTGGCCGCAAGGAGCAGAAGACGAGGACGGTCGAACCGCTGTCGTTGAGTTTCAAGCGTTCCGCGGTGTGCAGAACGAGTACGTTGTCAAAGAGTTCGCCGCGGTAGATCTGACTACACGATGTTTTACGGTGGCATTTTTCGCGCCTCCTTACGAACTATCGCGTCTCACCGCGAAGACGATAATAACTAGGGGGGGATTTCTATGACCTAAAAATGTAGGAAATATGCATGCATTTATGACCTAAAAACATTAAAATATGACCAATAAAATCTAAAATATGACTTTATTAATGACACGCATGTGTTACATTTTTATTTTATTTATTAAATATAGAGCTAATCCTGTTAATTATTATTTTTATTTATCTACTTCAAATGAGTGTTTTTAAGATAGTCACACAATGCAGATGTTAGTCACAATGCACACAACTCATTTAACTGCATCATTCTGCAAGACAGCACCAACCCTGTAAGGGAGAGAAAAGTTATTAAATAATTTTACTTGCTCAAATCCCATTTAACACCCCTATTAAAAATATTCATACCTGATCTCAGTCTTCATTATCAGCTGAATTGTTGCAGTTGATGACGACATGCATTTTCAGGTTGTGAAATGAAAATCCTCTCCTGTTGTCGCTAAGAATGGTCTTGTAGCGAGAGAAACTTCTCTCCACATTACACGAAGTAATAGGGGCACACTTAAGTAAACTGAGGTCAAAGGATAAAAATTCATTTTCGAAGTCTGAACCTGGTTCATTTCCGCACAAAATCATTTCACTTATGCCACAGAGTTGCAAAAATCCTGGATTCTTCTCCAGTACACTCACTAATTTTGCACGAACTTTGGCTGCTACTATTCATTTTGAACGTTTTAACTCTTGTTCTGTGTATTTTACAATATTCAGAGCATCACTTAGTTCAGAACCTGAAGCTTCTATCTGGGTGATTTTGCTCGGTAAGAAACCGAAGTTGGATTTCAAGTAAGCAAGGTCAGTTTTTATAGTGGAATATGAAAAGAAATCTTGTATTATTTTCACTGACGAAGAATCTGTAGGGTCCAAGGAGTTCATGATCTTCTCCATGGTGTCGTAATTGTTGCAGTAATATACCGCAACTTCAATCCAGGTACCTCAGCGTGTTAGGACAGGCTGGGGAGGAAGGGGCTATGGCTGCATCTTTAAATGCCTGCAGGCCGAGTGGTGATATCTTAAAGGCTTTCTTTCCACTTGATATTAATTTATCAACTTCCGGGTAGTTACTGCGAATTTCTTCGGGCATTCTATGTAAAGCATGCGCAAGGCATGTTACATGTATCATCTTCGGATATAACATCTTTAGTCCCTTGGCTGCTTTCATCATATAAGGAGCCGCGTCAGTAATAGAGAGAAGAACAATCTCTCTTTTTGCCCCATTTGGCCACAGTATATTCAAAGATCGTCGAATAAGACTTGAATACTGAATGATTTGTCCTCTCTAGCACTTCACATGGTAGGAGGAATATTTCTCCAGGTCTGTTTTCTTTTAGTGTTCCAACAATCACATTTACAACATACCTCTCATCAACATCTGTTGTTTCATCAATTGAAACCCATATTTTACAGTCCCCACACTACATCTTATTTTATCCAACACCTCTTCGTAACACCCAGTCAGATAGTTCTTCCTCAGCGTCGATCCATTTGGAACCGAATGTTTTGAAAATCATGAAAATCCGCATTCCAAAAACATTTCACACTACTCACCATTTCTCCGAATATATAGGTACAGGGTGGCGCAGGGAAACGGGAAAATTTGAAATAATTAGAAAAAAATGAAGGAGCGTTATAAAACTTTATTTGAGGCTCAAACTATGTTCTACAAGACTGGAAATTACATTAGGCATCACTTTTTAAAAATTACATCAGTTAAATGCTGCCCATTTTTCCGTACACATTCAGTAAGTCGTTTCTGTAGGTTTTACATAGCGCGGCGCAATGTGTCACCTGGGATTTTGGCGATTTCCTCTTCAATCTGTGTATTAAGCTGAGCAAGGGTTCTTGGTCTAGTCTGGTACACGATGCTCTTCAGATGTCCCCATAAAAAGAAGTCACAGACTGAAAGGTCTGGAGATCGTGGCGGCCAAGCGATGTTAGCATTCCTTGAAATTATACGATCCCCAAACAAACGTTTCACTGCTGCCATAGACCGTCTGGCAGTGTGTGAGGTGGCTCCATCTGGTTGAAACCAGGTGTGCTGAATGTCAAGATTTGGAAAAGTATGAAGTCTTGGAGCCAAAAATGTCTCTAGCATGTTGACATAACGTTCAGACGTCACAGTGACAGCAATGCCTCGTTCATCTTCAAAAAAGTAAGGGCCTATCACCCCATGACACGACACTGCACACCATACGGTAACTTTGGTACTGTATGAAGCTGATCAGGGTTTCCTTGAGCCCAGTAACGGAAGTTCTGCTTATTCACGTATCTACTTAAGTGAAAATGGGCTTCATCGGGCATCCAAAGATTTTGAATGAAGTTAGCATCCTCATTGATTTTAGCCAACAATTGTTCACAAATTTGCAGGCGCAATACACAATCATTAGGGTTCAGTTGTTGCACAATCTGAAGTTTGTATGGATGAAATTTAAGTTCATGGAGTATTCTTTGAACGCTCCGACGTCCGAGCTGCAATGACGAGGCAAATTTTCGCACCGAACGACGAGGATTCCTTAAGATGGCAGCTCGCACGGCATCAGTGTTTTCTGGGGTACGTACACTCCTACTAGGCTTTTTCTTCAAAGCTGAACCAGTCTCTTCAAAATTACGAACCCACGTTTCGATTGCGTGTAACGAAGGAACTTGACCGCGGGACGGGATCTGATAGTGGCGCCGAAACTCTCGTTGAGCAGCTGTCAAACTGTCACCATGTCGGTAAAACGCCCTTACGGGGACCGCACGCTCTGCAACCCTCCACTGCTCCATGGTAACTAAATGTCCGTTACTGCTAGACAGACAGTTTCACTTCTGCTACATCTACAGGGCTGCCAACAACAACATCAAATTTTCCCGTTTCCCTGCGCCACCCTGTATTTCAAGGATATCCTGAAAGATGTTTTTACTACTTTAACAAACCACAATTTGCTAAGGAACGAATAAATGCATTTTCGTGTTGAAAATACACGAAAAATCCCATTATAATCCATTTTCACTGTAAATATGCTGTAAAACTTCATAAATGTCTAAATATGCATATGTAAAGTCAAAAAATATAACTTAAATATGCATTTTAGTGCTAAATATGCTACAAAAATTAAAACCTACCGAAATATGCAATTATATCACAATAAAACACAATCAATCTTCATCAGAATACTTTGAGTCGAGTTTAAATCAAGCTGAAACCTGAAATAGTGTAAAGGAAAAAATATGACATATCATAGAAATCCGCCCCCTAATAATAACCAACGAATGGTTGGAACGCGCTATCACCGTCTGAGATGGGACGACGGTTACATTCCGTACACGGACGTGTCGCGTACGATAGCGCAAATCTGTGCGAATTTCACCGCGATCTACACTAAAGGGTCGGAGAAAACCGCTTTTCTACGCGTGTACCACCGCAACGTTATCGACCTCAACGAAATGAACGCGCCGACGGTGAGCGACCGGTCGACGAGCTCGTTACAATGCCCTATCGTGCAACATCAGAACAACGGCGGTGGACCGTTCACCAGGTGCGCGCTGCGTAGAGCGTTCTTCTACAACGAGTGGTTGGTAAACGAGAGAAAATAACGTGCTTTACAACGGTGTACTCTATGCACGAACGTTATGTAGAGCAAAATATTTTAGTGTGTGACCTTACGCTAGACAATGGAATGTAGCCTATTATTAGCATGTGTATAGTAGTTAAGTATATACGATATACTCTGTGCATGAACGTTATGTATTTTAATGCATGTTTGTGCGTGTGACTTTACACTACACAATGCGATGGTGCCTATCATAAGTTTGTGTATAGTATATACGTTTATGTATCGGTTAGGTGCACTGTCTGAATTTGTTCACGTTATGAGAGAGAGAGAGAGAGAGAGAGAGAGAGAGAGAGAGAGAGAGAGAGAGAGAGAGAGAGAGAGAGAGAGAGAGAGAGAGAGAGAGAGAGAGAGAGAGATATGAACGATTGCAACAGGCTACGTCACTGTCGCGGTAGAGATACCCATAAACGTGGTCAAGTTGTCCGAGACGAGTCACTGGCACGGTGCAAACACCTGTAAACTCGCCTCAATATAACGGAATCGTTATGTAGGTGATACGTAAAAAGATGATCCTTCTCGATATTCCAACCGTATACCGAACAATTACATTAAGTGAAAAAAATTTAAAAAATACAAAAATAAATTTAAAAAATAGCTTTAGTCAGCATTGTGTGGTGTACGTCGGATTGTTTTTACCCAACACTGTACACGTTAAAAGTACTGAGTTCTTAGCGTGTTAGGTGTTTGGTAACGCTGGAGTAGGCCTGTTTCGTATGTCCGCGAAACGGGGAAACCACGTAAAAAAAAGCGAAGCGTATTTTGTCCCACCTCATGGGTCGCTTGGAACGCGACGAGAGTACATACCGTTGCTGTAATTATACGTACTTGCCGCAACGATATGTATGACCCCTAATTACAAAATTCGCTACAACAACAACAAAATATTTAGGTCAATGTATTTCACAATCCTTGACCCCGTTACGGGAAACGTATTGTTGCACCATATCACCGTGACTCAGTACGACACGATTCAATCGATAGAACCGTTGCATCTTATCATTGTGAAACAGTATGGTGTTGACAGGATGTTGTGCAGTAGTTACACTCATTAGTAGCACAGGGAGGATTGTCTGTCTGTCTGTGTAAACAAGGCTCGTTCGCTATACCGTTCAGTCCAGTGTCGACAGTCACGCGCCCGAGCCCGAATACGAACCGACCGAGACCGAAACGAACAAGAACTAGACCGAAACGAACGAGAACTAGACCGAAACGAACGGACGAGACCGAAATGAACGAGAACTAGACCGAAATGAACTAGAACTAAACAGAAATGAACGGTGAGTGCGAAATATTTAGCGCGCGCGCGCACACACACACACAGAGCCCCATTTGTAATAGCAACGATTATTTTTCTTAATTATACTATTTACATTGATTAAACATTGTATTTCTGTATATGACCTAACACACACACGCACGCGCGCGGACAAGTACAAGGGACTATCGAAACAGAAAACGTGTCGTCACGATCTACTCTGATGACCGGATCAACGACCTCACGATCGGTCATGACCTACCTCATGGACTGATATACCTATAACAGTTATTTTGGAACTATATTTTTGTGGAACGGATATAACAGTGACTGGAAAGTTGATATACCTGTTCCGAACTAACCGAAATGAACGAGAACGACATAATTTGCAAAAAACGTTGCACACACACACACACACACACACACACACACACACACACACACACACACAGAGCCTGCCACGTCCCCTCAGTACAACATGGGGAGAATACGCAGCCACCGGTGGACGGATGTGGTGGTGGTGGAGGTGACCTCACGATCATGACCTACCAAGAATACCCAGCCAGCCGGTAAAAGTTGGGGAGAATACGCAGCCAGTGGTGGTCGAGGGAGGGGGTGGAGGTTACCTCACGATCATGACCTACCAAGAATACCCAGCCAGCCGGTAAAATTTGGGGAGAATACGCAGCCAGTGGTGGACGAGGGGGTGGTGGTAAGAGAACAATGACCCTCGTGACGTCACTTGTGACGTCATAATCAGCTGTTCGTGACGTCATCCCCCTCCTCCACCACCACCCCACCCATTGGTGGCTAGGTATTCTCCACAACTTTTAACGGGTGGCTGGATATTCTCCCCAACACACTACTATCTGTCGCTTAAATGAAATCCGTCACCTAACCTAACCTTACCTAACAGAACCTAATCTAACAACCCATCAGACTTAAGAGAGTAAAAATTGTGGGCTTTTCAGAAAGAATGTGGATGTATTATGAATACTAAAAAGTACTGATCGATATTTTTTACCGTTCGGCTATTCGATCGCGGTTGATCGAATGAGAGTCCCGTCGAATTATGCGCTATCGTGTTCAGTTCGTGTTCTCCCGCCTGTGAGATAGCCGACGGAAGTGGCATGTCCCTCATACGGCCTGACGGCTATGGGCAGTCGATGCAGTATAGGATTGCCACTGCCTTCTACATAACTTCAATGATACGATTATTCTCGACGCATCAACCAGAAATCGGTAAATTCATCTCGCAACCGCGGCGGAGTATAAATGTAGTAGTTTCGCCAGTTTGAGTTTGCGATTCAGTGCAATACAGCGGTTTAGTGTAAAATGATTATCGTCAATTACTGTGTGCGAACATTCGTAATTAGTAAGTTGTTTTATCTATTGCCACAGTGTTAACTGGATGATGTTACTTAGCGTATGTGGCACCGTCGTATACCTGAAGAATTGTTGTATACGAGTACTTATTGTTGTTTTGTTAACTGGATCAGTAATTAAACTTGTAATTAATGATCCCGTCGGTGTTCTAATATTTATTCCACAGCTTAAACACGACGATGGGTGTAACCGTCGTAACAGTATTTTCAACAGTCATGTTTCACTACCAAATCAAGGATCATGACTGTCGCACGTTAATGATTTAAGTTTTACCAACAAAAAGCAATTTTATTTAACTTAGTGTAACTAATTTTATTAACTAACATCACTTCGAGATAAAGCAAATCAAATAAAATGGTCACTATGTTATTTAGAAAATCGACTGTCTTAAGTAAGTAAAATCGACATTCAGTTGTTGATGTCTTACTTGAGACTAATCAATACAGTTTATGGGCGTCGATTTGTTTCACCTATTGTAGAATTATTGTTGGGGTGATACTGCTACTTAAAGTAGTCGTATATTGCCGCTTACGTCTAGCCGAATTGTTTGCACCCTTTTTGATTGTAGCGAACTGCTCGCCTCTCACTCTCTTACCCACAGATTGTGTGCGTTGCAGTTTATAAACTACATGTGATGAATACTTTTTTTTTTATACTTACGTCACGATGGCTTCATGGATCATATTTGGGCTTCTCGCAGACCACCGTTTTGGATAGTAGAAGGCGATTACATAGACTGAATTAATGGAGGGTAAAGAAATCTAGTCTGTGTCGTGAATAATCAACGGGTACATTCAAAGGAGAAGAAGAGGAAAAAGAAGAAGATGATAAATATGAAGAAGGAAAAGGCGAAAAAAGGAAGACAAGAGGAAAAAGGCAAAAAATATGAAGAATCGGAAGAAGAAGAAGAAGAAGAAGAAGAAGAAGAAGAAGAAGAAGAAGAAGAAGAAGAAGAAGAAGAAGAAGAAGAAGAAGGATAAGACGAGGAAGAGAAGGTGAAAAATTACGATGAAAAATTTGAAGAAGAAGAAAAGGAGGAGGAGAAGGAATATGTGGAAGAAAAATAAAAAATGATAATAATGAAAAATAAGAAAAAGAGGGACCTAGGAAGCGTTGGTGAACTGTACTACTCATATATTCCTTTGGGATCGGAACAGGTGATTCGCCAAGCTCCTGACAGAAGAAGAAGGACTAGGAGGAGGAGGAGAAGACGACGAAACCGAAGAAATGTTATCCTGAATTTTGATAGTTATTGTGACTAAAACATGATAGACGGGACGGAATTGAACGTGAAAATTTGACGCTCCAAGAGTCTACGCTTTATGTCTGCGTACCATACGATTTGACGGCCTCGGTTACTCCTCCACAGTCTAACGTGAAACATTATTACGTTTCTTCTTTGAAACATAATTTTGAAATGATTAAAATCTGTTCTGACAAATTTTGTATTTATGTGGGGATGACAACAATATTGTTACGACGTTACAGAACACGCTACGTGTTTCTCGGCTATTCCAGTGGAATCCGGCTGTAATGCGTGTGCGCGTACGTATTGCGGCTACTTTGAGATGAAGGGCAATTACGTGACACTTGTGACGTAATTTTGTTTTCATTTACGTGACAATTGCGTAATTAGGATATTATGTAATAGTTTTGTTTCATAATTACGTGTCTTGTATTTTGTTTTCCACTGTACCATACGACGATCACTAGACCGTCGTAAGAATATTTATGTCAACTCCATCGCCCGCGCTGGCTCGCTTTGTGTGTGTGTTTATATTGCTCACATGATGTTCACTTCTATGTGTTCCAAGTTTTGTTAGCAATGTCACATCTTTACTGCCAGATGCGAGTTTGAGTTTTCTGAAATAGATTTAAAACCCGTTAATGATCATCATTACAGGGAACGCCAAACGCTAAGATAATTTGAATTCTGCCATCTCCCCTCCCCTCTGACAATTTCTCATTTTCTTCAATTTGATTTAAATCAGCTGTTAATGTGCATAGCTTCCATTCCGTTTTCTGACACAGGCGGTTCAGATTTTCTTTCAACATTAGTCCGGGGGACTGGTAGAGACCTATCTTGAAGTCCCGACGGCCTTACTGAAGCTTCTTGACCTTCCCCTAGCACTTCTGACATGATGCGCCTTTCCATTTAATCTCACAGAAATACAGCTACAGTGCTAAATTTAGTCGACGGGATTTCTTCACAGTGAAGCTTTCCTAGGTATCCCATAACACTTCACTATTGCCCTCTCCGTCCCGAAGTCATTAGTTGGTGTATTATTAGATGACTTATTATTCGAATTAAAAGTCTCCGTAATTCCAACTTCGTCGTTCTTACTTTGCTAAACTACTACCTGTCATGCTCCGGACGAAGCCTTTCAGTGACTCCATCATTATCAAGTCGTGGTTTAGGATTTGATAATGGTGGAGCCACTGAAAGTCCTCGTCCAGAGCATGACAGGTAGTAATTTAGCAAGCAAGCACTACAAAGTTGACATTATTAGATACTTCCCTCTTAGATCTTCACCTCGGGGTCCACATCGATCGACGTCTCACCTGGCGGACACACTCTGAGCAAGTAGCCCGCAAGACCGCTCGTCGCCTATACTCACTCCGTCCCCTGCTTTGCAGCAAATCTATGACCCGCCGCCTAGGTAAGCTTATCGTCTCCACCTATGTGACGCCGATGGCTACCTACGCGATCACGTTGGGGCTACTTGGCTAAGACCCATAAGCAAAAGCTTCAGTCTCTCCTTCACCGAGGTTTGCGCTGGACGTGAAAATCCCACTACCTGACATCGAATAAAACCTTCCGTGAAGCCCTGCGTGTCCGTTCCCTGGACGCTACTATACGGACACTGTCCCGAAAGTTCTATCGCCGCACCGCCCGCTTTCAGGCCAACCACCTCCTTAGCGCCCTCGGTCGCTACCAAACTGTGCCAGGTGAATCTTGGACCCGGCCTCGGCGTACCCTAACTCTCAATTAAGTAATTAATTGAAAACCCACGGCCGGTATCAGGCCACACTCTAATATCCAGCCATCTATGGTCCCTGCGGCAGGAGCTCTATTGAAGCTCGGGACGCAGTACACGAGCGGGCGACGGGCATGCCCTTCGTCCCGCACAGCCCGTTGGTCAGATCTGTGCTAGTAGTCTATTTTCGTATAAACGGTTTATAGCTCGTGTAATGTTCTGTAATGTTTTGCCTGTTTACGTTGTCAACGGTTTAAGAAAGTATACGAACACGACATGTGCTGAATTGTTTCTTTCTAAAATATATTTTACTAAATTTATGACTCGCTGGAGACGAAGCTGACACCCAGCTGATCTCGTGTGAATCCATATATAGGAAGAATGGATGTGGAGGCGCAGGGAAACCCCTGAAGGACAGAGAGGTGCAGTACTGTGGGCCAGTTTGACAGCGGCTGTCAGAACAGTACTTGCCAAAGAGAACATAACATACCACCACATCGACTACTGTAAGCCCTATGTTTATACTTGCCACTTTTTAAAATTTTGCGTGACCTTCGAAAAGCATGGTGTTCTCGAGTATTCGCTAAGACTCTGTTGTCATCCAGCATGAAGTGGTTATTTTTGTGTGGCGTTTAGCGAGTTCTTTCAACGCACGGTTATTTACAGTACTTGGTTGGCTATTTATAACTTAACCTTGCACCATTTAGAAATGTATGCGTACCGATATTGCCTGACAGTAAACTGTATTTACATTTGCGTACTTTGTTTACTATTAGATTATCCAAGTTAATTACTAACAGGTGTATTTTTTATTATGCCATAATGGAATATATTTATTTACAGTTTAGTGAGAATTAAAAGTTTTCTTTTCTCTCTCTCTCACTCACTCTCCCCCTCATCATGTATATAATCCACAGACATCATGTACACACACACACACACACACACACACACACCATGTATAGATAGGCCTATATTTCTACATCTATCGTATTTGAGTCCAAATTGCTGTCAAGAGCAACAAAGAGGCTCCTACACAAGACACTAGTTGCCCCAGTGCTATTGTATGCACCGGAGACATGGGTTCTGAGCAGAGCACTGAGAATGCGTTGGGAACATTTGAGAGGAAAATACTGAGACGAATGTATGAGACAGTGAAGGTTGGAGGTGTCTGGAGAAGAAGAGCTAATGAAGAGTTATATAACCTGCTACACGACAAGACCATAAGCAAAAACATAAACAGAAGAAGGCTTAGATGGGTAGGTCATGCTGTCAGGATAGGGTCCCAAGGACTCCGTAAAGCGCCTCTTCCTGTATGAACAGATGGTAAAGGACAGTGGGCAGACCAAAAATTCGGTGCCAAGGTGGAGTGCAGCAGGATGCAGAAAGGGCAGGAATCCGCAATTGGAGTATAGTTGCATCGGACAGAGACCATGGGCGAAGTTTCCTTCAGCAGGCCAGCAGTCGCCCAGGGTTGTAGCACCTATGATCTACCTACTTCTCTGTCTATCTATGTACATATCTATCTGCTGACCAACCTATTATATTCTTTTATCATTATTAGAATTAACTCATTGCTGTTTGCTATTACCATGGTTACTCTACGTTAAAAGACTAATATGGCAAATTCTAGTACAACGCTTATGCTGGCTTGTTTAACTTCTCCGGACTATTCAGCACGTTTCCAAAATGACTGATTTTTTTAACATAAGCTACATTTTGCTTTCAATTGCAAGATTGCAAGATTACAAGATTCAGGCTTCTATTCACAAAACCTGTTGCTATCATTAATTATTAAGGGTATTACTTTGACAGAGCGTCATTTTTGTATCTTCTTGTACTCACCGTCAAGTAGAGCATATTTCGTTATATTGTCTGCATATCAGTTTTTATTGATACTGTATTGTGATTAACTGGTTGCATAGTGAGCCAGGCTTTCTTACTTATCAGATCATGGAGACGTTTATCTGGCTTATTTGCTGCAACCTGTTTGTCGTATGTATTGGTAAAACATAGTACATTCTAATACTAGTCTCCTCTAAGATCCTTGAGATTGTTAAATATAAAGTTATTTATCTTTTATGAGTCCGTATTTAAGGGCTACTGTTTGGTGGATTATGTATGCTGTTACATTATTATTATTCTTACTACTACTACTACTACTACTACTACTACCACTACTACTACTACTACTACTACTACTACTACTACTACTACTACTACTACTACTACTACTACTACTACTACTACTATTATTATTATTATTATTACAATTTAAAGGCATGAACAATTATGTGTTCATTAAAGGCAATTCAGTTTGTTAAACAAAATCTATGCGACTAGTTGTTGGTTTCAGTTGAACTCCTCAGATCGAAATTTCCTTGCTGTTCATTCAATGGTGGGAAGAAATTTCTGTCTGTTAACCTCCAACGTACTTTTATCCTGTAAAGAGGTTTTGGAACTTGTTTGAAATATAGGATCCTACTTTAGGCGTTTACCAAAAACAGCAATACTAATTTTTCAGCCGTTTTAATGTTATACAGAAATATTAAGGAAAATCGTGCGTAGAACAGAACAGAAACTCCGTATGAATTTTGAAACAGAAATCCAATGGCTTGTAGTAAGGGCTGTCGGTATATCACAACGAGTACTCTGAAGTTATTAAACTTCTGTACAACGAGAACATACACGAGATTCAAAAAAAAAAAAACTTTCGTTAGTCTTCTTTTGTATGTATGTATGTTCACTCCGAAGACCGGTGGACGGCCATATTCCGAATCATCAGATTTCCTGGTTGATTGACTTCTCCTTGAAACACCTGTATTTCTTCAAGCCTGCCTTTCCAGCCATTCGATCTTGGTACTTTTTCCTAGTTCTTCATCTAGCAATTCTTAAAATAATTTTCTTCTCTAGCATCTTAGTCACATAGCTTATGTATATGCGTAATTTATTGCCTCAAACATAAACGTTACTTAGTATGGTAAATGACTTTCATTTATTCTCGTCCTGTGCTGTCATTTCCTAGTTTTCTTAGTTCTCCAGGTTTATTTTTATATTATTTAAAAGTCTCTTTAGTGGTCTTCCTAGCGGCCTTTTTGTTCATATGTACTTTCTTGATACCTCTCATTTTCTGCTCTTAAAACGTGACCAATCCACTCTAATCTTCTAGCTCTAATTTGATCAATTGTGAGGTACTGACCTGTTGTTATTCTTCTAATTTCTTCGATTTTTCTTATTCATCATCTGTTACTTTCTGTGTCATTTACTGCTTCCATGATTTTCTTTAGCACTTTGTTCTCAACACTCGTTAGCTTCTGCTGTTGTCTAAGTGTCATCGTACACTTTTCACTGCCATATAGACTAGTGGTTTTGTTATAATTGGTGCCACTAGTCTATTATTATAAACTCTTATTTTCGTATTTCTCGACAGACCCTCTGATGAGAAGAAATGGCGTAAGGGCGCAAATGCTCATAGTAATATTAACTACCGAACAATACGTGTTTTCGAGTTTTTGTTAGCAGTTGTCGATAAATCGTGTGTTTGCGATTCATCGACTCAAATTGTATGCAATATTACGCTAGGATACGAGACTGGACACTTTGCATTATGAATTTTTGATGAAGATAACGAAGAAACCGGTAAAGTGCTTTATATGAAGCAGTGCAGTGGTTCTCAACCTATTTAAGCCCGAAACCCGTTCAAGGATATTAGACTTCGCTGGACCCATAAGCAGAGGCGCCGGCAGAATTACTTGTCGCGGGTGCAGCCAGGTTATAATCACATCAAGTACTTTAAGCCCTATTTTACGCGTTAAAAAAATGTACATTATTTAAATGTAATAGGTTTTTAAGACACAGTAAATAAACTTTCGAGCCCGAGTTCGCGGCCCACCAAACGACCCTCGGGACCCAGCAGTGGCCCTCGCGCCCCACACGCTGAGAAACGCTGGAGTAGAGTTTTGTACGGCGCTGAAAAGTGGACGCTTGGGAGGAAGGATGTAAAGAAATTAGGGGTGCGGAATGTGGAATGTGGAAATGGCGGGGAATGGAGTAGGTGAGGTGGGAGGGCAAAACAAGAAAAGGGAAGTGACACACAGGATTTGTGAGAAAAGATAGACCCTCAAGAAAGTAAGAAGAAGGAAGACGAATCATAGGCGTGCGCACAGCAGATGCCGCGGGTGCCACGGCACCCACAAAAAACTTTGGAGAGGCGCCAAATTTGGATCGAACACAAAATTTGGGGGAAAGAGAGTCCTACAAATCGATTGGGCTAGGTCTCATTTTCCGCAAAAATCGCCTAAGGCCTAAACCTTAGGTACTGTGAGTGTGAGTGTGCAGTGTACTGGTGAGTAAGCAAGCGATAACTTAGTGTCGCTTTGCGATAAGATTCCTTGTGTAACAACAACAACAACGGAATACAGACACTTTGTGTATGTTGAGTCTGTTTCCCCTTTGTCCATTCTTACAGCCTTCCTAGAACTCGTGTCAGTTACCGTTTTAATTACACCGTCTACAAAACTGCTCGCCATTCTTTACCACAGGTACTAATCCTTGTAACAACTTTGAGTTACAACGCGGGAAACAGCTGTTTGTTCAGTATTCAGTGAAGTTTGCGTGCGTGCGAATACAGATTTAAAAAAAAAACATTTATTATTAATTATTTATTTATTTTTATTAATTATTTATTTTTTGATTTTTATTTTCATATATAAACATATCGATACTGCGCCGTTTGCGTTTATCGACGGTTTCTGTTATTGGAATCAGAATTATATAATACTTCTTTCCTAAAATTATAAGTAACACATCTTTTATTAACTAATACAATACGTGATTTAACTGCGTGAAAATGTCGAAAAAACTATCTGGCGCTGAATATAAAGAAAAAGCAAAAGAAAGGGAACAGGAGAAGCAAAAAAGTTCTTTGATGTTTGCTAAATGGCTGAAAAGTCCAGAAAATAAGGAAGGAGCCGAAGGTAAGTGCTAAGTGCAATAAGTGTATAAAACATTATATTACATTTATATAAAATAGTATTATCTTTTGCAGAATATAAATTACAGTAAAGAGTAAACAACTATTTAACACTTTTCGAATACATAATTTTCTTTACAATTTACAAAGCCAAAATTACGCGACTCTTGATTTTTTAGTTTCAATATTTTTTTGATCTTGAAAATATACAGTATTAAGAATATTAAAGTAATGATATCCAAGCTACTAGTGATTGAAGTAGAAACGTGAAGGTCGTGAAGTATAGATGTATCATGTATGTACAGCCTCTTTGATTTCGATTCTGCAAATCTGGAATTAGTACTATCGGTGTTTATTGACTGTCAGCCGATTACCTAACCTATAAATGATTATCGTTAAACATCGAACATCGACGGAACTACTTCCTAATTCGAGATTTTCAGAATCGAATTCAAGAGGGAGTACATAGTATAACACTATAAGTCTTAAGGTTACCTGTCTCCGTCAAGGGCAAGGGCAAAAGGCGGCATTTAATTTTCAAGAGTAACCTGGACTCTAACATCTAAAGCGGCTCCAGGAAATAAAGCCGTCGCAGCAGAATTTTCTGCGCAAAGGAAGGTGGTTTTAGTCGGTAAAAATTCCCCGGTGAAAGCTAGGAAGAGGTGCAGGATGATAGAGGTGATTAAGTTTGGAAGAGGATATACGAAAGCGCTACTAAGCAGGCGCCGAATCGGGAGCTGTCTTGTGAGGATCTGCCGGGGACAGGGGAATACGATTGATTTACGTAGGAGTGGATCTTTTTCAGAAATGTTTTCACGAATCTAAACACCATGTGCACCCAACTATAAAACCGCGTTTGAAGAGTTCACAGAGACAGATACAGCAACACTCGTCAAACACGTGGTCGGAGGCATAATAACGACATTCGGGGATATACCCAGACGTCGGCCACGGTCGGTGTGCAGTATATAAATACCGTTCACTCTTGGCAAGCGCCGGCTTTTTGTTTATATTTCATATGTACACACTGCGACTTCGCTCTTTTTGTTGTCTTTTTTTAGTATTAGAACTTCTTTTAACCTCGCCAAGGTCTCTATACTAGAATGACGTTTAAAAACGTTGAGTTATTCTAATCACATAATCACAAACTACGCTCAGATACAGATTATAGAATTAATATTTGTGTACTGTTATGCGAAGTAACCTTCAAATTCTCAAATTCATTAGTAAACCGGCCTTTCCATATTCCTGTTTAATTCTGTATCGTATATAAATTATCCCTATCCTGCACCGACACAACCTAGTCGGCCATATTTTAATCTCGTGTATTCTTTTCTCATAAATCATTATTCTTATATTATCACACATCTTTTCCAATTAGTTAAGTACAAAGATCTTGAAAAGTGTAGGCGACTGGTAACATCTCTGCCCAAATCCTCTCTTTGGTTTAAACCATCTGAAACTCAGTTGTTAACTTTTAGTTTCATGACGTTTTCTATATGTAATTTCTCTATTGCTTTTAATGTACCGAGTATTAATAAGAATTTTAATTATCATTACCATAATCATCATCGTCGTCGTCGTCGTCGTCATCATCATCGCCGCCGCCGTCATCGTCGTCGTGGTTGTCATCATCATCATCGTCGTCGTCGTCGTCGTCGTCGTTACGATCATGTAACGTTAGACTGTTCCGCCTAATTATGTGTCAAAAGCCGTCGAAATTTCCTCCTATAAAACTCTTCCACAGTTTTTCTCTTAGTAACTTCTTAAACATTTGCCACAGATACCGGGGAGATCCGAGGATTTTAATGCAGTAGCTTCCTCTTAGTTTTTGCTTTTGTACCGTCACCTAGTGGTCCCTCCAATTTTAAGGGCACTTCCCCACTTTAAAGAGAGGAAAGTTATCTTATTGTCTGCTTAGTTCTCCGCGAGGAGGCCACTGGTTAAGAACATAATAAAGAACATTTTAAAGTGCTTTCCGTTTTCCTGAGACAAGTGTTTTATCTCTTTTTTTGCATTTAAAAAGGAATAAAATTGGCTGTTTCTGAGCATATTTTTGTGTGTTTTGTTATATTGATTGGATACAATTTTATCTCCGTACTGCTTCAAAATGTAGTCGAAATACTGTTTTGTGTAATTATGAATATGCTTCTAATAATAATACTGGCTCTTATTTTTACCGCCCGACAGGGTGAGCCCGGGAATCAATCCCACGTCCTCTAGATTAGTAACCAGCTACTATACCCACTGGTGTACTGAGCCTCGAATATGCTTCTTACAAAAGATAATAGTACCGAATATGTTGTGAGCCCAAGATATATGATAACGTGTGGAGATCAGTTGACGTTACAATTAATTATTACTTTCGGAGTAATAGAATTTCTGATGACGTTATAGAAGTTTCATTAACGCTGAGGTCAAATTCACAGAGTTCGCTGGGTTTCACAGCTTCGAGCAAATTGGCGGAGGGAATTTAATGCATTATCGTGCTGGATGGTGTTACTTTGTTATTTAAAGCTGTTGATGTCCATCTGACTGAGTACTTTGTAATGTTAGATTTGACCATTCCTGATGCAAGGATGCGAAACGTGAACACAAAAAACGTCTTGCCAGAGAAGACTCGTTTTCTGGCAGGCCAAATTTCAGTTGTGACACCCAGCACGCGGACGAGGCTGTCGGAATGGCTTACAGTTATTAGAAACAAAAAGTAGGCATATTAACCAGACATGCGCAAACACACGGACAGCACTTATACGGACACCCCTTATTTATTTAAAGAACTCGATGAGACAAGAACCGAACCACTTACAGTTGCTAAAAAGCCCTTACGTTGTAAGCTTCAGCTATACGACTAAATTATTAAGCAAGTGTCATCTTTTAGGTACTCTGATATACAAGAAATGTCCTACCATGATCTGGAGGCTGAAGTCAAGCAATTAAAACTTTATAATATACCTACCGGAAACAGAAGCAGACGGAGCGATGTTTTGGTGGCAGGGTCTACACAAAATAAGGAGGAGGAGGAGGTGGAGAAGAAGAAGAAGGAAAAGAAAAAAGCTAGATAAATTCAGATAAACATGAAAAATAAGGGTTAATTGTTGAAGAGACATAGACACAATACGGTCTTGATAATCCGAACACGTAAAATATCCGATCCACTGGTATTATTGATTTCTTTGCATTATTCGGTTACCTTATCCATAATACAGATATTACAGAACACGTATTATACAAAATGTGTTTTTACTGTTGATTAGAATGACTACAAAGTCATACGTAATTTTTATTTAGGTTACTTTAAATCTTTTCCAATTTCTTGACCCATTCAGAAAAATATTTTAACATATGTGTTAAACGATCCTAATTTTTGTCTGAGTTGTTAATTCTGTAGACTTCCAAATATTTCTTAACAAACGATATGTAATTCACGCTTTGTTTACCCTCTACGTGTCTGTTGTTACTCTTACTACTATAACAACCACTAGAGTGGAACTACACCGTACACTGTCTCTCGCATGCAAGCTTCCGTCTTCTTCTATCTAGCAAATCACCCTCTTACACTGCTTTCCTCACTCCAGCACAACAGAAGAATCAGGCTCTATCTTTCTTTCTCGGTTGGGTCGGTGTCCGGTATTTTAAATTGGCGTCTGTACTTTGTCACCCTTCTTAGGTTCTCATTCAATTTAAACGACTGCCATCCTCAACTGTGTGTGTTTTTTAAAGACCTCCGCTTGTTCCAACGCCTTCTATATTCGGTATGTCAAAAGCCCTACACCTTTTCTTAAGCCTTGTCGTCGCCATTTATTTCCATCCAAATTCCGAGGCTCTATGCTCAGGTATTTTGCAGTTTACGGTTTTCCAAATGATGGGGTGCAAACCCAACGCCTCAACCCCCAACCTGGAAAATCAGCTACTTTTTACTCAAACTGCTCTTCATCTAGCCTTTGTCAAGCTAATGTAGCTACGGAGTAGTCGTAAAATCACGCAACCAAGAAACTGTACTACGGTATAAACAGAATAACATAGGTAGATGAAATACTATAATATTATTACGACGGACTCAATCATCGTCGTATGTTACAGTGGAAAACAAAATACAGACACGAATGAATGAAGTCACTAATCACCAGCTTTAATTAATCAGAAATACAGTTTGTAATCAACTTGTACAATAATCCAAGTAAAATTTGTCCACACGCAATAATGATGTCAAATTATGCAATAATTCCACACTAATTATAACACAATAACACTTCACTACAATAATTCAACCACCACTCGATCCGCACTAAGAAAATCGCTCAACGTAACTGATCGGTAAAGGCAGAGTCTGTCCCTTTTATAGATAACGCAAATGCTCCATAATGTGTCGCATAATGCGTATTTCAAGAGCTCTCTGGAACGTACTTTAGTGCGGCCTTGACTGAGGCGACTATCGGTGGCGGGACGGGTGGAGGACGCTCTCGGCTGTTTGAAAGGGTTCTATCGCTTCAATATAAATGAGAAGTAAATAATAATTAACATGTTTAAGTTAATAGGTATATTTAATTACAAAAAAGAATTTTGCAATAACTGTTAGAAATATTGTATGATAAATAATAAACGCACTTTGTTCTGTGAAAAACTTATTATGTCTAAATACACGTTTCTTACTCTGGATAAATTATACAGCGATTCGTTGGAAACACATGTCATGTTAAGCCGCCAAACAATCCAAAAGATTAAGTAAAAGGTCATGTTAAGCCGCCAAACAATCCAAAAGATTAAGTAACAGAAATAAATACACGAACACTTGCACACCAACGAGGTTAATAAAACACTGCGACAGGGACGCAACGGGCCCAACCCTTTTATAGTAAAGGTGAAAGTAGGAGGCAAACCGTAGGCGCCTACGCGCAAACCAGGCGCTAAGGCCACCCAACAACTAAACAGATTTACGAATGGAACGAAGCCAGATTCATTTGTATTGTTTAATTTTGTTATTATATATTATGTGAAACTTTGTCATTATTATTTAGTTGACTCTCTATCACTTGTCGGTAGAGTATTATTTATTTGTTTACATCTATTAGTTTATAATTGACCTGAAGAAGGCTGTCGATTGTTTGGGTGGGTGAAACGTCGCATTTATGGCAAAAAGCCGTCATTCAAATTAGATTCAAATTCAAATGACTATAATCCACCACAGCCATCTTTTAAAGAAGTTGCCGCCTGATTTTGCTACTCGAGAGGTACATCTTCAATTATGGATGGCGAGACTTTTCGGGACCCCTTGCAGAGGCGCGCCAGTAGTGACCGGCGTCTGTGTGTTGAACTTCAGTTCGCGCCCCTATAATCTTCACCCTCCAAACAATAAAAATCACTTTATAAAACGAATCAGTGAGTGGAAATGAAATACGAAATATATCGTATTTATAGCCTAAGTTTATTGAACATAAACCAGGAATTACAAAAAATGTATTTAAAAAACAAGAAATATACAAGAAGGGTACAAAAATAAAAATATCAAAAATAGTTTGGAATAAAATAAGGCAATTTATGCAATTTCAAGAAAATCATTTGCCAATTGCACCTTGTGTAGTTTTACGTAAATTAACAGATGAACTTACAGTCTTATAGAAATATGATTATTAAATATTTTTTGGTACATAATTAAACTTACTATATTTTATTCGGCAAGAAAATCACTTTGACATGTGTATAGATATCATATAAATAAGAAACAGGTAAACTTACAAGTATACAAAATAGGAACATAATTATTACAAACATTATTTGGTAAAGAAACGGGTAAGTCAATTTTTAAACAGAAAGAAAAATCATTTAGTGAATTAAAACTTTCTAGCTTTCATTAATGAAATAATATCGTGTATATCCGTTGATCCAGAATATCTGACTCTATTGATATAACGGCAAGATTGGAAAGTCTGTCCAATTTAAAATGACGTGCAACTCAACACGTCAGGAGAATCAAACAGTCATAAAAATTTGTTGAGAATACCCGTTCAGAGCACCGAAAAGCTTAATAGAATTAACTTAATAAATAATTTTTTTTTTTTAAATATTTCCTCCTCGCCTGAAATTTTTGGCGCCTGTGTCCGCCGCACACTTTGCACACTGTCGGCGCGCCATTGACCCGTTATAAGGTAGCAGGTAGCTTAGAATAGGAAGAATAACATAGATAGTGGGTAGATTTCACCATACAACATGGTTCTCCCCTCTTTTAAGACGTGGAGGAAACCACGGCTCACGTAGGTAGGGCCAGCGCTCTTTAGTATAACTGTCCTCTGCCGTGATTGCAAAGGAGTGTCTGTTTTCTTGCAACCCGTTACTAGTTTTCTTGCTGACATACAGAATAATTTTCAAATAGTAGTTTTGCTTTTCAAAATTCTCTTTTTCCTCTACGTTTACAAAGGATTGCATTTTCTCAGTGCATTTGTCTTCATTTAACACTTTCGTTAAGCCTTTTAAAAAGTTTGTTTTTACGATTTTTACGACTTCTTTCACGTAGCATAAATACTTTCGTAAAAGTTTTTAAATTTTAACTAAGTCAGTAAAATTAAGCCGATGGCGTTTGATTGCGATACAGAAGAATTATTAGAAACTGAAGCTAGGAGACAAGAATTCTACGGTAAGGAAGAGACGAAATTAGGCCTATTTAATATTTTTCTTCTTCTTTTTTTCAACAAACGCAACTAGAAATAAGTTGGCGCAGTCGCGAGCTACTTAAAAGCACGATCACTTTCTAACGTGTGAAATAATAGTGGACCAATTAGGTAATCGGTGTGTGTGTGACACGGACCACCTGTCAGAAATCTGTGTTGCTTCTGCCTTTGTTATAAGAAGCGCAGCGTCGTTAGTCAGTATTGGACTGTGGCCAGCGTTATGTTCATGGACTAATTTCCCGGCGGCAGCCAAACTTCTAGCGCACCATAACTTAGTTGCATTGAGTAAACGACATCTCTTTCTATTATTATGTTTAGGTAAGTTCCGTCTGTTTTAATGAAAAAAAAACAATACGACACTTTTAATAATAGAATCAGAGGTGCGGGTGATAACGGTGATAGTGAAAAAAGTAATTATTTTTGGGTGTTACAGCAATCAGGCTGCATACTTTGCCGCTCCTATACAATATATAGCCTACAGCAAGTGATCAACTCGAGCAGGCCCCAATTTGAAACTTATAAACTGTAATAAGTTTGAATAACTTCAAATAGAGGACCTTCCCTACTTTTTAATGAGTTTTCAAGTATGATTTAAAATTTACGAAAAATTGTCCACCGTTTCCCAATACGGCAACCAACTTTAATTTTTTTTAATGAAAATTTCCACTTTTACGGTATTTTTGAACAGAACATGCAATTTTAAGACTATTTTACTTTTGAGTATTTTTTCGTAGATCTTGCAGTTTAGTAACTGTAGACCGACAAATTTCCGACTATTCGTTTTTCACCACATATTTGGTGGATTATATTTTGACTTCGGATCCGAGATAAACCTTAATTATCTAAAATAAAGAAGTGAGTGTAATTAATATTTGTTGCATTTTTAGTTTATCTGGGTGACGTCCGTGAGGCGTATTGCTTAGAGCAGTCGCTTCCAAAGCGGGGGGCGTCTCATGGTCTCGAATTCATTTGAGGGTGCGTGCTTTACACGATGTCCAGCCGAACGCACAATTCAGCTGTATTTAGTTTATCGTTAGCAAAGAGATTAATATTATTTCACCGGTGGAGCGAAACAACTTATCTGTCTTCTGATTTGTAGAAAATTATTGTTTCTAGCGAATTCAAAGATAAAAAACAATCCACCGAAATCTGTTTAAAAAAATATAAATTATCGGGATATTGAAGGACCATAACTCCAAAGTTTCTGACGAACGGTTTAAGCGTTGAGGGTCGAAGCCGAGCTTATAGAAAACGTTATAGAAAAGAGGATACACCTGGATAGAGCACGTCCTGAGGTATGACTGTCTACCCAAGACCATCATTCGGGGGGACGGTATAGTGTAAGAATGTCAAGGGCAGACCTAGGGTGAAATACATCAACCACATATTTGGAGTACACTGGCCCAGCTACACTGACTTGCAGAAAACTGCTGAAATGCATTTCTCGGCATAAGAACCGCAGAAGAAAAACTCCCAATCGATAAAGTTTACAAAAAAATACTGAAGAATAAAATTGTCTTAAAATTCATATTATATGTGAAAATACCATAAAAGTAAGGATTAGTATTAGTAGTGTGTAAGAGGGGGTACACACGCACACAAATAAATTCGCACACACACACGTACACACTGTAAAAGGGGGTACGGAGCCAGTTGTTGACGGGGGGGTAGTGATGACGTCACGATCCTGACCTACCTCAACAGCCAGTGACGTCACTGGACCAACAATGGGGTCCATTGTTCTCCAAGGCCTACAATGGGGCCCGTTGTTTCAGCTGTCAATGACCTTTCTCAACATCTGAAACATCGTTGAGTGAGGTCAGTGAAGTGGCCTAGTATTTCTAGCAATTGAGGTAGGTCATGACCGTGATGTCATCACCACCACCACCCTTGTCAACTGGCTCCATACCCCCCATACTTGACCGTGTGTACGTGTGTGTGTGCGAATTTTTCGCAAAATATTTCGCACTCGTTCATTTCGGTCCCGGGTCACGTTCATTTTAGTCCCGTTCATTACGGTGTAGGTCGCTGCCGTGGTCCAGCTCTGGACGATGCGTCGCTCGCGAGTGTTGAGACAAGACTGAAGGGGTTAGCCAATAAGATCCGTTTATATAGACGGACAATCCCCCCTCCTCTCGTTCGACTAATGAGTGTAACTATTGCACAGCACGTATTGCACCATACCGTTTCACAATGATATAAAGGAACAGTTCTAAGAACTGGATTGCTCAAACAACACGTAACTAACTAAGCAATAAACAGTAACAGATCAATAAAAAAAACCTCGGCTCACGCGGGTCAGCAGGAGATGTTCCTTCGACGGCGAACAATGAAACACTGACCTCGTCAACACTTTGCCATTCGTATAAATGATGGGCAGCCGGAAAACGAAGGAGGAGGGGAAAAAATAACGTGCATACAATATAAAACCGTAAGAAGTGCATTGTCGACCACAAAATTTACCCTGTTAAAAGATAGTAAAACGTATTACCAACCTCTTACAACTAGAAACATGAAAAATATAAAAAATGTAATAAATAATGTTAGATATTCCAACTTGGTTTTCTTGATGAAACCCAGGATGGCACCGATTCCGTGTTGTGTACTACCGAAATCGATCTCGTAACAACAAAAAATATTATGACTAGTATTCAGTATACATTAGAGGTGTGCTAAACTAGTATTTGATAATAACAGGTACGAACGAAACCGTTCCAAAAAATAACACGTATAAATACCTCTTATCATTACGTACTATACATGTACCTGTATTATATAATTTGTTACAAGAAATAAATTGAAACTAAAAGTATTAACAAATAAGAGAACATTTTAACCAAAAGCTGAACGTAGTGTTCAGTCTTGAAACATAGCGATTACATATACATACATAATAAATATTTAGAACGAGGCACTGTAAAATGTATCTTTCCAGGACAAAGCAAAGTCGGCAGGGCAGCTGCAAAGTCGGTTATTAAATCAATGTAATCTAAAGACGAACCAAAGTGGTTTCCAAATGAAAGTATCGCTAGATTTGATACCCTGTCTTGAGATACTATTGATCGTACGTACGATTTAATTAAATTTAAGTTTACTAAACAATCTTTTACAAGAAGACACAGACACTGATAAATTAGGACAAAAATTGTAAAGCTTTTGATAGTGATTCGTAGGCTTCTTAACCCATTGAAGAAATGTATTATAAGTAGGAAAACAATACAACATTGCGGTAAAAAAATAAATAAAAGCGAGAGACAGTTCGCCCCTTGTGTAATGTAGACTTACTTTTCTCAATGGCACGCGAAAGAAAACAAAAAAAACGTAATGCTACACGCTCTGCTCTTCAACAAAGAGGCATCTGGATAATTTCACCCCTCGCGGAGGCCGGCCGGCGAAGGGTGTGTGTGTGTGTGTGTGTGTGTGTGCGCGTGCGGGGGGTACCCCAAATGAGGTCGACGAACATACGTTTGTAAATACAATTTTCTCATCACTTAACCATCAAACAAACGGTTTCTATTTACTAAAATAATTCTGTGATGCGTGTTATTTAGAAAATATCAAGGAACAATTATGACTAGTATTAGCTTAAATCCAGTATAATTTTGACGACTACATACTATTGACATACCACTACAGAGTACAAAACATAAAAAATAATAACAATACATAAATAGTTAAGTAAAAGTGATGTGAAAAAAAAACTTTTCTCCAAGCAGAAAAAAAGACACATATCGAAGGTGTACATGAATGTGATTTAGTCGAATTCTACAAGAGAAATGAACACACGCGCGCGATCACACACACACACACACATACACACATGTTTAGTAGCGAAACAAATTGAAATTACTATGTCTATGCTCACATTTAAACACGGCGAGTGAACCGTACACAATTGGTTGCTCATGTCAACGCTTACTTTTCTTATAACTTGCTTCTGTCTCGTAGAATTAAACGACAAATAAAAAGTATATGGAAGTAGTGTGTTGGGGCGAATACTGAAACAGTAGTACATCGGTTTCCCTCTAGAGGTCGGGGTGGTGGTGGAGGGTGATGACGTCACGAACAGCTGATCATGGCTTCACAAGTGACGTCACGAACAGATGCTCTCTTGCCCTACATAAACAGCAAGTGACGTCACAGAAACAACAATGGGGTCATTGTTTTAGGCGGCGTGAATTGTTTCAGTGTTGAAACAATGGTTTCATTGTTTTCTTTTGTTATCTAATACCTCCTATTGTTTCAGTGTTGAAACAATGGTTTCATTGTGTCTTTTGTTTTCTAGTGCCGCCTATTGTTTCAATTGTTTTCTTTTGTTTTCTAGTGCCGTAGTGTTGAAACAAATCCTATTGTTTCAGTAACGTCTATTGTTTCAATGACTACACTGGCTGTCGAGGTAGGTCACGATCTTGAGGTGTTCACTCCCCCCCCCCGTACCCCTCGGTTTGAATATCCTCTTCGTGTTTTACTGAGGGGGCGTGGCAGACTGTGTGTGTGTTAAGTCATATACAGAAATACAATGTTTAATCAATGTAAATAGTATAATTAAGAAAAATAATCGTAGATATTACAAAAAGTAATATAGCCTATACAAAAATTAAAATAAATGTAATAACGAAAAATAAATACAAAAGATGACCGATATCAGCTTATATTAAACCAAGAACGCTGCAGTTAACTAGCTCGGGCTCTGGACGACGTGTCGCTCGCGAGTGTTGAGATAAGACTGAAGGGTTTTAGCGAACGAACCTCGTGTATATAGACGGAAAATCCCCCTCCCCCTCTCTGTTCTACTAACGAGCGTAACTATTGCACCATACTGTTTCACAATAATATGATGCAACGGTTCTATCGATTGAATCTTGTCGTAATGAGTCACGGTGATATGGTGCAACAGTACGTTTCCTGTAACCGGACGATGATTGTGAAATACATTGACCTAAATATTTGTTGTTGTTGTAGTGAATTTTGTAATTAGGGGTCATATATATCGTTGCGGCAAGTACGTATAATTACAACAACGGTATGTACTCTCGTCCCGTTCCAAGCGACCCGTGATGTGGGACAAGATACGCTTCGCTTTTTTTACGTGGTTTCCCCGTTTCGCGAACACACGAAACACTCTTACTCCAGCGTTACCATTTCTCACCCCCCCCATCATCCACCACTGGCTGCGTATTCTTCCCAACTTTTACCGGCAGGGCGTGGCAGGCTGTCTATTGTTTTATTCGCGTCATTGTTTCCATCGTCTATTGTTTTAGTACCACTGGCTGCGTATTCTCCCCAACTTTTACCGGCAGGGCGTGGTAGGCTGTCTATTGTTTTATTCACGTCATTGTTTACATATCGCCTATTGATTTAGTACCACTGGCTCCGTATCCTCTCCAACTTTTACCGAGAGGGCGTGGCAGGCTGTCTATTGTTTTAGTAGCGTCTATTGTGAGGTGGGACAAGATACGCTTCGCTTTCTTTGACGTGGTGAAGATCGAGTCGATCAAATCCCGTTACACTACACGGCACTAACAGTACAAAAGGTCGAGTGAAGGTAGGTCATCTAAAGGCCACCTACACTAAACCAACACCGTTTTGATTACAGAAGGTCACATTAGACCGACTACGGGCTTCAAACAGAGGAGTCTAACCCAAAAGTGAGGTTGGGTTGAATTAACCTACGAAGTGCACAACAACACGTAACTAACTAAGCAATAAACAGTATCAGACCCAATAAAAAAACCCTCGGCTCACGCGGGTCAGAAAGAGGAAAAATAACTAACGTATTACCAACCTCTTACAACTAAAAAGATAAAAAGTATAAAAAATGTAAGAAATAATGTTAGATATTATAAAAGTAATAGGTCATGTACAGAAATACAATGTTTAATCGATGTAAATAGTATAATTAAGAAATATAATCGTAGATATTACAAAAAATAATATATAAAAATTAAAAAAATATAAAAAATGTAATGACGAAAAATAAATACAAAACACGACCGGATATCGCCTTAGAAATATCTATCCCTCTGACCTCAGTATGTTTTAAGACTCCGATGGATGAAGACATGTCTTGTGCTGTGCTTGTTTTAATTCTTGTACGTAATGGAATTATATTTTTTTGTGACTGTGTTGTTGTTGGGCGCAATCATTGTCGGTTTTGTAATTTATACTGAGAGAACTCATTCACAAGGTGAACGTCTATTAGGTTTTGACATGTGAGCCTATGAAACCAATACGTTCTGTTTGCGTTAATTGTTTTATTAATTCTTAAATATTGCTTGAAATTTTGGTGAATAGAAACTATTTGGTTAAGTGATGAGGAAGTTATATTTCCAAAGACTGTTGATAGCACCACCAGGATTCATGTGTAGAGAAAGGGGTGAAAATTCGTTCACCCGTTTGGATACGACCAAAGGGTAAGCTTCGCGGTGTTGCACAAATTGTTTATTTCCCACGTTAATGGTGAGCATGTGGTTTTTATCAAACGTCGACGAGTGAGGGGTTCGCTGAGGTCGAAATTTCTATCGCTCTTTCCTCAGAAGGAATGATTACTCCAGTATATGCACTTCGGATGACTAAGTAAGTACATGTAGTGTAGAAGTAAATTGTCATTTACTAACAACACTTTTTTTCCCCATTGAGATATTCTGTATTTTGTAGAAAGAGTGAGCCTTTAGGCGTAGTTTGTAATGTTGACGAAGTTTATTTAACAATTTGCAACTGTCTTTGACAACGTAGCATATGCAATGTGTGGCCATAGATATATACTACTCGATTGCGCGCTCTAATGCAGGCAAGGCGCGAAACTCGGTCCGGCTGTGACACGTTCCCCCCACCACTCTGTAGTGTACTTCCAGTGCAGTCTCGTCTACTTACATGCTGTTTGCATTCCGTGCTTTCGTTGAGGCGTGATTGTTGGAAGGTTGTGGATGTCTATAAAGTACACTTTATAATTTGAAGTTAACAAGATGCCAACGTATTGTGTAGCGTACAACTGTAAGAACTATGCTGTTAAAAACTGCGGCCTGTCATATCACACGTAAGTAAAATTTTTATCAACAACATTATGACTTACATAACATAGGTATTTTAATCATTGTACTTTAAATAGTATTGATTTATTTATCGATCTTATACTAGTAGTCTGCTCTGATTAAATTAATGGTTTTTTATCTGAAATTATTAAAATTAAAATAGTAATTTGTTTTTGTCAAGTACTTTTCACATTGAGGCTCTTTTATTGTGTTGAAAATTGGAAAGAAAATTAGCGTATGCGTAATATTGAGTTATTTTTCAATTTTAAAAGCAAAAAAGGATATTTTTGAAAGTTAAACTTTAATGATAGTGTTAAAGAGAATGTAGTGATAAAGTATCTTGTTTTGTGAGCCTTTGAGTTTTTTAACTATTTTATCAATCTTAATAAATATAAAAATTGAAAAAAATAAAAATTGAATTCTATAAATTTTTAAATATAAAAATTTCTTAAAAAATTTAAGGGTACTCAATTTCAACCCAAATACTGAAGTAATTTAAAAGTGTACATTCTGTTTTAGAATACTGGAAACAATAAAGTTCAACAGGAATCAACCCCATCTGTCGAAGCTGATGGCAATCTTGAAGCATCATCAACTTCGAATATACATACAGTCCCTCATATTCAACAGCAACAAAGAATTGTAAGACAATTTATTAAATTTCTACATCTAAGCAATATATTATTATCTAGTCTATTAATGTACTGTATAAAATTAGTATTTAACGTAACATATATTGGTTACAGGCACCACAGTCACCAACTAAAGCATCCTACGTAGAATAGTTAAAATTTTGCAACAACGTATAAGAAGAAGAGACAAGAAAATCAAGAATATGAGTGACATAATATCGATCCTAAAGAAAAAGATGAATGCACCTGATGGACTGTTGGAACTCTTAGAGAATAATTTTTCAGGTTTTCCTTTATATTTAATATTAAGCAATCTAAAAAATAAGTTTAAGAGTAAATTCAACCAGGTATATATATGGACCAAATGAAAGATTTTGCCCTTACGTTATACTTTTATTCACCTAAAGCTTATAATTTTTTGGGAATAATCAGCTGTCTTTGCCAAACCCATCCACATTAAGAAAATGGGTTGGCAATTTCAACTGCTCACCTGGCTTTATAGAAGAAGTGTTTTCTTATTTAAAAAATAATGTTAGCATTAAAAGTTATTTGTAACACGTTAACCTAGTATTTGATGCCATGAGCATTAGAAAACAGCTAATATATGATCAAAACGAAGGTAAGCATATAGGATATATAGATGTAGGGTGTTGTATAAAAATAGATGACCATGAGGCACTTGCAACCGAGGCTTTAGTTTTTCAAGTCGTTTCTTTGAAAGGAAATTTTAAGTGTGCAGTGAGATATTTTGTTATTAATTCAATAAGTTCTAATGTACTCTTGCAACTAATTAAAATGGCGGTTATAAAGTTAAAACAAGTTGGCGTCAGTGTACAAAATGTAACATTTGATGGCACGACCACAAATATTGCTGCAATGGAAAAACTTGGCTGCAAATTTCCTGAAAAACCTTTTTTTAGTATTAAAGATATTGATCATAACGTTTGTGTCACGTTAGACGCTTGCCACGTGTTGAAACTATGTAGAAACACACTTGCTGATAAAAAAATAATTGAATCGGGTAATGGGAAAAAAATACAGTTTAAATACATAGAAAATCTGTTATATGTACAAACTAAAGAGGGTTTAAAGTTTGCAAATAAACTTTCACACACACACGTTTTCCACAAAAATAAAATAATGAATGTGAAGATAGCTGCACAAACATTAAGTAGTAGTGTTGCTGACGCTTTACAATTTTTGCTTGATAGCAAACATCCCGATTTCGAGGGCTGTGAGGAGACAATTAACTTCATTCGAATAATGGATAGACTGTTTGACTATTTTAATACAAGGGATCAATTTGGTAAACACATTAAAGAACCTATAAAAAAAAGTAATGCTGACTACAGTAAAATGGTGCTATCAACCAGCTATGATTATTTAAGTAAATTAAAAATTGAGGGTGTAGATATTTTAAAACATCCCAGAAAGACTTTTGTGTTAGGATTTCTTACTAACACTAACTCAATTGGCATTTTGACTACAAAATTTCTAAATGAGCTAGGGTTCAAATACATTTTAAGTTACAAAATTTCTCAAGACCACCTTGAATTGCTTTTCTCGTGCATTCGATCAAGGGGCGGTCATAATAATAACCCTAATGTTAATCAGTTTCGTCATGCATTGAGGAAATTAATGTTTAGGAATAGTGCCCAGGCTTCAAAGACAAGTAATAGTTTAGAGTTTGATATAAATCATCAAAATTGTATTCTTAGTTTTTAGGGACCAGGTAACGCGACGGTTGATAATAATGAAGAAGAGGAAGAATTATTAGATCATATAGAATATGATATTGTAAAACAGTGTGAGCTGTCTTATTACAAAGAAAATATACTTTATTACATAAGTGGTTTTATTGTTAAACAAGTAGATAAAATCATGAAATGTACAGAGTGTAGTGATTTGTTACAAGATGAAATTGAACTTCCTTGTAGTCGATTCAGTTTTGTTTTTATCAAAGGGAAAATTGATTAGAGCATCTTATGAAGTATTTAAACTAGTAAAATTTTATATAATTTATTTATTGCATTAAGGGATACAAAAAATTTTAATTCTAATCACTGCATTTCATTAGCTTGTAGATATTTTAAAAGGAGTTTGTTTAAGGGGCATATTTCTAATTTTGATTTTACAGATGACAGCCATGAGCTCAAATTGATAAAATTAATAGGTAGTGTGTTTTTTAAAATAGTTTGCAATGCATTTGGAAAAGCAAAAACTGCACTGTTAAATAAATCAAAGTTAGGGGTACGTCAGAAATTAAGCAAAATTATTTTGTTTCATAATATTTAATATACATAAAAATATGCATAAAAAATGTACTTTTATACCTAAGAAATCCAAAAGTAATACTTATATTAAAATTGTAAAGTAAATGATTAAAAAAAATAGAATATATAATGTTTTAAAAGATATCTAAGTTTAAACATTTGTAAAATTGCAATAATAAATTACGTGCCATTTTAAAACAATGTGTACATTTCTCCTCTGTTTATAGAATACCTACTGTCTTTGTTTATTAAAAATTACTTCAGTTGTGTCGGTTTTGAAGCGAATAAACGAATAAACGAATCGGCTCACACACACACCGCGCAGATCATACGCAACGAAGATCATCGAATCTACACGCGCCAGATAGTGAAACTGTCTTTATCGCCGTACGACGACAAGAGATACGTCTTGGACGACGGGCAGAGAACGTTAGCGTACGGACATTACAGAATTCGCGAGACGGAAGAGGGGGGGACGTGCGACGACGACGACGGTTCAACAACAACAACAACGGGCCAGCGTGATACGGACCGCGAACCGTCAAAGCGTGATTCGTTACGCGTGAAGAGCGTTAGAGGTGGAGGCGGAGGAGAGGAAGAAGATATATATATATATGTATAGACATAGATAGGAAGCGATTAAGTGTATGACTGTACACTACACAATGCGGTATAGTATATTATAACTGTTGCATCATATGATTGTGAAACATTATGGTGCAATACGTGTTGACAGGATGTAGTGCAATAGTTACACGCAACAGTAGAACAGGGAGGGGTGGGGATCGTTCGTCTATATAAACAGGAGCTCGTTTGCTATACCGTTCACTCTTGTGTCGACAGTCGCAAGCAACGCATCGCAACCAGCGGACTTACTAAGCAAGCAAATGGAATCCATTATACAGAAATTTGGGAGCGTCACCGTTTATGAGTACGTACGATGTCAGGGCCTACAAACGGGGACGAAGTATCCGATTCGCCTGTTGCGGAACGAGATGACCCGGTACGGAACTTCTGTGGCAGCTGTTATAACTAGAGCAATGGACGGCGCGGGATTACTCAAGGTCTACCTGCCGAAACGATACGCGAAACTGTTTACAGAAGAGGAACTGCAAGGCGTACAGGCGGACACGCTCTACCTACAGTACAACGGACAAAAAGATCGTGTAGCGGACGTCACTGTTGCAAGATTGTAAAATATTGTTTGTACGTAGTTTTGTAAACTTTTTTATTTGTGTGTGTTTTTTTGACAATACATGTATTGACTAACATTATAAGCGATATTATTGTCCCCCTCCTTATTTTTGCGGCGTTCTGACCTAACTTCTGTTAGTGTTGACGAATACCCAGGTACTTTGCAATGACATAATACATGTTTTACTATCACGGTTTATTGCTTCGTTAATTTTATTGTTCATAAATTAAATGGTGCTAGCGGGTTTTACGGATTTGATTCAAGACGTTTGTTGGTAATCGTCACACTCACGCCTCTCATGTCCTCTCTCTCGTGACAAACTCCTCTCCGTCCGGCCCACAGATAGGGGAATGTTAATTACGAGAGCGCGCGCGGCTATATATTTTCTCACACATGTTCCCGCGCCTCTCCTCGTCTTAGCACCGCAGAAGGGGTGAGCGGATGGATGGGAGCAATTTATACACTTACTTCACATAGTTGAGGTCATAATTATTGTTTTGTTGGTGAAGGTCGTCCGCGCGCGGCTGTTAGTACGTTGTGATAAAATTGATGCACGACCGTAAGAATCCTCATCCGTACAGCGAATGAAGGTCTTCGATGCCACGTGTTTTTGAACACATCCCCTCGTGCTGTTTTAAATAGTTAACTGCAGCGTTCTTGGTTTAAGGTTATATCGGTCGTATTTTGTATTTATTTTTCGTCATTACATTTTTTTATATTTTTTTACTTTTTATATATCATTTTTTGTAATGTCTACGATTATTTTTCTTAATTATACTATTTACATCGATTAAACATTGTATTTCTGTATATTACCTATTACTTTTATAATATATAACATTATTTCTTACAGTTTTTATACTTTTCATCTTTTTAGTTGTAAGAGGTTGGTAATACGTTAGTTATTTTTCCTCTTTCTGACCCGCGTGAGCCGAGGGTTTTTTTATTGGGTCTGATACTGTTTATTGCTTAGTTAGTTACGTGTTGTTGTGCACTTCGTAGGTTAATTCAACCCAACCTCACTTTTGGGTTAGACTCCTCTGTTTGAAGCCCGTAGTCGGTCTCGTGTGACCTTCTGTAATCGAAACGGTGTTGGTTTAGTGTAGGTGGCCTTTAGATGACCCCCCCTTCATTCGACCTTTTGTACTGTTATTGCCGTGTAGTGTAACGGGATTTGATCGACTCGATCTTCACCACGTCAAAGAAAGCGAAGCGTATCTTGTCCCACTTCACAATAGACGCTACTAAAACAATAGACAGCCTGCCACGCCCTCTCGGTAAAAGTTGGAGAGGATACGGAGCCAGTGGTACTAGATCAATGGGCGAAATGTAAACAATGACGTGAATAAAACAATAGACAGCCTACCACGCCCTGCCGGTAAAAGTTGGGAAGAATACGCAGCCAGTGGTGGATGACGGTGGGGGGGGGGGGAGATGGTAACGCTGGAGTAAGACTGTTTCGTATGTCCGCGAAACGGGGAAACCACGTAAAAAAAGCGAACCGTATCTTGTCCCACCTCACGGGTCGATTTGAACGGGACGAGAGTACATACCGTTGTTGTAATTATACTTACTTGCCGCAACGATATATATGACCCCTAATTACAAAATTCACTACAACAACAACAAATATTTAGGCCAATGTATTTCACAATCCTCGTCCGGTTACAGGAAACGTACTGTTGCACCATATCACCGTGACTCATTACGACAAGATTCAATCGATAGAACCGTTGCATCATATTATTGTGAAACAGTATGGTGCAATAGGTACGCTCGTTAGTAGAACAGAGAGGGGGAGGGGGATTGTCCGTCTATATACACGAGCTTCGTTCGCTAAAACCCTTCAGTCTTATCTCAACACTCGCGAGCGACACGTCGTCCAGAGCCCGAGCTAGGTAACCGCAGCGTTCTTGGTTTAATATAAGGTGATATCGGTCATGTTTTGTATTTATTTTTCGTTATTACATTTTTTTTTAATTTTTGTATAGGCTATATTACGTTTTGTAATATCTACTATTATTTTTCTTAATTATACTATTTACATTGATTAAACATTGTATTTCTGTACATGACTTAACACACACACACACACACACACACAGCCTGCCACACCCCCTCAGTAAAACACGGAGAGGATACTCAAACCGAGGTGTATGGCGGGGGGGGGGTACACCTCAAGATCGTGACCTACCTCGACAGCCAGTGTTGTCATTGAAACAATAGACGCTACTGAAACAATAGGCTATTGTTTTAGCACTGAAACAATAGGCGGCACTAGAAAAAAAGAAAACAATGAAACAATTGTTTCAACACTGAAACAATAGGCGGTATTATAAAACAAAAGAAAACAATGAAACCATTGTCTCCACACTGAAACAATACACGCGGCGTAAAACAATGACCCCTTTGTTGTTTCTGTGACGTCACTGACTGTTTATGTAGTCAAGTGAGCATCTGTTCGTGACGTCAACGTCACTTGTGACGTCATGATCAGCTGTTCGTGACGTCATTACCCTCTACCATCATCCCGACCTCTAGCGGGAAACCGATGTACTACTGTTTCAGTATTCTCCCCAACACACTACTACTGGATTTAAAGTAAACTCATTTGAATAAATAATAACCATTATTCCTTAAAGTAAATTATATGGAATCGGAAAGAAAAGACAAAGAAATAGTACAAACATTATTACAGTAAGTAAAAAAAACGTTGTTTTAACCTGCACAGAGTAGAGTATTTTGGGGTTCTCAGTACAAAATTGGTTGAAATCTGCTGTATAAAACTAAATTTACATAACTGTCTAAGTGGCCACAATAATTAAACTATTTTTAAACTCTTCGTAAAGAATTGTTGAGAAACAAAATTATAAAATGTTTACACAATAAAAAGGTGTCTTCAGTTTTCATTATATTTTATATAAGGTAAGTGGTAAATTAGTAGGATTATAGTAGCCTACTTACTTTTCTGTAGACTACGTAAACCTCACTCATTCCATGAACTGAAATAACACCTTCACAATATAATCATTTGCATAATGTATTCCTTGCTTGGAATTTTACAAGTCATGAATTCAGCCCGACAACAATACAGTCACCAAAATATATAATTCCATTACGCATTAAAAAAAACAAGCACAGCGCAAGTGGTCTTCACCCGCCGGTATTTTAACTGTCCGCAACCCGCTGCTAGTCCATAAATGCACTATGAAGGTAGGAACGTAGCTTGACAACACACTCACTAAACGTAACCATTACACACAAGAATACAAAAAAAAGCACGTTGCAAAGACGTCTGCAGCCGTCGGTGGACGCAATCGTTCTGAGTACAGCTCGGTGAGTACGTAGCGGAAATTTCTACCCGTGGGAATCGCACACACACTTGAGGAAGATTAAAAACAAATGCCCATCGCCGGCGTGGGAATGAGATCAATATAAACAGTACAGAGTCACTGACCTTTAGCTGAGCGAGTACAACGCAAACAGAGAACACATTGTTTGCATTTCCCGTGGGAATGAGATTAATAAAAATACAAACAGTACGATGTCAATGACCTGTAGCCGATCGAGTACAACGTGAACAGACGAGCCTTTGTTGCCGTCCGGAACAGGCGACCTTCATTCTCTGTACGAAAGAGAATTCAAAACGTTAGTAGTAAAAGGTTGTCAAGTGCATAGCGACCAACCGTAAAATGCTCCGGAACGTTCGTCTACCAGTTGAGTATGACATCGGCTATATCTGCAGTTCGTGTACTGATATTTAATTTCTTCCCGAACAGAAGGCACTCTGAGGTTCTTCTGTATGACGTGGTTTGGCACGTAACCTGGACACTGACAACTGGAAACACTACAGGATATCTATGTTCATTAGCGTGGCGTCCATGTAACCGCTGTTGCCGGCGGCAACAGTACTGGAAATAAGAGAAAATAATATATATTATATCACAGAATAAATTCATTAGTTATTGAATAATGTGCAATCCGAAGAATATTAGTAGGGAACTTTTGAACTGCTGAGCACTTGCACCGTCTTGTGTTGCCGGCTTAAACATAGGCAATGTTTTACTGCGTACGGTCATTGACCTCGTACTAGTTGTCACTGTATAAACTGTGGAGGGGGGACACATTGGTCCGCCCAATGTGGTGCCGCTGTATAAACCGGCGAAACGCTCAGTTAGCAGGTGTGTTCGTTTTCGGAACTGACGTGCTGCAGATACTATGTACCTATTTGTGTTTTCTTCGTTTAGTCATGTGTTTCTCTGTTTGTCTTTATTATTTTTAATTCGATTATTTGTGTTCTGATTTATTCTGTGTAAATATAATGTGAGTCAGATCCCGCTGAACCGGGATCCTCTTCTTCTGCCAGCGAATGATAGAAAATGTTCTAAAAATAACACTTGGTACAAGAAAAAATTCGAATTAATTTTTGGTTATGTTCTAGGTCTATCACAACCGGCAACAAGTGTTATGTTCCCACGCCACGCCACTGGCTATGTTTGACTTATCTGGTGTCCCCCATAGCTAGACTCCGTACCGTATACCGTATATCCAGATTGGCTTTAGAATTGTCTTAGAGACGACTGTATTCTGCAGGGACGTCTGTGACCTCGTTTCGAGCAACCAATACATATGCCTGAAAGTATGGACGAAGCTACTTGTTTCTCGTTGTTACGTGTTTCTACCACGTCAGACGTCTGTCCTGTAGGCCTACATGTCGAGATAATTAACATCTGCTGGTGGCAACTGGAAGTCGTTTATCGTACAGGCGGACAGTTGTTTCGTCTCAAGCTACATGTTGCGTGTGTTCGTTTGGATTCGTTAGCATTTTTCGTAATATCATCATCATCATCACCATCATTATCTTCTTCAAGGATTAAACAAACGTTGGGTTGTTTTAGTCTCAAATAGGCAAAGATTGCAGCTGGTCACTCCAGCGCTTCCTCGGTTGTTCCACACCTCTCCGTCCCGTCGGGTTATAGTTCCATAGTTGATTGGGGATGCGGCAGTCATCCATTCTGCAAACATGTTCCCACCAATTCAGCCGATACTGGGCAATCCTGTTGAGTATACTCCTAATATTCAGCTCCTGCCGTATATCTGTGTTTCTTCTATGAACATGGAGAGTATACTTTGCCACGTGCCTGAGTAATCTCATTTCAGCAGCTTTGATGCGACTGGCCTGGCCTTTTATTAAAGTCCAATTCTCAGACCCATAAATAAGTGTGGGAAGAGCCACCGCCTTGTAGAATTTTAGGCGTGTTCCTCTACTTGCTGACTTAAGGGTTCGCCTAATGGTCCCCCACATAAGGTTGAACTTATGCAACTTATTCACAACGTCGTTGCTTCCATTAAAAGACACACTTTAGCCCAGATATTCAAAATTGCTAACTTGTTCCAGGACAGTACCATCTTCAACAATTTTTGCCAGTACGGGATCACTTCCACGAAAAGCCATCACCTTAGTCTTAAGTATAGATATTTGCAATTCAGAGTCTTTGCAGATTAGATTTAACAAATTATACACATCTGCAACCTGTTTTCCGAGTCCGACAGAATAGCCTGATTGTACGCTAACAACAATGTGTTAATTGTAGAGTAACCAATCATTAAATGCTCTAGAAGATACATCTGCCAGTTTTGTATTATATCGTCAATATATAAATTAAAAAGAGAATGTAATATTGAACACCCTTGTCGTACTCAACAATTTATCAGCCCAACTCGCAAATCGCAACTTCGCAGTGTCTTTACAGAAAAATTCACACATCAAAATTGATGATAAAACCGCATAATACTGCTGTTGAAGTCCATAACGGAGCACATTATTCACGATCCACGCAGACACACAATACACGTGTTAGTGCTTACAGCTCTGTTGCCGTGACAGACGGACAAATTGATTACCGTGTAACTTAATTTGCGTGACAGCAAACGCCACATAACGACTTATGTAATACAGCAATACCGCCACCCGCCACCAGCTATAAAACTTCATTCATGTCGCAAGTTACGATTCTGCACAGCGGGCGTTGTAAATAACAGTGGTGCAGAAACACAAACGCAAAGTCTGTTGCAAGCACAAATTAATCATCATCATCTTCTTCTTCTTCTTCTTCTTAACGGTTTTATGCTTTAGCGGTCTGTTCCTATTCCAGAGTCCACGTCTTCTTAGGTCTACCAACTTTTTTTCTACCTCAAGAATTGTAATATTTCGGTATTCTACTTTCTTCCATTCTGTTGATATATTGAATCTGTTTTCTTCTGTATTCTTTAATCCTTTCATTAACTGCAAAAATATCTAAATCACTTCTTATCTCTTCATGTTTTATACTAACACGTCTATTACATCTTTTAACTGCTCTCAGAAAATCCATTTCTGCTGTTTGTATCTTCTGTTCATCTTAATTCTTTGTGACCCAAGTTTTAGAACCATACAGTAGTGTAGGTACTGCCATTGTTTGTACAATTTTATTTCGGTTTCTTTTTACATTTATTTCCCAACGTTCTCCAAATCGTTCCACACATTCTTGGAGTATAAACAAACGAGTAGCGCAGCGCAAGTCTAAGCACTGATATCCACTGCTCACTGTTGCCAACATTAACGAGCGGTAAAGAATCTTGTTCCAGTTTCAAAGGGCTCGTTTATATTTGACGACTTTCGTAGATTTACGATACGTGTATCAGACAAAATCATCGTGCGTTTGAGTAACATTTCAGTTGGAGGAGATAATAGTCGAATCCACATTTTGAATTAGAGTAAAAATTAATGCGGTCTTCCAAACAGATATTTTGGAAATAAAAATTATATAAAATCGATATGAAACAGAATATATTTTTCTTTCGTGACAAACATAATTGAAGGAAACGTAAAGTGGCTTTAAGGTTATTAACAGAGAGAGCTTTTCATAATTTCCAATATGACTCGATTATAAGTATACAAGGTTATGTACTCGGCTGCTGTTTCGAATTAAATCATTATATCCATTGCACTACGGAGACGTATTGTAATGAGTCTGACGCAAGTCGCAGCAAATACTGACTGCACACGGTAATTATCTCAGTGCTTGTGAATTATACAAACTTAATTAAAACTTTCCAGATCCCCTGTCGACTGTTACTGTAGATAAGTCTGCGTCTCATAACGAGACAGTGAATGTCACATCAATCGCGAAATGTAGACTGTTGTTATCACGACTCATACTCCGGCAAGCAATGCTACCCTATTTATTTGTTACAAGCACCGTAGCCTGAATTAATACTGGTAAGTAGTTTTAGGTTCATCTGGCGGATTTTAACATGTCCTGAGTTTACCACACGAACATTATTTAGGAAATGAATAGCAATTTTTCACTTAAGAATGGCATAAGGAAAGATTGCCAGATTGCCAGATTGCCAAGGAGAGTTATGGAATAGACCTCACCAGGAAGAAGGAAAAGAGGAAGACCACCTATTACCTGAATAGGAGGAATTCAGACTATAATGAGGGAACGAGAAACTGAAGAAGATCTTTGGATGGATAAGTGGCAGTGGAAGATGAGAATTCAATCCACTTCTGTAATCTTTGGCGCCGGAAATGGGTACGCATTGTACGGCAGGAATAATAATAAAATAGCATTGTTTTCAAATAATATAGTCATTACTTTACTTTTTACAAAATTGTATAACTAAAAATTCGAAAATAAAGCATTACAGTACAGTAGTGAAGCCAGAATGCCTATACGCAATAGTAGTGTGTGAGGGAGAACCCGGAGCCAGTGGTGGACGGGGGTTGGCGTGGTGGGGGGTGATGACGTCACGACCCTGACCTACCTCAACAGCCAGTGACGTCACAGGACCGACAATGGGGGTCATTGGTCTCCAAGGGCAACAAAGACGCCATTTTTTCAGCTGTCCATGATCTTTCTCAACAGCTGAAACAACGTTGAGTGAGGTCAGTGACGTGGCAGTGGCTGTTGAGGTAGGTCAAGATCGTGAGTTCACCACCACTCCCTCGGTCCACTGGCTCCGGATTCTCCCCATGTTGTACCGGGCGGGCGTGGCGGGCTGTGTGCGAATTTTTCGCAAAATATTCCGCACTCGTTCATTTTGGGCTAGCTCTCGTTCATTTCAGTCTCGTTCATGTCGGTCTTGGTCGCGGACATCTCGAAGTCGATGCCGGTGTCCAGCTCGAGCTCCGGACTATGCGCTCGTGACTGTCGAGACAAGACTGAACGTGTTAGCCAATAAGATCCGTTTATATAGACGGACAATCCCCCTCTTATTCGAGTATACCACAGTGGTTGGTTAACTACCACTGTTTCAGTGACGTCACTCTCCTGTTTCATTGACGTCATGATCAGCTGGTTGTTAGGTCGTTGACCCGTTCAGTAGATCGAGACGTGTCTTCATGATTCAGGAGGCTCTCGTGTTGTGCTGTCTGTTGGTTTGTATGCGTATGCTGGTGGTCGGGGTCGGTGCCGCGCTCGGGGTCGGGACGAAGCGTCGCTCGCGACTTCCGACACAACGGTATAGCGAACGAGCCTCATTTACACAGACGGACAATCCTTCCTGTTCTACTAATGAGTGTAACTAATGCACAACATCCTGTCAACACGTATTGCACCATTTCTGTTTCACAACAATATGATGCAATAGTTATATCGATTGAATTGCGGCATACTGTGTCACGGTGATATGGTGCAACAATACTTTTCCTGTAACCGGTCGAGTATTGTGAAATACACTGACTTAAATTGTTTTTTTTTTTTGTAGTGAATATTGTAATTAGGGTCATACATATCACTGCGGTAATTACGTATAATTACAACAACGGTATGTTCTCTCGTCCATTCCAAGCGACCCATGAGGTGAGACAATATATGCTTCGCTTTGTTTTACGTGGTTTCCCCGTTTCGCAGACATACGAAACAAGCCTACTCCAGCGTTACCAAACACCTAACACGCTAAGAACACAGAACGTTTAACGTGTACAGTGTTGAGTAAAACATCAAACGTACACCACACAATGCTGACTAAAGCTAATTTATTTTTAATTTTTTTATTGTTTTTAAATTTTTTTTATTTTTTTTTCACTTAAATTAATAGTTCGGTATACGGTTGGAATATCGAGAAGCATCTTCCTTTCACGTATCACAAAGATTCTGTTAAATGAAGACGAGTTTACAGGTGTTTCCACCGTGCCAGTGACTCGTCTCGGACAACCTGACCACGTTTATAAGTATTTCTACCGCGACAGTGACGTAGCCGGTTGCAATTGTTCATCTCTCTCTCTCTAGCACATAACGTGAACAAACACGGACAACGCACCTCTATATCCTACCCGATACACAAACATATATACTGAACTACTATACACATACTTATAATAGGCAACATCGCATTGTGTAGTGTAAAGTCACACACACACACACACACACACACACACACACACACACACACACACACACACACACACACACACACACACACACAAATATGCATTAAAATATATTGTTAGACATAACGTTCATGCATAGAGTACACCGTATATACTTAACTACTATACACATGCTTATAATAGGCTACATCCCATTGTCTAGCGTAAGGTCACACATTAAAATCTTTTGCTATACATAACGTTCGTGCACAGAGTACACCGTTGTAAAGTACGTTGTTTTCTCACGTTTACCAACCACTCGCTGTAGAAGAACGCTCTACGCAGCGCGCACCTGGTGAACGTTCCGCCGCTGTTGTCCTGATGTTGCACGATAGGGCACTGTAACGAGGTCGTTAACCGGTCACTCGCCGTCGGCGCGTTCATTTCGTTGAGGTCGATAACTTTGCGGTGGTAGACGCGTAGAAAAGCGGCTTTTTCCGACCCTTTAGTGTAGATCGTGATGAAATTTGCACAGATTTACACGATCGTACGCGACGCGTCCGTGTACGGAATGTAACCGTCATCCTATCTCAGACGGTGATAGCGCCGTTCCAACCATTCGTTGGTTCTTATCGTCTTCGCGGTGAGACGCGATAGTTCGTAAGGAGGCGCGAAAAACGCGACTGTAAAACATCGTGTAGACAGGTCTACCGCGGCGAACTCCTTGACAACGTACTCGTTCTGCACACCGCGGAACGCTTGAATCTCAACAACAGCGGTTCGAAAGTCCTCGTCTTCTCCTTGCGGGCGCATGACGAGAAGTGTAACTATTCTAACGTGTACGCAACGTTTTATAATCAGTCCGCCATTTTGTGTTTTTCCTTCAACGTTCTTTGTCCTTGTGACGATTTTAAATGTATCAAAAAATCGCACAGATTAAAATTTTTAATTTTAATAAGTAAGAGTATCATACACCCTTACCTATACCCAGATTCCTGAATCAACTTGAAACCTTCCAGTACCAACACGCCAAGAAAAGTATTAAGTAGTGAATAATAATAATAATTACTTAAATAATTAAAAATGCGACTAGAGAAATAAAGAAATCCCTAAGTCATAATAAAATAAACATAAAGTATTTATCTTCTAATTAATGAATAAATAATAATAGGAAAAGTACGAACTATTTTCTTAGCGCGTAAATACGCACTAGCTTACTGAGCCCTCTCCCCTAAACCGTACGCGCATTCGGCCGTAGAACGTCGCAATGAGTAGACGTGAGTTTTGGTGTTGTACACATATACGTATGTGTAAGTTCTCTAGAAACATATCCAGCGTGAAATCTTGTTATTGTGAATAATGTAGTGTCTAGAGTTTGTGAGAATATATATAAATAAAATAGAAAAAGGTAGCCAACACATCTCTTAAAAACAAAATCAAATGTAAGTGTAACATAGTTAACTACTAGACTGTAGTACTGCAAAGTGAGAACTATAACTGTAATTAAAATAAAGAAAATGTGAACTACAAGAATCTGCACTAAGAAAAGTGAAATTACAACATTTGGAACTTCAAGTAAACAACCTATCTTCGAGAGCTTCAAGTAAACTAAAAATCAACCCGATGTAGATACACCAAGAACAACGTACTCAACCCGTAGAAGACAACTGGAGATGTCCCAAGAATACAACAACAACCTCAGGTGATATCAAACCACAACTTTTGTAAATTTCCCCTTAATAAGAAGTAACAAAGAACTTTGAAGAACTTTCGCAATGTAATGAACAAATTATCAGATTTGTATATTTTGTAATTTTGTAAGAAGTAATAGTAACCGTAATGTATATATTGATAAATTAATAATTTTGAGAAAATTGAGACCCGGATCCGTGGTATTAAAACTAACAGTTATATGAATAAATTTTGATATAACAAGAATAATATAATTAAGATCTTTGAAGCAGTAAAAGCACTATTTACTAAAATAACTTTCTTTAAAATCAGGAATAATGTTTGATTAATATTTCAATAGCAATAAAGAGATGTTTTAGCTAATACCTAGTGAGTGAATAAGTTTATGCAAACCTTGTCAGTTTCCTATATCATACTTGTTTTGTAATTTGTTAGTAAGAGTTTTACTAACAACGGCAGCTGGTTTAGTTTACTGGTAAATAATTAAACTAGTTCCCGATTTTTGTGTTGTCTTGCCAAGGGGCGGCACAAAATTGCGCAACTCTGCTGAATTTAAAATTGTGTAATTTACTTGGTAAAAAAAAATATTGTTTACAGAGTGTCACGTACAGAAAATTGCAACATAATTATGTAATTGTTGTTGTGTAAGTTTATAAGTCGTTAACGATAAAAAGGACAAACATAAATTTATTCACTCAGAAATAAAAAAAAAAATAAATGAGTAAAATTTTAATTATATAATAATAATATTGGTATCGCGAGTTTGCCGTGTTAAGCAAGTAATAGCTGGTAGGGAATCCATTCCAAACAAGTCAATTCCAAGCCAGTTGGTTCATGTTAAATATGTGTTGAGGAATGTAAACTCTCCCCTTTGTAAGAACCCATCTCATTAATAACCCCTCCTCCCTAAAGCAAACAAAGCCACGTTAGACAAGCTCTTTCCTGTTTTTGTATTGTTCTGAATTACTACCCTATGCAACTATACGACACCCCAAAACAGCTGATTCTTTGTGCTGTTTGTTAAATCAATGAACTTTCCGTATATGAAATTTCTCTCTACTAAAATAGTATTATCGTTCTGTTTTGATTAATTATATATGTCAATACTGAGAATTTAATTGTTGTGAGATAAGTTATGTTGATTAATTAAGATAAGATTACATCCCAAAGCTTAATATGAAATAAGATATATGTGTATGTGTTTAAATGAATTAATTTTATCTATTTTTAAACATTGAGAAAATGAAGTAAAGTAAGTGACATAAGATTTGTCGTTCGTAATACGTTGTGTGTTTAAAGTGGTTATTATCAAAAATGACTCAATTTAACCCCGATTTCTTGTTGAAAGACGAATTAACATATGAAGCATTATGGCGTGGTCTCCCCTACTCTAATGTAACTGTCTCGGAACTTCGCAAGACGTTACGCGAAAATAAACCGGACAAACCTTCATTATTAAGTCGTTTGAGTGTTTTAGATTTCAATAGCGAAAAAGAAACGTGTTATCGTAAGTATACAGAACTAACTTCGTACGCACAAACCCTGCGTGATGAAAAATCCCCCGCAGTAATATTACGCACCACCCAAAGAATTGAGCATCTATACCGTCGTATCACCAATTTGTTGACCTGGCCCGGTGATAAAGATATCCCTCCTGATGTAAAAAAATTCGCCGAGGAAGCATTAAAACAATTACCTGAGATAATACGCGAATTACGTAGACGATCCGAATTGTTTAGATTAGACGAAATCGAAGAAGCAATGACGAAATTAAATATTTCACCTACCCAATCGCCGACTCAAGAACAACCAAACGGTACTGCAAAAATTCAGATTCTGCAGGAATCCAGTATAGATCCATTCAAGGAACGGTTAAGTGGTAGTCAAGTAAATATTCAACCAGTAAACGTTACGTCACTCCCTAATGAACTAGAAAATATGACCCATACCTACGAATTACCTTCTCATTCGCGGACTAATCAACCTGCGGAAAATCCTAGAATGATGAGCCAAATAAATTTAACTCCCGAGCTCTATGGAAAAATAACCCACCCTGTAGAAAGTATTTTGTCCAATATACAAATCACTGATGGGCTGAATATTACTAAGCTCCTTAATTTTATCAAACATATCTTAGAATTAAAGGAACTGCAACAACTAAGAGATAACCAGATTTTGCAAGTTATTTTACCTAAGTGTAGATCTCCATTAAAAGATAGAGTGTTAGAATCCCTAAGGTATAATCAATCGGTAGAAGAACTTCATACCACACTAATAAGACATTTCATTCCCACCGGTATTTACGAAGAATTGAAGCGAAACTTAGTACTTCGTGCACAAGGTACATACGAGAGACTAGCTCATTATATTTCTGAAGTAAGAGAATCTGCTTTATTGTTACAAGTTAAATGGAGCGAACAACAGTTAGTAGACAATATCATAGTAAGACTATCCCCCGAGGAGCGATCTCGACTAGCACTCGTGAAGCCACCTACAACTTTTACGGAACTAGAACTATGTTGTATACATTCGTCCGACGTCTGGTATTCTGACCAGAATAGAAGTGTTTCTATGTCCCAGAGTCAACAAAGAAATTCATTCCAAACAAGACCTATTTGAGATGATACCCGAAACTACCGCGATAAGCGATTCGTAAGTACACATAAAACCCAAAACTATCCCCATGTTTCATACTCTAAACCAAAACCCCGACAACCTACGAGCGAAGTAAGTGAGGAAAGAAGATGTTATAACTGTGGAAAGGCCGGACATATTAGCAAGTTATGTAAACAAAAGCGCTATAAACAGAAAACCGACCAATCAAAAATGTGTGAAGCTGGAAGACCGAAAATCCTACGTCTTCCGAAGCACCAGAAGGAAAGGTAACAACAATACTAAGCGTCAAATAAAGATGAGTAAAAATAAACGCAGAGATCCTTATGTAACAAAATTTATCGAGAAGTGCAACTCTATTGGTGCATGTAAAACAAGTATATGCCAACTACCCTATGTACAGATAGACCTTGGAGCAACGAAAACCCTTGGTTTAATTGATTCAGGATCTACCCGTAGTATAATTAGTAAACAGTTAGCCACCTTATTAGCTAATCATAAACTGATTAAACGTAGCCAAATGGTGAACATAAAGTGTACCACCGCAAATAAACAAAACCTAAAGATATCTCACAGTATTACGGTGAAATTAAAAATTCAGAACTTTACTTGGTACATTCCCCTACTAGTAGCTGAAGAGTTAGGACAGAACTTAATATTAGGCGCGGATTTTATAAGAAAAACTGCTTTAATCCTTGATATATATGCAAAACAATATTTTTTCAGATTTGATCGTACTCAAAAATATCAGTTCGACTCCGAATTAAATAACGACACTGTTAGTGAAACCGCAAATATTCATTCAGAGCCTAATGAATCGAGTCTAAGTCATTTAAAAGGAAATGAGAGACTAAGAATCCAAAAGTTAATAAAAGATTTTTCTGCTGTACTCACCCCCAAGTTAGGATTAACTCATTTAATTGAATATAAAATAAATCTTAGTGACAACAAAGTAATACGACTCCACCCATACAAACTATCTCCGCCCAAGATGGAAATCATGAGAAACCACATTAACAAACTCCTTGATCAGCACGTCATTGAACCATCAACGTCTCCATGTTCATCGCCTGCATTCCTAGTACCAAAAGGAACTGACAAACATAGACTAGTCGTGGATTATAGACAACTAAATAAGAGTATAGAATTTGAATCGATACCACTGCCAGACATACACAGTGCGTTTCACTATTTTACAAAAGCGAAAATCTTCACCATAATGGATCTTAACCAAGCATTCCATCAAATTCCACTAGCTGAGGAATCAAAACATTTAACTGCTTTTGCTGTCCCATTTAATCTATATCAATTTACGAGAGTACCATTCGGTATATCACAAGGAAGTTCAGTATGCAGCCGACTGTTAGAAAAAATTTTCCATGATGTTAAATTTAAATTTGTATATCATTATCTCGACGATATAGTAGTATATAGTGAGTCAATGGATCAACATATTGATCACTTGCGTGAAGTATTATCCCGGTTAAAGAAATCCGGACTGACCGTAAACCCTAGTAAAGTTAATTTCGCAGTGAAACAATTCTCATTCTTAGGTCACATAGTATCAGCCGAAGGTAAGGTTACCATCGATCCCGAACGTACACGCGCAATCCGAGAATTTTTACCTCCCAGAGAAGTCAAAGGTATAGCTAGATTATTAGGTATGATTAATTATTTTCATAAGTATATACCCCACTTAGCAGATATAGCAGCCCCATTGAATGCCTTAAGAAAGAAAGGAACGAAATTCGAGTGGACTACTCAACATCAAGAAGCGTTTGAAACACTTAAAGAAAGTATTATATCCCCACCTGTATTGCAGTTAGCGGATTTCAGTAAACCATTTATCGTACAGACCGATAGTTCAAGTGTAGCATTAGGAGCCGTAATATACCAGGAAATAAATAATACTAGACTCCCGATCAGTTATGCATCCCGGACACTGACCGAGCAAGAAAGGAAGTTCTCAGCCTATGAACTGGAATGTTTAGCCGTAGTATTTGCTTTTGATAAATTCAAACCATTTTTGGAACACAAAGAATTTCTACTAGAAACCGATAATCAAGCTTTATCATGGTTATTAAATCACCCAAAGCAATTAGGTCGTATCGGAAGATGGGTGTTAAGATTAAATTGCTACAAGTTCAAAGTGCAACATATTCGTGGAACTCAAAATGTAGTGGCCGATACTCTATCCCGCATGTTCCAACTACCCAATACAAGATCTGGAGAAGACAATATTGAAACCACTATCGTTAATACACTAATTACTAATTTTCCCCTTGCATTTAAGGATATAGCATATCACCAACAACAAGATCCGAAATTGTGTAAAATAATCGAACAAATAGAAAAAGGAAATAACTCTGACAAATATATCTTGAGTAAAAGAGTACTTTGTTTTAAGAAGGCAAACGGAAAATTACTAAGAATAATCGCCCCGGAAATAATCAAACCCATGTTAATGGAGTACTATCATTCATCTACAATTGGAGCTCATATGGGAATTAGGAAAACGATACATCGTATTCGCAAGGAATACCACTGGGAAAACATGAATAGTGAAATAAAAAGGTTCGTGAAAGAATGCGAAATTTGTGCGCTGAGCAAACCAGCAAGAACCAGTCAAGTCGGAAAATTAATCTCCGAAATACCTACCACTCCCTTCTCGAAAATATACATCGACTATTCTGGACCTTATCCCCGCTCTAAATCCGGAAATACTATGCTGTTAATTTGTGTAGACTCATTCACTAAATTCGTGTGGATGTATCCTATGCGTCGTGCATTAGCATCTACGACAATTAAAATTCTACAAGAACAACTATTTAAAGACTATGGCACTCCTTTAAGCTTAATATCTGACAATGGACCCCAGTTTAAATCGAAAGAATTTAATGACATGTGTTTTAAATTAGGTATAAATCATATTACCGTGACCGAGTACAGACCGCAAGGAAATATAGCAGAAAGATCTTGCGTAACTTAAAATCAGCATTAATATCTTATCATGCTAAAGACCAGACAACCTGGGATCAAAATATTTCGTGGATACAATTTGCATTCAATTCAGCGTATCATGAAGGTCATAAATCAACACCATTTGATTTACTGTACAAGTACAAACCCAACCATCCTTTAACCACAAAGTGGAAAATCAATGAGTTATTACCCCGCGACGTGAATGGGAATAACATACGAAAAATATGGAACGAAGCTCGTGCAAATCTGAGAGCTAATTTACAGAAATCAAGGAAGTATCATGAGAATAATAATAAGCTAATAAAGTATAAAATATGTGATTTAGTCATGTATAAAACTCATCCTATGAGTAAAGCAGTTGATAAGATCACTTCGAAACTATCTTATCGATGGTGTGGCCCCTACCAAATTCGTAAGTTCATCACCCCCGTTACTGTAGCTCTGTATGAACCCAATACAGAAAATTACGTTCGCAGAAGTCATTTGTCTCAAATAAAAAAATGTTTTTCGTGTCAAGATACAGAAGGAAGACTACGAGAAAGATAGAAAACCTAGAATACTATCTAAGTATTAAGAATAAAATATGTTGTATAGACTTATACCGAAATAGGATAAGATTGTGTAACATCCTATACTATAGGTAACTATAAACTCAAAACCCCCTCGTACGAATACAAGCGAGGCCTGATCAACCTTAGCTAATGTCCTGCGAGAATGGTATTATACATGAGAAATCTGATGACAAGTATAATGAAGATGAAGAGAAAGAAAGAAAGAAAAATAATCTTTAGCGCTGTAAACTAAAAGTAATTCTATTGTTCTTACAATACGGTATTATTATTAGTAAAATACTCATGAGTATAACTCCGTAAAACGAGTGAGCAATTCAAGAAAAAACCGGTAGTAGATATAAGAATTAAAATAAGGTAGATTTACGTTTTGTGTATTTTATATAGTAGATGTAGTAGAATTTAGATGTGACATAAGTAAGATAATCGATTGATGAATAGAAATAAGCTGAGAGAGAGAAATTTCAGTATGAAATATAATTGTTTATTAGAATTATATTATTACACCCCCCCGTTTTTCATAGTTAAGTGCAGGAGGATGTGACGATTTTAAATGTATCAAAAAATCGCACAGATTAAAATTTTTAATTTTAATAAGTAAGAGTATCATACACCCTTACCTATACCCAGATTCCTGAATCAACTTGAAACCTTCCAGTACCAACACGCCAAGAAAAGTATTAAGTAGTGAATAATAATAATAATTACTTAAATAATTAAAAATGCGACTAGAGAAATAAAGAAATCCCTAAGTCATAATAAAATAAACATAAAGTATTTATCTTCTAATTAATGAATAAATAATAATAGGAAAAGTACGAACTATTTTCTTAGCGCGTAAATACGCACTAGCTTACTGAGTCCTCTCCCCTAAACCGTACGCGCATTCGGCCGTAGAACGTCGCAATGAGTAGACGTGAGTTTTGGTGTTGTACACATATACGTATGTGTAAGTTCTCTAGAAACATATCCAGCGTGAAATCTTGTTATTGTGAATAATGTAGTGTCTAGAGTTTGTGAGAATATATATAAATAAAATAGAAAAAGGTAGCCAACACATCTCTTAAAAACAAAATCAAATGTAAGTGTAACATAGTTAACTACTAGACTGTAGTACTGCAAAGTGAGAACTATAACTGTAATTAAAATAAAGAAAATGTGAACTACAAGAATCTGCACTAAGAAAAGTGAAATTACAACATTTGGAACTTCAAGTAAACAACCTATCTTCGAGAGCTTCAAGTAAACTAAAAATCAACCCGATGTAGATACACCAAGAACAACGTCGGCGCGTTCATTTCGTTGAGGTCGATAACTTTGCGGTGGTAGACGCGTAGAAAAGCGGCTTTTTCCGACCCTTTAGTGTAGATCGTGATGAAATTTGCACAGATTTACACGATCGTACGCGACGCGTCCGTGTACGGAATGTAACCGTCATCCTATCTCAGACGGTGATAGCGCCGTTCCAACCATTCGTTGGTTCTTATCGTCTTCGCGGTGAGACGCGATAGTTCGTAAGGAGGCGCGAAAAACGCGACTGTAAAACATCGTGTAGACAGGTCTACCGCGGCGAACTCCTTGACAACGTACTCGTTCTGCACACCGCGGAACGCTTGAATCTCAACAACAGCGGTTCGAAAGTCCTCGTCTTCTCCTTGCGGGCGCATGACGAGAAGTGTAACTATTCTAACGTGTACGCAACGTTTTATAATCAGTCCGCCATTTTGTGTTTTTCCTTCAACGTTCTTTGTCCTTGTGACGATTTTAAATGTATCAAAAAATCGCACAGATTAAAATTTTTAATTTTAATAAGTAAGAGTATCATACACCCTTACCTATACCCAGATTCCTGAATCAACTTGAAACCTTCCAGTACCAACACGCCAAGAAAAGTATTAAGTAGTGAATAATAATAATAATTACTTAAATAATTAAAAATGCGACTAGAGAAATAAAGAAATCCCTAAGTCATAATAAAATAAACATAAAGTATTTATCTTCTAATTAATGAATAAATAATAATAGGAAAAGTACGAACTATTTTCTTAGCGCGTAAATACGCACTAGCTTACTGAGCCCTCTCCCCTAAACCGTACGCGCATTCGGCCGTAGAACGTCGCAATGAGTAGACGTGAGTTTTGGTGTTGTACACATATACGTATGTGTAAGTTCTCTAGAAACATATCCAGCGTGAAATCTTGTTATTGTGAATAATGTAGTGTCTAGAGTTTGTGAGAATATATATAAATAAAATAGAAAAAGGTAGCCAACACATCTCTTAAAAACAAAATCAAATGTAAGTGTAACATAGTTAACTACTAGACTGTAGTACTGCAAAGTGAGAACTATAACTGTAATTAAAATAAAGAAAATGTGAACTACAAGAATCTGCACTAAGAAAAGTGAAATTACAACATTTGGAACTTCAAGTAAACAACCTATCTTCGAGAGCTTCAAGTAAACTAAAAATCAACCCGATGTAGATACACCAAGAACAACGTACTCAACCCGTAGAAGACAACTGGAGATGTCCCAAGAATACAACAACAACCTCAGGTGATATCAAACCACAACTTTTGTAAATTTCCCCTTAATAAGAAGTAACAAAGAACTTTGAAGAACTTTCGCAATGTAATGAACAAATTATCAGATTTGTATATTTTGTAATTTTGTAAGAAGTAATAGTAACCGTAATGTATATATTGATAAATTAATAATTTTGAGAAAATTGAGACCCGGATCCGTGGTATTAAAACTAACAGTTATATGAATAAATTTTGATATAACAAGAATAATATAATTAAGATCTTTGAAGCAGTAAAAGCACTATTTACTAAAATAACTTTCTTTAAAATCAGGAATAATGTTTGATTAATATTTCAATAGCAATAAAGAGATGTTTTAGCTAATACCTAGTGAGTGAATAAGTTTATGCAAACCTTGTCAGTTTCCTATATCATACTTGTTTTGTAATTTGTTAGTAAGAGTTTTACTAACAACGGCAGCTGGTTTAGTTTACTGGTAAATAATTAAACTAGTTCCCGATTTTTGTGTTGTCTTGCCAAGGAGCGGCACATCCTGTTCAAGGTTACGTAGCAGCTCGACTACGGTATTATCCGATATCACAGGTTCAGCTTTCCCGTACATAACGAGTTCGTCGTGCAAACGGTGGGCATCACGATATCGCAAAACACGTCCGGTGGGCACACGTACTGTCCTCCCGCACTCGATACCACGCGATCGATGTACAGTTTAATATTCTCTTGTTCATAAAACAAAAGCGCTACGTACGTTTTAATTATCGGTATTAACCGAACAAAACACAACCACTCGCTGTCGTTCATTACGATCGAGCCGTTCTTTTTGTCTTTCAAATGAACACATCCGCGTTTCACGTAAACACTTTTAATTCTATCGTCTTCGTCTCCTTTGTCCTTGTCCTGAAACAAAACTAACTTAACGTCGGACGAACGAGGATATCGAAGACCGTCGGTAATTTAGGAAAATCAACAAGTTCCAATCGATGAAATCGAATAGCACACGTTGCGGACGAGCACCGTTCGTAAACGAAACGCACACATCGTGTCCGCGTTCTTCAAACACTCCGGCCGTTACGTCTCGTCTGTGCGACAACGTGTACATTAGACCTAAGTACACGTCGCGGTGTATCGGTCGCGATTGCTGCTGCTGCTGTTCCCATTCAACGATTTCGACGCCATGTTGTTGGGTAATAACACACAGTAACAACGTTCACAGTAACTACAACGTTCTCGGTCAACTGCACTCTCTCAACTGACACAGGATGATGCAACACTCGGTAATATGTATATAGGTCACAACTTCCTGTTGGTGGTGGTGGTGGTGGTGGTGGGAGGAGACAACTAACCCCGAGTGGTGCTGGTAGTAGTGGGGGACGAAATCATGTGCTTCTGTGCACAGTGTTGGACAGCTGAGTGTATACGTTGAGCGAATCGTGAAGTATCATGCAGAATGCTGTGGTTTCCGCGGGGAAATTTTCCGAGGACTCGAATTCCAGTCGCATTTCGACCGGTGGAGATTTGAGCGACTCGTCCTGTCTGCTACAATCGAAGACGAGTAGCGGTCCAAACGTTTTGCGCATGCGCGTAATCTTCGTGCGACACGGGCGTCTCGGCTAGACGGTTGTAAAAGTGTTCCGACGCGGACTGAGAAACGTCCTCGAACTCACTTTCATCCGTCACGTACTCGTACGGGTAGACCCCCTTCCTGACCAGCATGTCAACGCGTTCTTCTTCGTCTTGTTCGTTTCCGTCCGGTCGCATGCACTGTCGTAATATTTTAAATTTGTATTTCCGCATGTTCTTCACTAGCTTCTCCAACGACGCGTTCGTAAACTGCGCGGAATCGAGAAACCGGAGGGGACCGAGGGACACGGGACACGTACCGCTCGCTGGTAGTGGCTATACACTTGATTTCTTTGTGTTTGAATTTACCGAACGCTTGGATGAGATGGTGGCAATCGTAGCCGCGCAGGTTGTGGAAGAAGACGGGAACGTGTTGCGGCACGTTATAGTTTAAATAACACGCGTTGTGCGCGGCTCCCAGGTACTCGCCCGTCACGTGATCGTGGTTTCGCCCTTTGTCCCCCACGTCGCCGCGCTCGATACTCTTCTTGCACAGATGACACGCGGTGGCGTTCTGAAACTCGCGTTCGTTGTCTTCAGTCATGCGGAGGGGTCTGTCGAAGTCGAGTTCGAGTCGATACGCGTCTTCGCGCAGAGTCCGGAGAAACGTCTCCACCACTTCATTACCGCCGCGGTACAAGACGGGTTCTTTCACGGCTTTCCGCGTCCAATCAAGCAGAAACTGCACGGTACGTGAAGCGCGATGTCCTGCGAGTGCGATCTGTCCTCTTCGCGCGTACATCCGGACACGGGGCGAAGAAAAGATTCAAAGTCCGCGTAAACCGTGTACGGTACTGTGTGACACTTCGTGTAGTCCTTAAAATACATGTGGCCGTGTTTTCCAGTCGGGAGTTCGACTTTTTGCGCTCCGTGCGGCGTGCAGAGTACCTCGTGATCCTCGAGTCGTTTTCGCGCTATTTCAGGATCCGTATTATCGAGAAATCGTTGGAGGCAGTAATTACAAAAGAAAGCCGGATTGTTAGAACTCGTTGTAGTGTGCAACAGCAAACGAGACATGTTTCTAATAACACAGTAATGTTTGAGCCCTTCGTCGTTCACCACTAATAAAAGATTCACGTGCGTCCTACCTTTGGGCTCGGTTATCCGAATAGGGTACACTTCGTCTTTTCTGTATCCGAACTCGATACTGTCGCTTTCGTAACCGAACACGTTCAACGAAATATTCGCGTTTTGTCTTTCAAATTTTTTAATTTGAGTCACCGGCACCGGATAGTCGATCCCCCTCCATATTCAGCTCGTTTTCGTACTGTCTGTATTAAGACACGTGGTGCGGGTTAAACGCTATCGGATGTAACCCGGCTAGAACGAACCAGAGGAAGCATTTCTCGTCGTATAGAATCTGCACGTTCACTAACGCTTTCTTAATCGATAATTTCTTCGGTGTTGGTATGTAACTGGATCCGGCGAGAGGACGATATTTTAACAAGTTGACTTCAACGGCTACGATTCCGTTCTCAACCCATCCGCTACCTTCACGAGTAAACTTCGAAACCGATTCCAGCACTTTATCCACGCACTCCCTGTACTGATCGTTCACGTCATCAGTGTCCGCCGCGGGTAAAACGAGTTGCGTACGCGAACGAAACACTCCCGTCTGCTCCAGTTCGTGATCGGACACGAGTTTTTTTTAATAAGACGCGTACGGCTAAGTACCCCTTGAAACTGTCCCCCATATCGCGTTATTCCGCACGCACGTCTTCCGGAATAATGTCCGCCATCCTCTTCAACAAAACGGATACCATGTCCACTCCGTTTTCAAAGTCGTTTTATTTTATTGTCTTTACACTCCCGTTAAGCGCGATTGTACGTGTTGCGTATACTGCCATGGTTCTGTACACGGATATACAGTATACGAAATTAATTGTAATAAAGTACACTTCTTTTTTAGGTTAGACAGGCACTAGTTTTCAGCAACGTGTCCAGCTGCTAACTAAGACGTGGACAGTAAAATTAGCCTGTATGTAAGGGCTTGCATTGTTGCATGCGCGCGCAGCTGTTAGTACGGTGTGATAAAATTGTTGCACAACCTTTTACTACTAACGTTTTGAATTCTCTTTCGTACAGAGAATGAAGGTCGCCTGTTCCGGATGGGAACAAAGGCTCGTCTGTTCACGTTGTACTCGATCGGCTACAGGTCATTGACATCGTACTGTTTGTATTTTTATTAATCTCATTCCCACGGGAAATGCAAACAATGTGTTCTCTGTTTGCGTTGTACTCGCTCAGCTAAAGGTCAGTGACTCTGTACTGTTTATATTGATCTCATTCCCACGCCGGCGATGGGCATTTGTTTTTAATCTTCCTCAACTGTGTGTGTAATTCCCACGGGTAGAAATTTCCGCTACGTACTCACCGAGCTGTACTCAGAACGATTGCGTCCACCGACGGCTGCAGACGTCTTTGCACCGTGCTTTTTTTTGTATTCTTGTGTGTAATGGAATTATATTTTTTAGTGAGTGTGCTGTCAGGCTACGTTCCTACCTTCATAGTGCATTTATGGACTAGCAGCGGGTTGCGGACAGTTAAAATACCGGCGGGTGAAGACCTCTTGCGCTGTGCTTGTTTTTTTTCTTATGCGTAATGGAATTATATATTTTGGTGACTGTGTTGTTCTCGGGCTGAATTCATGACTTGTAAAATTCCAAGCAAGGAATACATTATGCAAATGATTATATTGTGAAGGTGTTATTTCAGTCCATGGGATGAGTGAGGTTTACGCAGTACCTACAGTATATGTCTACAGAAAAGTAAGTAGGCTACTATACTCCTACTATTTTACCACTTACCTTATATAAAATATAATGAAAACTGAAGACACCTTTTTATTGTGTAAATATTTAATAATTTTGTTTTTCAACAATTCTTTACGAAGAGAAAATATTAAAATATTAAAAATAGTTTAATTATTGTGCCCACTTAGACAGGTATGTAAGTTTAGTTTTATACAGCGGATTGCAACCAATTTTGTACTGAGAACCCCAAAATACTCAACTATGTACAGGTTAAAACAACGTTATTTACTTACTGTAATAATGTTTGTACTATTTCTTTGTCTTTTCTTTCCGATTACATATAATTTACTTTACGCAATAATGGTTATTTTTTATTCAAGTGAGTTTACTTTAAATCCATATACTTTTTATTTGTCATTTAATTCTACGAGCAATGCGTAACGCAAGTTATAAGGAAAGTAAGCGTTGACATGAGCAACCAATTTTTTACGGTTCACTCGCCGTGTTTAAATGTGAGCATAGACATACAAATTTCAACTTTTTTCCCTTCTAAACATATGTGTGTGAGCGCGCGCGTGTGTGTTCATTTCTCTTGCAGAATTCGACTAAATCACGTCATGTACACCTCCGATATGTGTCTTTTTTTTCTGCTTGGAGAAAGTTTTTTTTTTTTTTACATCACTTTTACTTAACTATTTATGTATTGTTATTATTTTTTATGTTTTGTACTGTGTAGTGGTATGTAAATAGTATGTAGTCGTCAAAACTATACTGGATTTAAGCTAATACTAGTAATAATTGTTCCTTGATATTTTCTAAATAACACGCATCACAGAATTCAATTAGTAAATAGAAACCGTTTGTTTGATGGTTAAGTGATGAGAAAATTGTATTTACAAACGTATTTTCGTCGACCTCATTTGGGGTACCCCCCCGCACACACACACACACACAGACCCTTCGCCGGCCGGCCTCCGCGAGGGGTGAAATTATCCAGATGCCTCTTTGTTGAAGAGCAGAGCGTGTAGCATTACGTTTTTTTTTGTTTTCTTTCGCGTGCCATTGAGAAAGGTAAGTCTACATCACACAAGGGGCGAACGCTCGCTCGCTTTTATTTATTTTTTACCGCAATGTTGTATTGCTTTCCTACTTATAATACATTTCTTCAATGGGTTAAGAAGCCTACGAATCACTATCAAAAGCTTTACAATTTTTGTCCTAATTTATCAGTGTCTGTGTCTTCTTGTAAAAGATCGTTTAGTAAACTTAAATTTAATTAAATCGTACGTACGATCAACAGTATCTCAAGACAGAGTGTCAAATCTAGCGATACTTTCATTTGGAAACCACTTTGGTTCGTCTTTAGATTACATTGATTTAATAACCGACTTTGCAGCTGCCCTGCCGACTTTGCTTTGTCCTGGAAAGATACATTTTACAGTGCCTCGTTCTAAATATTTATTATGTATGTATATGTAATCGCTGTTTCAAGACTGAACACTACGTTCAGCTTTTGGTTAAAATGTTCTCTTATTTGTTAATACTTTTAGTTTCAATTTATTTCTTGTAACAAATTATATAATACAAGTATATGATAACAGGTATTTGTACGTGTTATTTTTTGGAACGGTTTCGTTCGTACCTGTTATTTTCAAATACTAGTTTAGCACACCTCTAATGTATACTGAAAACTAGTCATAATATTTTTTGTTGTTACGAGATCTATTTCGGTAGTGCTCAACACGGAATCGGTGCCATCCTAGGTTTCATCAAGAAAACCAAGTTGGAATATCTAACATTATTTATTACATTTTTTTTATATTTTTCATCTTTTTAGTTGTAAGAGGTTGGTAATACGTTTTACTATCTTTTAACAGTGTAAATATTGTGTTCGACAATGCACTTCTTACGGTTTTATATTATTATATGCACGTTATTTTTCCCCTCCTCCTTCGTTTTCCGGCTGCCCATCATTTATACGAATGGCAAAGTGTTGACGAGGTCAGTGTTTCATTGTTCGCCGTCGAAGGAACATCTCTTGCTGACACGCGTCAGCCGAGAGTTTTTTTATTTGATCTGTTACTGTTTATTGCTTAGTTAGTTACGTGTTGTTTGAGCAATCCACTTCTTAGAACTGTTCCTTTATATCACTGTGAGACGGTATGGTGCAATACGTGCTGTGCAATAGTTACACTCATTAGTCGAACGAGAGGAGGGGGATTGTCCGTCTATATAAACGGATCTTATTGGCTAACCCCTTCAGTCTTGTCTCAACACTCGCGAGCGACGCATCGTCCAGAGCTGGACCACGGCATCGACCCGGAGATGTCGGCGACCTACACCGTAATGAAGGGGACTGAAATGAACATGAGCTAGACCGAAATGAACGAGTGCGAAATATTTTGCGAAAAATTCGCGCACACAGACACACACACACGCCACGCCCTCTCGGTACAACATGGGGAGGATACTGAAACAGTGGACCGACGGGTGGTGGTGGTGGTTATCTCAAGATCATGACCTACCTCAACAGCCAGTGGTGTCATTGAAACCATAGACGCTACTGAAACAATAGGCGGAACTAAAACAATAGACGATACTAAAACAATAGACGCTACTGAAACAATAGACGGCACTAAAACAATGAAACCATTGTTTAAACACTGAAACAATAGACGCTACTAAAACATTGGCCCCCATTGTTGTTTCAGTGACGTCACTGGCTATTGAGGTAGGTCAGGATCGTGACGCCATCACCACCACCACCCCGTCCACTGTTTCAGTATTATCCCCAACACACTACTAGTATTAAAAACAAAAACAACTTGGACGTTGAACAGGGAGGTCACAAACGAATCGAAGCTCTCGAATTCTATTGAAGTCTCCAGAAGTACTCTCAGATTATCATGGGTGGAACGAAAACTAATGTTTCAATAGACCTACAGACAATATGAAAAATAGGTTATTAAAACAGATTAATAAGGTACACTTCAAACTTTGGCTACATACCCAAAAGAAGAACAGCCGAAATTTAAAATGTCGGCACTAAAACAATGAAACCATGGTTTCAACACTGAAACAATAGACGCTACTAAAACATTGGCCCCATTGTTGTTTCAGTGACGTCACTGGCTATTGAGGTAAGTCAGGATCGTGACGCCATCACCACCACCACCCCGTCCACTGTAGGAGCTAAAGAGATTCCGAGACAATTTTCGGCGCGACAATCAGCTAGACTTAAAGAGTCAACGGAATATTGAATAAACGAAGCTAAACGGTTAGCTCAGTATAGAGTATTGGAAGGAACGAACCAGGAGCAAATCCACGGATGGATGGGGAAATCCCCCTTTAAATGGGCGTTTCACACGAATGTTTTTCGTCGTTAGTCGTTGTATAGTGGTTTTGTTGACTGGAAATATGATACAAAATTCATATCACGTAATATAGGTACATGATTTTATCCTAGAACTACTTTTAAATTGTAACTGTGTCATACCAGTATGTTAATTTCTGTTTGATACATACCTTAAATGAGTAGTGGACATTATTAGTAGTGGATTTGAGAGCGCCTATTTGTTTAATCTGTCACCGAAAGTGACAGGTTATTCTGGGATCTCGGCGGGGTATAAATATAAGCATTCAGCGACGCTTAGTTTCAGTTTACGTCGGCGATTACTCAGTGCGTTTAAATGCCAACTTATTCAAGTGAGTTTCGAAGTATTGTGGCGAAGCGTTATTGAGTTATAATTGTGCGGGGCTCTGTTAATTGACATTATTATTGCGTGTGGACAAATTTAATTTGAATTATTGTACGAGTATAATCTTGTTGAATAACTTGTTGATTACAAACTATTACTTGTGACAATTTAAACTGTAACTGCATATTATTAACAAAACAATGAACTGACAAACACATGATTTATCCTTGTACGTTAATGAATTCATTGTGGTGATAAATAAGACACTATATTCGTATTTTCACTCTTTCCCATCATGTACTGTATACTTTAAAGAATGGTCCAACTTTTATAATTCCCCCTCAAAGTCAACTCTTCCCTCCACCCCCGAATTGCTTGTTGGACTCGTCCTTGGAATAGACGAATACTATACTAAATCCAAAACTGCCCAACAAAAGGAAAGAGAAGGAGAAGAATTGGTTTGCTAAATTCCAAGTGCTGTATCAAGCAAACAAAATACACTATTTCTTTGAATATAACATCCTTTTTGGTTAGATTTTTGCTCTAAAATTTGGGGTATTCGTATGTTCGATCCGGATCTCAGACTCGTATATGTAGAGGTAGGAAATTACAATGACAACAAGAAGTGTGATTGCACGTAATGGTTACAGGTATTTATTTTTAAAAAATTGTATTACATCATAAATCTAATGGCATTCAGGTGTCCAGGCCGATAGCATAACACTAAAATCACAAATTAAAAAAAAAAACACCCCAAAATTTTGGGGGTCATGTTCATTTGAAAGGGGTCTTGTTTTCGAGCAAATTATTCAATTGTCAACGAATTAATGGTGTAACAACTTATTGATAAACGTAGCTGAGAAAATACGACGGTAGCTTAATTTTGGGTGTTCAAATATTCGCGACTCACGTTTTAGCGATCGCGTTCGTAAAATCTGTCGCGAACAAGGAAATGTTTAAACGTTACTAATTACTAATCGAACAATCCAAATTCAACCGATGAATATTTGTCAGATATTGCTCATTGTCAGTTAAACTAAACTATTTTCAGCTACATTTGTCTATGACGATATTTTTTTTACTTCGTCCCGCGTTCTCGACTGTATGACAGCGTAGCGTAACACTGCCTCGGCCAAAAGGATGATAGTCGGAAGCCTTTGTTGTACTAACGTGTTCTTAAAAGTGTGGCGCTTCACAACACTATCTTTGCACACCAATCAGAATGCACCGTTAGTAAGACGAGAATACCGTTTTGAATCCACGTTAACACGGCGTCGCCACAAATACATCAACCACAGCTTACCACCTTTAACGGAGCCGACCCGTCATTTCGTCGCCATTCTGCTGTCGGTGTAGCCGTTGTTTAATGGTGTCCAGAAACATTTCAATAGCTTAACTACACTGATGCAAGCTATAAAATTAGTTACGACTGATAACAGTTGCTTTGACGCCGTCGTCAACGGTTTGAATGAGGGAATAATAACTGTTGGGGCTTTCAGTCTGTTACCGTCATAACTTTTTTAGTTACATTATCGTTAGTTGTTCCCAGATGCTTTCTCGTGACTTCGATTCTTCAAATAATATAAATGATTAAGAATGTAAAGCACTTCAAGGAAAGCTAACTTGAGCAATGACGAAATACGTATGTAATCTTTTATTTTGATCGAATCTATCTTTAAAATGGTTTGGAGTTTTTACAGTCAACACCTTCTTCTTCTTCTTCTTCTTCTTCTTCTTCTTCTTCTTCTTCTTCTTCTTCTTCTTCTTCTTCTTCTTCTTCTTCTTCTTCTTCTTCCTCTTGCAGAATTATAGTTTTCCTTCCCAAAATCGTCGTCTATCCAATATTCTACTAAATCTTCTTGTCGTTGCTTGAGTCTCGTACAGAGAAATTAGGCGATGGTTGTATTGTACCTTGTATAATACTGGTATTAATAATCTTAAATTGTGTAATTAAATTTTGTTGTTTAATAAAAAGTCTTTGCTCTAATTTTATCTATTTTGTCTGTTGATGTTTATGTTGCGTGTTTATTCCTCGTATTTGTTAAATTTATTAAATCATAATTTTATTTTCTGAATGACTCTTCCTTATCTATTCGAGAATTGACTGAAGAGAATTATTCAGTCCGTCTGTTCTAATTTGAATGTAGCGGTTGGACTGTCCCAAAACAAATTCTCAACGTTTACATTCGATCTTCATCTTAACCCTATTCGTTGAGGTTAATTTTGGTTTCGTTGTTTCTATTATTCTTGCGGCTCACAGACGTCTTCTTAATCTCCGTGAATATAGAACGAATCCTGATTGTACCTTACATTCCAGAAATAAAACACATGGATATGATTTTCGTAATATTAATATTTAATCTTTGCAAAATTAATTCAGTTTAGGAAAAATTGTCATTTCGAGATACACGCTAGCAATAATCGATCTTTTATCTCAGGGTCAATAGTAAAATAAATTAAATATATAAAGTGTGAATTCTTTTGGCTGCTACGAAAGGTTCCATTAATTAATAACAAACAATATAGAGTACATTACAATATAATCGCTTAATACTTATGATCTAATGTGATATTATAAATAATTATTAATGCTGAATAAAATGGCTTTCAATATTTCGTTTCGTTATGTGCGCAATGCATTCTGGTTATGGCATGACGTCATAAAAATGGCCGCCTCGTGGTCAGTTATTGTGTGTAAAATTGTTCCCCAATGTAATTTAATAAAATATGTTCACTTTGTATTCACTACTTCTTACATACTGGTTTTCCTTTTCTTTATAAATCGTCCATCAGTGATCAATTGTGGTGTGAGTTATTGGTGTTACTAGTGATTGTTCATGTTGGATTACTAAAGTTGTTTGGTTAAGATATTTGTAGAATACGTTACAGTTCTTAGTTAGTTTTATTTTAGGCTTCTTCTTGTTAATCACTTGATATTTTCTTATTTTATTACTGGTTGTCGTTCATATTTGGTTAGATTACTTTTGTTAATAATTTCATTACTTTTCTGATTTTTGTTTATAATTTATTCTTCTAAGTTTGGTTCCTGGTTTTAAAATTTGTTACATAATATTTTTCTGCAAGCACTCCTCAGCCGTATTCAATCGTGATTAACAATCAAGTGTCTAATTTCTTCTTTTTATCATAGAAACTGACCAAAATTTCTTGGATTCTGATTGGCCCATCAGGCAAAGTTCAAATGTTACATGACCAAGACCCTTCAATTACATTACATTTTATAATTTGCCTTTAACTTACTATATTATCATTATACAATAATAGTTAGTAAAATGTCTATGTGGTTAATAGGAATAAAATTACAAATCATTTGATACTAAACATGTCCTGGTTTAGTCCTGTAAAATCTAGTATTTGGTGGATTTTCCATTTATCTTATTAAACAATTTATAATGATGGATGACAGTTAACTATGACCCCTTGATATAACATTATTTTAAATTGATTTGCCTGTAACATGAAACTTTTATAATATAAAACAAAACTCTTAATGATACTCCTTATATTAACAATTATAATTTACTACCTTAACTAATTGCACACTGTTAAACAATTTTGTGTGTGATAATTCCTACATCACTATTGTCAATCATGATTGACCACTTCTTAATCTAAATAATAGCACACTTTTCAACTGTAGTTTATGTGACTATTATTAGGCCACCTTTTATGTGTTTATTATCACTTATAGCACTATAAGGTGTTGTGCCTCCTTTTCCACTTTAGTTTATAACAAGACAGATTTTTATTGGCCTATTATACATATAGATCATACACATGTTACATTATGAAATGGTTGTACTCTATATTGTCTTATTAGGTTTATTTATTTAATGTTTGATTATAGTGTTTTATGTTATTTCTATTGATTTACTGCCCTATCTTACTGGGTAAAGTCTGGTTATATTTTGTTAGTCATAGTCAGGTCAATGGTTGGTGTTGTTGATTTAAAGTTGGTTCATTCATTATCTTCCAATTTGGGGTTTCTGTTTATTAGTTGTTGATCATAGTTTTTGGTTCCATCCCTAAATAGGGTTTCAGCGATTATCATTTATAATTATTCTTACAGCGTTCTGTTTCATTACATGGTTAGGCAATTAGTCTAATTTCTTGTCGTTGCTTGAGTCTCGTACAGAGAAATTAGGCAATGGTTAGGCAATTAGGCATAATAGTTATAAGTAAATCATTACGTAAAAAAAAGGGGGATTAGGGGAAATACAAATTGAAAGCCAAGAAAGAAGTGCTTATACCGAATACTGCAACGTTGTACTTAGAAGGATTGAGAAGAGAGAGAGTTTAAACAGAAAGCGGTTACCAGGACGAATACTGCCAGGATGAGTTCAGCATATTGACGTCCATAAATCTCTAGATTCAGATTGAAAGAAGATTTAATTCTAACAGCTGTATTATTTTCAACTACGTCTTGCTACGAGTGACAATAAGAGTTGCTACGTGTAGAACGAGTGACATTTCTAAGACCAGTAGTCGTTTGCATGTTTCTCTACCATTCTAACGTTTCATTTCGAATTTACGTAACTTTCAGACAGGCTCACGTCTAGTCTCTAAGATTTTAATTAGTTTTTGTAAATGACATTAACATAGAGTTTACGTGTGTAAAAAACGTTCTTATAATAATCAACGAAGTATAGTCTTGTGAAGTCTTCATCTCAAATACTTGGGACATTTTGTAGGCAATTCATTCTTCTCCGTCCGTCTTTTCCGATCTTTCCCAACAGGTTAATACTTCTTTCTCTTTAAAAATCTTGTCTGCCCCAACTGATTCTACTAAATCGTTTTGTCCATTGTAAGGGCAGTATTTGATCCCCATAATAAATGTCTTCCTCTATTCGCTCCTCTTGACTCTAATACCTGATCGACCGTATTCAGTTTGCTGTTCTTGTAACACGGCCGTAAACTAGTTACAAGTTCTTGTTTACTAGTGTAAACTGTCTGCAATTGACCGCGTCTCTCATTTTCTTGAGCTTCAAACTCGTCTGTTCCGACGCCACTGTCATCCAAAGTGGTCTTCCAGCTTGCGAATTGTGTCGACGGCCTTCCAGCCCTTTATTAATAAATATTATTTATCGGAAATTCTTCTTAACGCCTGATTAATTAATATTGTTACGTAATGCGGAACGTTCTACAAGTATCTCGGCTATCCCAGCAGAGCCCAGCTGTAATGAATGTGAGTGCGTACATATTGCTGCTGCTTTGTGATGAAAGACGATTACGTGAAACTTATCATGCGTCAACAATCGAGACTATTCCAGACCGTGCGGTCGTCGTATTGAGTTCAAGGACACTGTTTCTAGTGGATTTGAGAGCGCTTGTTTGTTTAACACGTCACCGAAAGTGACAGATTATTCTGGAATCTCAGCGGTGTATAAATATAAGCATTCAGCGACGCTTAGTTTCAGTTTACGTCGGCGATTACTCAGTGCGTTTAAGTGCCAACTTATTCAAGTGAGTTTCGAAGTATTGTGGCGAAGCGTTATTGAGTTATAATTGTGCGGGACTCTGTTAGTTGACATTATTATTGCGTGTGGACAAATTTAATTTGAATTATTGTACGAGTATAATCTTGTTGAATAACTTGTTGATTACAAACTATTACTTGTGACAAGTTAAACTGTAACTGCATATTATTAACAAAACAATGAACTGACAAACACATGATTTATCCTTGTACGTTAATGAATTCATTGTGGTGATAAATAAGACACTATATTCGTGTTTTCACTCTTTCCCATCATGTACTGTATACTTTAAAGAACTTTTATAATTCCCCCTCAAAGTCAACTCTTCCCTCCACCCCCGAATTGCTTGTTGGACTCGTCCTTGGAATAGACGAATACTATACTAAATCCAAAACTGCCCAACAAAAGGAAAGAGAAGGAGAAGAATTGGTTTGCTAAATTCCAAGTGCTGTATCAAGCAAACAAAATACACTATTTCTTTGAATATAACATCCTTTTTGGTTAGATTTTTGCTCTAAAATTTGGGGTATTCGTATATTCGATCCGGATCTCAGACTCGTATATGTAGAGGTAGGAAATTACAATGACAACAAGAAGTGTGATTGCACGTAATGGTTACAGGTATTTATTTTTAAAAAATTGTATTACATCATAAATCTAATGGCATTCAGGTGTCCAGGCCGATAACATAACACTAAAATCACAAATTAAAAAAAAAAACACCCCAAAATTTTGGGGGTCATGTTCATTTGAAAGGGGTCTTGTTTTCGAGCAAATTATTCAATTGTCAACGAACTAATGGTGTAACAACTTATTGATAAAGGTAGCTGAGAAAATACGACGGTAGCTTAATTTTGGGTGTTAAAATATTCGCGACTCACGTTTTAGCGATCGCGTTCGTAAAATCTGTCGCGAACAAGGAAATGTTTAAACGTTACTAATTACTAATCGAACAATCCAAATTCAACCGATGAATATTTGTCAGATATTGCTCATTGTCAGTTAAACTAAACTATTTTCAGCTACATTTGTCTATGACGATATTTTTTTTACTTCGTCCCGCGTTCTCGACTGTATGACAGCGTAGCGTAACACTGCATCGGCCAAAAGGATGATAGTCGGAAGCCTTTGTTGTACTAACGTGTTCTTAAAAGTGTGGCGCTTCACAACACTATCTTTGCACACCAATCAGAATGCACCGTTAGTAAGACGAGAATACCGTTTTGAATCCACGTTAACACGGCGTCGCCACAAATACATCAACCACAGCTTACCACCTTCAACGGAGCCGACCCGCCATGTCGTCGCCATTCTGCTGTCGGTGTAGCCGTTGTTTAATGGTGTCCAGAAACATTTCAATAGCTTAACTACACTGATGCAAGCTATAAAATTAGTTACGACTGATAACAGTTGCTTTGACGCCGTCGTCAACGGTTTGAATGAGGGAATAATAACTGTTGGGGCTTTCAGTCTGTTACCGTCATAACTTTTTTAGTTACATTATCGTTAGTTGTTCCCAGATGCTTTCTCGTGACTTCGATTCGTCAAATAATATAAATGATTAAGAATGCAAAGCACTTCAAGGAAAGCTAAATTGAGCAATGACGAAATACGTATGTAATCTTTTAGTTTGATCGAATCTATCTTTAAAATGGTTTGGAGTTTTTACAGTCAACACCTTCTTCTTCTTCTTCTTCTTCTTCTTCTTCTTCTTCTTCTTCTTCTTCTTCTTCTTCTTCTTCTTCTTCCTCTTGCAGAATTATAGTTTTCCTTCCCAAAATCGTCGTCTATCCAATATTCTACTAAATCTTCTTGTCGTTGCTTGAGTCTCGTACAGAGAAATTAGGCGATGGTTGTATTGTACCTTGTATAATACTGGTATTAATAATCTTAAATTGTGTAATTAAATTTTGTTGTTTAATAAAAAGTCTTTGCTCTAATTTTATCTATTTTGTCTGTTGATGTTTATGTTGCGTGTTTATTCCTCGTATTTGTTAAATTTATTAAATCATAATTTTATTTTCTGAATGACTCTTCCTTATCTATTCGAGAATTGACTGAAGAGAATTATTCAGTCCGTCTGTTCTAATTTGAATGTAGCGGTTGGACTGTCCCAAAACAAATTCTCAACGTTTACATTCGATCTTCATCTTAACCCTATTCGTTGAGGTTAATTTTGGTTTCGTTGTTTCTATTATTCTTGCGGCTCACAGACGTCTTCTTAATCTCCGTGAATATAGAACGAATCCTGATTGTACCTTACATTCGAGAAATAAAACACATGGATATGATTTTCGTAATATTAATATTTAATCTTTGCAAAATTAATTCAGTTTAGGAAAAATTGTCATTTCGAGATACACGCTAGCAATAATCGATCTTTTATCTCAGGGTCAATAGTAAAATAAATTAAATATATAAAGTGTGAATTCTTTTGGCTGCTACGAAAGGTTCCATTAATTAATAACAAACAATATAGAGTACATTACAATATAATCGCTTAATACTTATGATCTAATGTGATATTATAAATAATTATTAATGTTGAATAAAGTGGCTTTCAATATTTCGTTTCGTTATGTGCGCAATGCATTCTGGTTATGGCATGACGTCATAAAAATGGCCGCCTCGTGGTCAGTTATTGTGTGTAAAATTGTTCCCCAATGTAATTTAATAAAATATGTTCACTTTGTATTCACTACTTCTTACATACTGGTTTTCCTTTTCTTTATAAATCGTCCATCAGTGATCAATTGTGGTGTGAGTTATTGGTGTTACTAGTGATTGTTCATGTTGGATTACTAAAGTTGTTTGGTTAAGATATTTGTAGAATACGTTACAGTTCTTAGTTAGTTTTATTTTAGGCTTCTTCTTGTTAATCACTTGATATTTTCTTATTTTATTACTGGTTGTCGTTCATATTTGGTTAGATTACTTTTGTTAATAATTTCATTACTTTTCTGATTTTTGTTTATAATTTATTCTTCTAAGTTTGGTTCCTGGTTTTAAAATTTGTTACATAATATTTTTCTGCAAGCACTCCTCAGCCGTATTCAATCGTGATTAACAATCAAGTGTCTAATTTCTTCTTTTTATCATAGAAACTGACCAAAATTTCTTGGATTCTGATTGGCCCATCAGGCAAAGTTCAAATGTTACATGACCAAGACCCTTCAATTACATTACATTTTATAATTTGCCTTTAAATTACTATATTATCATTATACAATAATAGTTAGTACAATGTCTATGTGGTTAATAGGAATAAAATTACAAATCATTTGATACTAAACATGTCCTGGTTTAGTCCTGTCAAATCTAGTATTTGGTGGATTTTCCATTTATCTTATTAAACAATTTATAATGATGGATGACAGTTAACTATGACCCCTTGATATAACATTATTTTAAATTGATTTGCCTGTAACATGAAACTTTTATAATATAAAACAAAACTCTTAATGATACTCCTTATATTAACAATTATAATTTACTACCTTAACTAATTGCACACTGTTAAACAATTTTGTGTGTGATAATTCCTACATCACTATTGTCAATCATGATTGACCACTTCTTAATCTAAATAATAGCACACTTTTCAACTGTAGTTTATGTGACTATTATTAGGCCACCTTTTATGTGTTTATTATCACTTATAGCACTATAAGGTGTTGTGCCTCCTTTTCCACTTTAGTTTATAACAAGACAGATTTTTATTGGCCTATTATACATATAGATCATACACATGTTACATTATGAAATGGTTGTACTCTATATTGTCTTATTAGGTTTATTTATTTAATGTTTGATTATAGTGTTTTATGTTATTTCTATTGATTTACTGCCCTATCTTACTGGGTAAAGTCTGGTTATATTTTGTTAGTCATAGTCAGGTCAATGGTTGGTGTTGTTGATTTAAAGTTGGTTCATTCATTATCTTCCAATTTGGGGTTTCTGTTTATTAGTTGTTGATCATAGTTTTTGGTTCCATCCCTAAATAGGGTTTCAGCGATTATCATTTATAATTATTCTTACAGCGTTCTGTTTCATTACATGGTTAGGCAATTAGTCTAATTTCTTGTCGTTGCTTGAGTCTCGTACAGAGAAATTAGGCAATGGCTAGGCAATTAGGCATAATAGTTATAAGTAAATCATTACGTAAAAAAAAGGGGGATTAGGGGAAATACAAATTGAAAGCCAAGAAAGAAGTGCTTATACCGAATACTGCAACGTTGTATTTAGAAGGATTGAGAAGAGAGAGAGTTTAAACAGAAAGCGGTTACCAGGACGAATACTGCCAGGATGAGTTCAGCATATTGACGTCCATAAATCTCTAGATTCAGATTGAAAGAAGATTTAATTCTAACAGCTGTATTATTTTCAACTACGTCTTGCTACGAGTGACAATAAGAGTTGCTACGTGTAGAACGCGTGACATTTCTAAGACCAGTAGTCGTTTGCATGTTTCTCTACCATTCTAACGTTTCATTTCGAATTTACGTAACTTTCAGACAGGCTCACGTCTAGTCTCTAAGATTTTAATTAGTTTTTGTAAATGACATTAACATAGAGTTTACGTGTGTAAAAAACGTTCTTATATTAATCAACGAAGTATAGTCTTGTGAAGTCTTCATCTCAAATACTTGGGACATTTTGTAGGCAATTCATTCTTCTCCGTCCGTCTTTTCCGATCTTTCCCAACAGGTTAATACTTCTTTCTCTTTAAAAATCTTGTCTGCCCCAACTGATTCTACTAAATCGTTTTGTCCATTGTAAGGGCAGTATTTGATCCCCATAATAAATGTCTTCCTCTATTCGCTCCTCTTGACTCTAATACCTGATCGACCGTATTCAGTTTGCTGTTCTTGTAACACGGCCGTAAACTAGTTACAAGTTCTTGTTTACTAGTGTAAACTGTCTGCAATTGACCGCGTCTCTCATTTTCTTGAGCTTCAAACTCGTCTGTTCCGACGCCACTGTCATCCAAAGTGGTCTTCCAGCTTGCGAATTGTGTCGACGGCCTTCCAGCCCTTTATTAATAAATATTATTTATCGGAAATTCTTCTTAACGCCTGATTAATTAATATTGTTACGTAATGCGGAACGTTCTACAAGTATCTCGGCTATCCCAGCAGAGCCCAGCTGTAATGAATGTGAGTGCGTACATATTGCTGCTGCTTTGTGATGAAAGACGATTACGTGAAACTTATCATGCGTCAACAATCGAGACTATTCCAGACCGTGCGGTCGTCGTATTGAGTTCAAGGACACTGTTTCTAGTGGATTTGAGAGCGCTTGTTTGTTTAACACGTCACCGAAAGTGACAGATTATTCTGGAATCTCAGCGGGGTATAAATATAAGCATTCAGCGACGCTTAGTTTCAGTTTACGTCAGCGATTACTCAGTGCGTTTAAGTGCCAACTTATTCAAGTGAGTTTCGAAGTATTGTGGCGAAGCGTTATTGAGTTATAATTGTGCGGGACTCTGTTAGTTGACATTATTATTGCGTGTGGACAAATTTAATTTGAATTATTGTACGAGTATAATCTTGTTGAATAACTTGTTGATTACAAACTATTACTTGTGACAAGTTAAACTGTAACTGCATATTATTAACAAAACAATGAACTGACAAACACATGATTTATCCTTGTACGTTAATGAATTCATTGTGGTGATAAATAAGACACTATATTCGTGTTTTCACTCTTTCCCATCATGTACTGTATACTTTAAAGAATGGTCCAACTTTTATAATTCCCCCTCAAAGTCAACTCTTCCCTCCACCCCCGAATTGCTTGTTGGACTCGTCCTTGGAATAGACGAATACTATACTAAATCCAAAACTGCCCAACAAAAGGAAAGAGAAGGAGAAGAATTGGTTTGCTAAATTCCAAGTGCTGTATCAAGCAAACAAAATACACTATTTCTTTGAATATAACATCCTTTTTGGTTAGATTTTTGCTCTAAAATTTGGGGTATTCGTATATTCGATCCGGATCTCAGACTCGTATATGTAGAGGTAGGAAATTACAATGACAACAAGAAGTCTGATTGCACGTAATGGTTACAGGTATTTATTTTTAAAAAATTGTATTACATCATAAATCTAATGGCATTCAGGTGTCCAGGCCGATAACATAACACTAAAATCACAAATTAAAAAAAAAAAAAACCCCAAAATTGTGGGGGTCATGTTCATTTGAAAGGGGTCTTGTTTTCGAGCAAATTATTCAATTGTCAACGAATTAATGGTGTAACAACTTATTGATAAAGGTAGCTGAGAAAATACGACGGTAGCTTAATTTTGGGTGTTAAAATATTCGCGACTCACGTTTTAGCGATCGCGTTCGTAAAATCTGTCGCGAACAAGGAAATGTTTAAACGTTACTAATTACTAATACGAACAATCCAAATTCAACCGATGAATATTTGTCAGATATTGCTCATTGTCAGTTAAACTAAACTATTTTCAGCTACATTTGTCTATGACGATATTTTTTTTACTTCGTCCCGCGTTCTCGACTGTATGACAGCGTAGCGTAACACTGCCTCGGCCAAAAGGATGATAGTCGGAAGCCTTTGTTGTACTAACGTGTTCTTAAAAGTGTGGCGCTTCACAACACTATCTTTGCACACCAATCAGAATGCACCGTTAGTAAGACGAGAATACCGTTTTGAATCCACGTTAACACGGCGTCGCCACAAATACATCAACCACAGCTTACCACCTTCAACGGAGCCGACCCGCCATGTCGTCGCCATTCTGCTGTCGGTGTAGCCGTTGTTTAATGGTGTCCAGAAACATTTCAATAGCTTAACTACACTGATGCAAGCTATAAAATTAGTTACGACTGATAACAGTTGCTTTGACGCCGTCGTCAACGGTTTGAATGAGGGAATAATAACTGTTGGGGCTTTCAGTCTGTTACCGTCATAACTTTTTTAGTTACATTATCGTTAGTTGTTCCCAGATGCTTTCTCGTGACTTCGATTCGTCAAATAATATAAATGATTAAGAATGCAAAGCACTTCAAGGAAAGCTAAATTGAGCAATGACGAAATACGTATGTAATCTTTTATTTTGATCGAATCTATCTTTAAAATGGTTTGGAGTTTTTACAGTCAACACCTTCTTCTTCTTCTTCTTCTTCTTCTTCTTCTTCTTCTTCTTCTTCTTCTTCTTCTTCTTCTTCTTCCTCTTGCAGAATTATAGTTTTCCTTCCCAAAATCGTCGTCTATCCAATATTCTACTAAATCTTCTTGTCGTTGCTTGAGTCTCGTACAGAGAAATTAGGCGATGGTTGTATTGTACCTTGTATAATACTGGTATTAATAATCTTAAATTGTGTAATTAAATTTTGTTGTTTAATAAAAAGTCTTTGCTCTAATTTTATCTATTTTGTCTGTTGATGTTTATGTTGCGTGTTTATTCCTCGTATTTGTTAAATTTATTAAATCATAATTTTATTTTCTGAATGACTCTTCCTTATCTATTCGAGAATTGACTGAAGAGAATTATTCAGTCCGTCTGTTCTAATTTGAATGTAGCGGTTGGACTGTCCCAAAACAAATTCTCAACGTTTACATTCGATCTTCATCTTAACCCTATTCGTTGAGGTTAATTTTGGTTTCGTTGTTTCTATTATTCTTGCGGCTCACAGACGTCTTCTTAATCTCCGTGAATATAGAACGAATCCTGATTGTACCTTACATTCGAGAAATAAAACACATGGATATGATTTTCGTAATATTAATATTTAATCTTTGCAAAATTAATTCAGTTTAGGAAAAATTGTCATTTCGAGATACACGCTAGCAATAATCGATCTTTTATCTCAGGGTCAATAGTAAAATAAATTAAATATATAAAGTGTGAATTCTTTTGGCTGCTACGAAAGGTTCCATTAATTAATAACAAACAATATAGAGTACATTACAATATAATCGCTTAATACTTATGATCTAATGTGATATTATAAATAATTATTAATGTTGAATAAAGTGGCTTTCAATATTTCGTTTCGTTATGTGCGCAATGCATTCTGGTTATGGCATGACGTCATAAAAATGGCCGCCTCGTGGTCAGTTATTGTGTGTAAAATTGTTCCCCAATGTAATTTAATAAAATATGTTCACTTTGTATTCACTACTTCTTACATACTGGTTTTCCTTTTCTTTATAAATCGTCCATCAGTGATCAATTGTGGTGTGAGTTATTGGTGTTACTAGTGATTGTTCATGTTGGATTACTAAAGTTGTTTGGTTAAGATATTTGTAGAATACGTTACAGTTCTTAGTTAGTTTTATTTTAGGCTTCTTCTTGTTAATCACTTGATATTTTCTTATTTTATTACTGGTTGTCGTTCATATTTGGTTAGATTACTTTTGTTAATAATTTCATTACTTTTCTGATTTTTGTTTATAATTTATTCTTCTAAGTTTGGTTCCTGGTTTTAAAATTTGTTACATAATATTTTTCTGCAAGCACTCCTCAGCCGTATTCAATCGTGATTAACAATCAAGTGTCTAATTTCTTCTTTTCATCATAGAAACTGACCAAAATTTCTTGGATTCTGATTGGCCCATCAGGCAAAGTTCAAATGTTACATGACCAAGACCCTTCAATTACATTACATTTTATAATTTGCCTTTAAATTACTATATTATCATTATACAATAATAGTTAGTACAATGTCTATGTGGTTAATAGGAATAAAATTACAAATCATTTGATACTAAACATGTCCTGGTTTAGTCCTGTCAAATCTAGTATTTGGTGGATTTTCCATTTATCTTATTAAACAATTTATAATGATGGATGACAGTTAACTATGACCCCTTGATATAACATTATTTTAAATTGATTTGCCTGTAACATGAAACTTTTATAATATAAAACAAAACTCTTAATGATACTCCTTATATTAACAATTATAATTTACTACCTTAACTAATTGCACACTGTTAAACAATTTTGTGTGTGATAATTCCTACATCACTATTGTCAATCATGATTGACCACTTCTTAATCTAAATAATAGCACACTTTTCAACTGTAGTTTATGTGACTATTATTAGGCCACCTTTTATGTGTTTATTATCACTTATAGCACTATAAGGTGTTGTGCCTCCTTTTCCACTTTAGTTTATAACAAGACAGATTTTTATTGGCCTATTATACATATAGATCATACACATGTTACATTATGAAATGGTTGTACTCTATATTGTCTTATTAGGTTTATTTATTTAATGTTTGATTATAGTGTTTTATGTTATTTCTATTGATTTACTGCCCTATCTTACTGGGTAAAGTCTGGTTATATTTTGTTAGTCATAGTCAGGTCAATGGTTGGTGTTGTTGATTTAAAGTTGGTTCATTCATTATCTTCCAATTTGGGGTTTCTGTTTATTAGTTGTTGATCATAGTTTTTGGTTCCATCCCTAAATAGGGTTTCAGCGATTATCATTTATAATTATTCTTACAGCGTTCTGTTTCATTACATGGTTAGGCAATTAGTCTAATTTCTTGTCGTTGCTTGAGTCTCGTACAGAGAAATTAGGCAATGGTTAGGCAATTAGGCATAATAGTTATAAGTAAATCATTACGTAAAAAAAAGGGGGATTAGGGGAAATACAAATTGAAAGCCAAGAAAGAAGTGCTTATACCGAATACTGCAACGTTGTATTTAGAAGGATTGAGAAGAGAGAGAGTTTAAACAGAAAGCGGTTACCAGGACGAATACTGCCAGGATGAGTTCAGCATATTGACGTCCATAAATCTCTAGATTCAGATTGAAAGAAGATTTAATTCTAACAGCTGTATTATTTTCAACTACGTCTTGCTACGAGTGACAATAAGAGTTGCTACGTGTAGAACGAGTGACATTTCTAAGACCAGTAGTCGTTTGCATGTTTCTCTACCATTCTAACGTTTCATTTCGAATTTACGTAACTTTCAGACAGGCTCACGTCTAGTCTCTAAGATTTTAATTAGTTTTTGTAAATGACATTAACATAGAGTTTACGTGTGTAAAAAACGTTCTTATAATAATCAACGAAGTATAGTCTTGTGAAGTCTTCATCTCAAATACTTGGGACATTTTGTAGGCAATTCATTCTTCTCCGTCCGTCTTTTCCGATCTTTCCCAACAGGTTAATACTTCTTTCTCTTTAAAAATCTTGTCTGCCCCAACTGATTCTACTAAATCGTTTTGTCCATTGTAAGGGCAGTATTTGATCCCCATAATAAATGTCTTCCTCTATTCGCTCCTCTTGACTCTAATACCTGATCGACCGTATTCAGTTTGCTGTTCTTGTAACACGGCCGTAAACTAGTTACAAGTTCTTGTTTACTAGTGTAAACTGTCTGCAATTGACCGCGTCTCTCATTTTCTTGAGCTTCAAACTCGTCTGTTCCGACGCCACTGTCATCCAAAGTGGTCTTCCAGCTTGCGAATTGTGTCGACGGCCTTCCAGCCCTTTATTAATAAATATTATTTATCGGAAATTCTTCTTAACGCCTGATTAATTAATATTGTTACGTAATGCGGAACGTTCTACAAGTATCTCGGCTATCCCAGCAGAGCCCAGCTGTAATGAATGTGAGTGCGTACATATTGCTGCTGCTTTGTGATGAAAGACGATTACGTGAAACTTATCATGCGTCAACAATCGAGACTATTCCAGACCGTGCGGTCGTCGTATTGAGTTCAAGGACACTGTTTCTAGTGGATTTGAGAGCGCTTGTTTGTTTAACACGTCACCGAAAGTGACAGATTATTCTGGAATCTCAGCGGGGTATAAATATAAGCATTCAGCGACGCTTAGTTTCAGTTTACGTCGGCGATTACTCAGTGCGTTTAAGTGCCAACTTATTCAAGTGAGTTTCGAAGTATTGTGGCGAAGCGTTATTGAGTTATAATTGTGCGGGACTCTGTTAGTTGACATTATTATTGCGTGTGGACAAATTTAATTTGAATTATTGTACGAGTATAATCTTGTTGAATAACTTGTTGATTACAAACTATTACTTGTGACAAGTTAAACTGTAACTGCATATTATTAACAAAACAATGAACTGACAAACACATGATTTATCCTTGTACGTTAATGAATTCATTGTGGTGATAAATAAGACACTATATTCGTGTTTTCACTCTTTCCCATCATGTACTGTATACTTTAAAGAACTTTTATAATTCCCCCTCAAAGTCAACTCTTCCCTCCACCCCCGAATTGCTTGTTGGACTCGTCCTTGGAATAGACGAATACTATACTAAATCCAAAACTGCCCAACAAAAGGAAAGAGAAGGAGAAGAATTGGTTTGCTAAATTCCAAGTGCTGTATCAAGCAAACAAAATACACTATTTCTTTGAATATAACATCCTTTTTGGTTAGATTTTTGCTCTAAAATTTGGGGTATTCGTATATTCGATCCGGATCTCAGACTCGTATATGTAGAGGTAGGAAATTACAATGACAACAAGAAGTGTGATTGCACGTAATGGTTACAGGTATTTATTTTTAAAAAATTGTATTACATCATAAATCTAATGGCATTCAGGTGTCCAGGCCGATAACATAACACTAAAATCACAAATTAAAAAAAAAACACCCCAAAATTTTGGGGGTCATGTTCATTTGAAAGGGGTCTTGTTTTCGAGCAAATTATTCAATTGTCAACGAATTAATGGTGTAACAACTTATTGATAAAGGTAGCTGAGAAAATACGACGGTAGCTTAATTTTGGGTGTTAAAATATTCGCGACTCACGTTTTAGCGATCGCGTTCGTAAAATCTGTCGCGAACAAGGAAATGTTTAAACGTTACTAATTACTAATACGAACAATCCAAATTCAACCGATGAATATTTGTCAGATATTGCTCATTGTCAGTTAAACTAAACTATTTTCAGCTACATTTGTCTATGACGATATTTTTTTTACTTCGTCCCGCGTTCTCGACTGTATGACAGCGTAGCGTAACACTGCCTCGGCCAAAAGGATGATAGTCGGAAGCCTTTGTTGTACTAACGTGTTCTTAAAAGTGTGGCGCTTCACAACACTATCTTTGCACACCAATCAGAATGCACCGTTAGTAAGACGAGAATACCGTTTTGAATCCACGTTAACACGGCGTCGCCACAAATACATCAACCACAGCTTACCACCTTCAACGGAGCCGACCCGCCATGTCGTCGCCATTCTGCTGTCGGTGTAGCCGTTGTTTAATGGTGTCCAGAAACATTTCAATAGCTTAACTACACTGATGCAAGCTATAAAATTAGTTACGACTGATAACAGTTGCTTTGACGCCGTCGTCAACGGTTTGAATGAGGGAATAATAACTGTTGGGGCTTTCAGTCTGTTACCGTCATAACTTTTTTAGTTACATTATCGTTAGTTGTTCCCAGATGCTTTCTCGTGACTTCGATTCGTCAAATAATATAAATGATTAAGAATGCAAAGCACTTCAAGGAAAGCTAAATTGAGCAATGACGAAATACGTATGTAATCTTTTATTTTGATCGAATCTATCTTTAAAATGGTTTGGAGTTTTTACAGTCAACACCTTCTTCTTCTTCTTCTTCTTCTTCTTCTTCTTCTTCTTCTTCTTCTTCTTCTTCTTCTTCTTCTTCTTCTTCTTCCTCTTGCAGAATTATAGTTTTCCTTGCCAAAATCGTCGTCTATCCAATATTCTACTAAATCTTCTTGTCGTTGCTTGAGTCTCGTACAGAGAAATTAGGCGATGGTTGTATTGTACCTTGTATAATACTGGTATTAATAATCTTAAATTGTGTAATTAAATTTTGTTGTTTAATAAAAAGTCTTTGCTCTAATTTTATCTATTTTGTCTGTTGATGTTTATGTTGCGTGTTTATTCCTCGTATTTGTTAAATTTATTAAATCATAATTTTATTTTCTGAATGACTCTTCCTTATCTATTCGAGAATTGACTGAAGAGAATTATTCAGTCCGTCTGTTCTAATTTGAATGTAGCGGTTGGACTGTCCCAAAACAAATTCTCAACGTTTACATTCGATCTTCATCTTAACCCTATTCGTTGAGGTTAATTTTGGTTTCGTTGTTTCTATTATTCTTGCGGCTCACAGACGTCTTCTTAATCTCCGTGAATATAGAACGAATCCTGATTGTACCTTACATTCGAGAAATAAAACACATGGATATGATTTTCGTAATATTAATATTTAATCTTTGCAAAATTAATTCAGTTTAGGAAAAATTGTCATTTCGAGATACACGCTAGCAATAATCGATCTTTTATCTCAGGGTCAATAGTAAAATAAATTAAATATATAAAGTGTGAATTCTTTTGGCTGCTACGAAAGGTTCCATTAATTAATAACAAACAATATAGAGTACATTACAATATAATCGCTTAATACTTATGATCTAATGTGATATTATAAATAATTATTAATGTTGAATAAAGTGGCTTTCAATATTTCGTTTCGTTATGTGCGCAATGCATTCTGGTTATGGCATGACGTCATAAAAATGGCCGCCTCGTGGTCAGTTATTGTGTGTAAAATTGTTCCCCAATGTAATTTAATAAAATATGTTCACTTTGTATTCACTACTTCTTACATACTGGTTTTCCTTTTCTTTATAAATCGTCCATCAGTGATCAATTGTGGTGTGAGTTATTGGTGTTACTAGTGATTGTTCATGTTGGATTACTAAAGTTGTTTGGTTAAGATATTTGTAGAATACGTTACAGTTCTTAGTTAGTTTTATTTTAGGCTTCTTCTTGTTAATCACTTGATATTTTCTTATTTTATTACTGGTTGTCGTTCATATTTGGTTAGATTACTTTTGTTAATAATTTCATTACTTTTCTGATTTTTGTTTATAATTTATTCTTCTAAGTTTGGTTCCTGGTTTTAAAATTTGTTACATAATATTTTTCTGCAAGCACTCCTCAGCCGTATTCAATCGTGATTAACAATCAAGTGTCTAATTTCTTCTTTTCATCATAGAAACTGACCAAAATTTCTTGGATTCTGATTGGCCCATCAGGCAAAGTTCAAATGTTACATGACCAAGACCCTTCAATTACATTACATTTTATAATTTGCCTTTAAATTACTATATTATCATTATACAATAATAGTTAGTACAATGTCTATGTGGTTAATAGGAATAAAATTACAAATCATTTGATACTAAACATGTCCTGGTTTAGTCCTGTCAAATCTAGTATTTGGTGGATTTTCCATTTATCTTATTAAACAATTTATAATGATGGATGACAGTTAACTATGACCCCTTGATATAACATTATTTTAAATTGATTTGCCTGTAACATGAAACTTTTATAATATAAAACAAAACTCTTAATGATACTCCTTATATTAACAATTATAATTTACTACCTTAACTAATTGCACACTGTTAAACAATTTTGTGTGTGATAATTCCTACATCACTATTGTCAATCATGATTGACCACTTCTTAATCTAAATAATAGCACACTTTTCAACTGTAGTTTATGTGACTATTATTAGGCCACCTTTTATGTGTTTATTATCACTTATAGCACTATAAGGTGTTGTGCCTCCTTTTCCACTTTAGTTTATAACAAGACAGATTTTTATTGGCCTATTATACATATAGATCATACACATGTTACATTATGAAATGGTTGTACTCTATATTGTCTTATTAGGTTTATTTATTTAATGTTTGATTATAGTGTTTTATGTTATTTCTATTGATTTACTGCCCTATCTTACTGGGTAAAGTCTGGTTATATTTTGTTAGTCATAGTCAGGTCAATGGTTGGTGTTGTTGATTTAAAGTTGGTTCATTCATTATCTTCCAATTTGGGGTTTCTGTTTATTAGTTGTTGATCATAGTTTTTGGTTCCATCCCTAAATAGGGTTTCAGCGATTATCATTTATAATTATTCTTACAGCGTTCTGTTTCATTACATGGTTAGGCAATTAGTCTAATTTCTTGTCGTTGCTTGAGTCTCGTACAGAGAAATTAGGCAATGGTTAGGCAATTAGGCATAATAGTTATAAGTAAATCATTACGTAAAAAAAAGGGGGATTAGGGGAAATACAAATTGAAAGCCAAGAAAGAAGTGCTTATACCGAATACTGCAACGTTGTATTTAGAAGGATTGAGAAGAGAGAGAGTTTAAACAGAAAGCGGTTACCAGGACGAATACTGCCAGGATGAGTTCAGCATATTGACGTCCATAAATCTCTAGATTCAGATTGAAAGAAGATTTAATTCTAACAGCTGTATTATTTTCAACTACGTCTTGCTACGAGTGACAATAAGAGTTGCTACGTGTAGAACGAGTGACATTTCTAAGACCAGTAGTCGTTTGCATGTTTCTCTACCATTCTAACGTTTCATTTCGAATTTACGTAACTTTCAGACAGGCTCACGTCTAGTCTCTAAGATTTTAATTAGTTTTTGTAAATGACATTAACATAGAGTTTACGTGTGTAAAAAACGTTCTTATAATAATCAACGAAGTATAGTCTTGTGAAGTCTTCATCTCAAATACTTGGGACATTTTGTAGGCAATTCATTCTTCTCCGTCCGTCTTTTCCGATCTTTCCCAACAGGTTAATACTTCTTTCTCTTTAAAAATCTTGTCTGCCCCAACTGATTCTACTAAATCGTTTTGTCCATTGTAAGGGCAGTATTTGATCCCCATAATAAATGTCTTCCTCTATTCGCTCCTCTTGACTCTAATACCTGATCGACCGTATTCAGTTTGCTGTTCTTGTAACACGGCCGTAAACTAGTTACAAGTTCTTGTTTACTAGTGTAAACTGTCTGCAATTGACCGCGTCTCTCATTTTCTTGAGCTTCAAACTCGTCTGTTCCGACGCCACTGTCATCCAAAGTGGTCTTCCAGCTTGCGAATTGTGTCGACGGCCTTCCAGCCCTTTATTAATAAATATTATTTATCGGAAATTCTTCTTAACGCCTGATTAATTAATATTGTTACGTAATGCGGAACGTTCTACAAGTATCTCGGCTATCCCAGCAGAGCCCAGCTGTAATGAATGTGAGTGCGTACATATTGCTGCTGCTTTGTGATGAAAGACGATTACGTGAAACTTATCATGCGTCAACAATCGAGACTATTCCAGACCGTGCGGTCGTCGTATTGAGTTCAAGGACACTGTTTCTAGTGGATTTGAGAGCGCTTGTTTGTTTAACACGTCACCGAAAGTGACAGATTATTCTGGAATCTCAGCGGGGTATAAATATAAGCATTCAGCGACGCTTAGTTTCAGTTTACGTCGGCGATTACTCAGTGCGTTTAAGTGCCAACTTATTCAAGTGAGTTTCGAAGTATTGTGGCGAAGCGTTATTGAGTTATAATTGTGCGGGACTCTGTTAGTTGACATTATTATTGCGTGTGGACAAATTTAATTTGAATTATTGTACGAGTATAATCTTGTTGAATAACTTGTTGATTACAAACTATTACTTGTGACAAGTTAAACTGTAACTGCATATTATTAACAAAACAATGAACTGACAAACACATGATTTATCCTTGTACGTTAATGAATTCATTGTGGTGATAAATAAGACACTATATTCGTGTTTTCACTCTTTCCCATCATGTACTGTATACTTTAAAGAACTTTTATAATTCCCCCTCAAAGTCAACTCTTCCCTCCACCCCCGAATTGCTTGTTGGACTCGTCCTTGGAATAGACGAATACTATACTAAATCCAAAACTGCCCAACAAAAGGAAAGAGAAGGAGAAGAATTGGTTTGCTAAATTCCAAGTGCTGTATCAAGCAAACAAAATACACTATTTCTTTGAATATAACATCCTTTTTGGTTAGATTTTTGCTCTAAAATTTGGGGTATTCGTATATTCGATCCGGATCTCAGACTCGTATATGTAGAGGTAGGAAATTACAATGACAACAAGAAGTGTGATTGCACGTAATGGTTACAGGTATTTATTTTTAAAAAATTGTATTACATCATAAATCTAATGGCATTCAGGTGTCCAGGCCGATAACATAACACTAAAATCACAAATTAAAAAAAAAACACCCCAAAATTTTGGGGGTCATGTTCATTTGAAAGGGGTCTTGTTTTCGAGCAAATTATTCAATTGTCAACGAATTAATGGTGTAACAACTTATTGATAAAGGTAGCTGAGAAAATACGACGGTAGCTTAATTTTGGGTGTTAAAATATTCGCGACTCACGTTTTAGCGATCGCGTTCGTAAAATCTGTCGCGAACAAGGAAATGTTTAAACGTTACTAATTACTAATACGAACAATCCAAATTCAACCGATGAATATTTGTCAGATATTGCTCATTGTCAGTTAAACTAAACTATTTTCAGCTACATTTGTCTATGACGATATTTTTTTTACTTCGTCCCGCGTTCTCGACTGTATGACAGCGTAGCGTAACACTGCCTCGGCCAAAAGGATGATAGTCGGAAGCCTTTGTTGTACTAACGTGTTCTTAAAAGTGTGGCGCTTCACAACACTATCTTTGCACACCAATCAGAATGCACCGTTAGTAAGACGAGAATACCGTTTTGAATCCACGTTAACACGGCGTCGCCACAAATACATCAACCACAGCTTACCACCTTCAACGGAGCCGACCCGCCATGTCGTCGCCATTCTGCTGTCGGTGTAGCCGTTGTTTAATGGTGTCCAGAAACATTTCAATAGCTTAACTACACTGATGCAAGCTATAAAATTAGTTACGACTGATAACAGTTGCTTTGACGCCGTCGTCAACGGTTTGAATGAGGGAATAATAACTGTTGGGGCTTTCAGTCTGTTACCGTCATAACTTTTTTAGTTACATTATCGTTAGTTGTTCCCAGATGCTTTCTCGTGACTTCGATTCGTCAAATAATATAAATGATTAAGAATGCAAAGCACTTCAAGGAAAGCTAAATTGAGCAATGACGAAATACGTATGTAATCTTTTATTTTGATCGAATCTATCTTTAAAATGGTTTGGAGTTTTTACAGTCAACACCTTCTTCTTCTTCTTCTTCTTCTTCTTCTTCTTCTTCTTCTTCTTCTTCTTCTTCTTCTTCTTCTTCTTCTTCTTCCTCTTGCAGAATTATAGTTTTCCTTGCCAAAATCGTCGTCTATCCAATATTCTACTAAATCTTCTTGTCGTTGCTTGAGTCTCGTACAGAGAAATTAGGCGATGGTTGTATTGTACCTTGTATAATACTGGTATTAATAATCTTAAATTGTGTAATTAAATTTTGTTGTTTAATAAAAAGTCTTTGCTCTAATTTTATCTATTTTGTCTGTTGATGTTTATGTTGCGTGTTTATTCCTCGTATTTGTTAAATTTATTAAATCATAATTTTATTTTCTGAATGACTCTTCCTTATCTATTCGAGAATTGACTGAAGAGAATTATTCAGTCCGTCTGTTCTAATTTGAATGTAGCGGTTGGACTGTCCCAAAACAAATTCTCAACGTTTACATTCGATCTTCATCTTAACCCTATTCGTTGAGGTTAATTTTGGTTTCGTTGTTTCTATTATTCTTGCGGCTCACAGACGTCTTCTTAATCTCCGTGAATATAGAACGAATCCTGATTGTACCTTACATTCGAGAAATAAAACACATGGATATGATTTTCGTAATATTAATATTTAATCTTTGCAAAATTAATTCAGTTTAGGAAAAATTGTCATTTCGAGATACACGCTAGCAATAATCGATCTTTTATCTCAGGGTCAATAGTAAAATAAATTAAATATATAAAGTGTGAATTCTTTTGGCTGCTACGAAAGGTTCCATTAATTAATAACAAACAATATAGAGTACATTACAATATAATCGCTTAATACTTATGATCTAATGTGATATTATAAATAATTATTAATGTTGAATAAAGTGGCTTTCAATATTTCGTTTCGTTATGTGCGCAATGCATTCTGGTTATGGCATGACGTCATAAAAATGGCCGCCTCGTGGTCAGTTATTGTGTGTAAAATTGTTCCCCAATGTAATTTAATAAAATATGTTCACTTTGTATTCACTACTTCTTACATACTGGTTTTCCTTTTCTTTATAAATCGTCCATCAGTGATCAATTGTGGTGTGAGTTATTGGTGTTACTAGTGATTGTTCATGTTGGATTACTAAAGTTGTTTGGTTAAGATATTTGTAGAATACGTTACAGTTCTTAGTTAGTTTTATTTTAGGCTTCTTCTTGTTAATCACTTGATATTTTCTTATTTTATTACTGGTTGTCGTTCATATTTGGTTAGATTACTTTTGTTAATAATTTCATTACTTTTCTGATTTTTGTTTATAATTTATTCTTCTAAGTTTGGTTCCTGGTTTTAAAATTTGTTACATAATATTTTTCTGCAAGCACTCCTCAGCCGTATTCAATCGTGATTAACAATCAAGTGTCTAATTTCTTCTTTTCATCATAGAAACTGACCAAAATTTCTTGGATTCTGATTGGCCCATCAGGCAAAGTTCAAATGTTACATGACCAAGACCCTTCAATTACATTACATTTTATAATTTGCCTTTAAATTACTATATTATCATTATACAATAATAGTTAGTACAATGTCTATGTGGTTAATAGGAATAAAATTACAAATCATTTGATACTAAACATGTCCTGGTTTAGTCCTGTCAAATCTAGTATTTGGTGGATTTTCCATTTATCTTATTAAACAATTTATAATGATGGATGACAGTTAACTATGACCCCTTGATATAACATTATTTTAAATTGATTTGCCTGTAACATGAAACTTTTATAATATAAAACAAAACTCTTAATGATACTCCTTATATTAACAATTATAATTTACTACCTTAACTAATTGCACACTGTTAAACAATTTTGTGTGTGATAATTCCTACATCACTATTGTCAATCATGATTGACCACTTCTTAATCTAAATAATAGCACACTTTTCAACTGTAGTTTATGTGACTATTATTAGGCCACCTTTTATGTGTTTATTATCACTTATAGCACTATAAGGTGTTGTGCCTCCTTTTCCACTTTAGTTTATAACAAGACAGATTTTTATTGGCCTATTATACATATAGATCATACACATGTTACATTATGAAATGGTTGTACTCTATATTGTCTTATTAGGTTTATTTATTTAATGTTTGATTATAGTGTTTTATGTTATTTCTATTGATTTACTGCCCTATCTTACTGGGTAAAGTCTGGTTATATTTTGTTAGTCATAGTCAGGTCAATGGTTGGTGTTGTTGATTTAAAGTTGGTTCATTCATTATCTTCCAATTTGGGGTTTCTGTTTATTAGTTGTTGATCATAGTTTTTGGTTCCATCCCTAAATAGGGTTTCAGCGATTATCATTTATAATTATTCTTACAGCGTTCTGTTTCATTACATGGTTAGGCAATTAGTCTAATTTCTTGTCGTTGCTTGAGTCTCGTACAGAGAAATTAGGCAATGGTTAGGCAATTAGGCATAATAGTTATAAGTAAATCATTACGTAAAAAAAAGGGGGATTAGGGGAAATACAAATTGAAAGCCAAGAAAGAAGTGCTTATACCGAATACTGCAACGTTGTATTTAGAAGGATTGAGAAGAGAGAGAGTTTAAACAGAAAGCGGTTACCAGGACGAATACTGCCAGGATGAGTTCAGCATATTGACGTCCATAAATCTCTAGATTCAGATTGAAAGAAGATTTAATTCTAACAGCTGTATTATTTTCAACTACGTCTTGCTACGAGTGACAATAAGAGTTGCTACGTGTAGAACGAGTGACATTTCTAAGACCAGTAGTCGTTTGCATGTTTCTCTACCATTCTAACGTTTCATTTCGAATTTACGTAACTTTCAGACAGGCTCACGTCTAGTCTCTAAGATTTTAATTAGTTTTTGTAAATGACATTAACATAGAGTTTACGTGTGTAAAAAACGTTCTTATAATAATCAACGAAGTATAGTCTTGTGAAGTCTTCATCTCAAATACTTGGGACATTTTGTAGGCAATTCATTCTTCTCCGTCCGTCTTTTCCGATCTTTCCCAACAGGTTAATACTTCTTTCTCTTTAAAAATCTTGTCTGCCCCAACTGATTCTACTAAATCGTTTTGTCCATTGTAAGGGCAGTATTTGATCCCCATAATAAATGTCTTCCTCTATTCGCTCCTCTTGACTCTAATACCTGATCGACCGTATTCAGTTTGCTGTTCTTGTAACACGGCCGTAAACTAGTTACAAGTTCTTGTTTACTAGTGTAAACTGTCTGCAATTGACCGCGTCTCTCATTTTCTTGAGCTTCAAACTCGTCTGTTCCGACGCCACTGTCATCCAAAGTGGTCTTCCAGCTTGCGAATTGTGTCGACGGCCTTCCAGCCCTTTATTAATAAATATTATTTATCGGAAATTCTTCTTAACGCCTGATTAATTAATATTGTTACGTAATGCGGAACGTTCTACAAGTATCTCGGCTATCCCAGCAGAGCCCAGCTGTAATGAATGTGAGTGCGTACATATTGCTGCTGCTTTGTGATGAAAGACGATTACGTGAAACTTATCATGCGTCAACAATCGAGACTATTCCAGACCGTGCGGTCGTCGTATTGAGTTCAAGGACACTGTTTCTAGTGGATTTGAGAGCGCTTGTTTGTTTAACACGTCACCGAAAGTGACAGATTATTCTGGAATCTCAGCGGGGTATAAATATAAGCATTCAGCGACGCTTAGTTTCAGTTTACGTCGGCGATTACTCAGTGCGTTTAAGTGCCAACTTATTCAAGTGAGTTTCGAAGTATTGTGGCGAAGCGTTATTGAGTTATAATTGTGCGGGACTCTGTTAGTTGACATTATTATTGCGTGTGGACAAATTTAATTTGAATTATTGTACGAGTATAATCTTGTTGAATAACTTGTTGATTACAAACTATTACTTGTGACAAGTTAAACTGTAACTGCATATTATTAACAAAACAATGAACTGACAAACACATGATTTATCCTTGTACGTTAATGAATTCATTGTGGTGATAAATAAGACACTATATTCGTGTTTTCACTCTTTCCCATCATGTACTGTATACTTTAAAGAACTTTTATAATTCCCCCTCAAAGTCAACTCTTCCCTCCACCCCCGAATTGCTTGTTGGACTCGTCCTTGGAATAGACGAATACTATACTAAATCCAAAACTGCCCAACAAAAGGAAAGAGAAGGAGAAGAATTGGTTTGCTAAATTCCAAGTGCTGTATCAAGCAAACAAAATACACTATTTCTTTGAATATAACATCCTTTTTGGTTAGATTTTTGCTCTAAAATTTGGGGTATTCGTATATTCGATCCGGATCTCAGACTCGTATATGTAGAGGTAGGAAATTACAATGACAACAAGAAGTGTGATTGCACGTAATGGTTACAGGTATTTATTTTTAAAAAATTGTATTACATCATAAATCTAATGGCATTCAGGTGTCCAGGCCGATAACATAACACTAAAATCACAAATTAAAAAAAAAACACCCCAAAATTTTGGGGGTCATGTTCATTTGAAAGGGGTCTTGTTTTCGAGCAAATTATTCAATTGTCAACGAATTAATGGTGTAACAACTTATTGATAAAGGTAGCTGAGAAAATACGACGGTAGCTTAATTTTGGGTGTTAAAATATTCGCGACTCACGTTTTAGCGATCGCGTTCGTAAAATCTGTCGCGAACAAGGAAATGTTTAAACGTTACTAATTACTAATACGAACAATCCAAATTCAACCGATGAATATTTGTCAGATATTGCTCATTGTCAGTTAAACTAAACTATTTTCAGCTACATTTGTCTATGACGATATTTTTTTTACTTCGTCCCGCGTTCTCGACTGTATGACAGCGTAGCGTAACACTGCCTCGGCCAAAAGGATGATAGTCGGAAGCCTTTGTTGTACTAACGTGTTCTTAAAAGTGTGGCGCTTCACAACACTATCTTTGCACACCAATCAGAATGCACCGTTAGTAAGACGAGAATACCGTTTTGAATCCACGTTAACACGGCGTCGCCACAAATACATCAACCACAGCTTACCACCTTCAACGGAGCCGACCCGCCATGTCGTCGCCATTCTGCTGTCGGTGTAGCCGTTGTTTAATGGTGTCCAGAAACATTTCAATAGCTTAACTACACTGATGCAAGCTATAAAATTAGTTACGACTGATAACAGTTGCTTTGACGCCGTCGTCAACGGTTTGAATGAGGGAATAATAACTGTTGGGGCTTTCAGTCTGTTACCGTCATAACTTTTTTAGTTACATTATCGTTAGTTGTTCCCAGATGCTTTCTCGTGACTTCGATTCGTCAAATAATATAAATGATTAAGAATGCAAAGCACTTCAAGGAAAGCTAAATTGAGCAATGACGAAATACGTATGTAATCTTTTATTTTGATCGAATCTATCTTTAAAATGGTTTGGAGTTTTTACAGTCAACACCTTCTTCTTCTTCTTCTTCTTCTTCTTCTTCTTCTTCTTCTTCTTCTTCTTCTTCTTCTTCTTCCTCTTGCAGAATTATAGTTTTCCTTGCCAAAATCGTCGTCTATCCAATATTCTACTAAATCTTCTTGTCGTTGCTTGAGTCTCGTACAGAGAAATTAGGCGATGGTTGTATTGTACCTTGTATAATACTGGTATTAATAATCTTAAATTGTGTAATTAAATTTTGTTGTTTAATAAAAAGTCTTTGCTCTAATTTTATCTATTTTGTCTGTTGATGTTTATGTTGCGTGTTTATTCCTCGTATTTGTTAAATTTATTAAATCATAATTTTATTTTCTGAATGACTCTTCCTTATCTATTCGAGAATTGACTGAAGAGAATTATTCAGTCCGTCTGTTCTAATTTGAATGTAGCGGTTGGACTGTCCCAAAACAAATTCTCAACGTTTACATTCGATCTTCATCTTAACCCTATTCGTTGAGGTTAATTTTGGTTTCGTTGTTTCTATTATTCTTGCGGCTCACAGACGTCTTCTTAATCTCCGTGAATATAGAACGAATCCTGATTGTACCTTACATTCGAGAAATAAAACACATGGATATGATTTTCGTAATATTAATATTTAATCTTTGCAAAATTAATTCAGTTTAGGAAAAATTGTCATTTCGAGATACACGCTAGCAATAATCGATCTTTTATCTCAGGGTCAATAGTAAAATAAATTAAATATATAAAGTGTGAATTCTTTTGGCTGCTACGAAAGGTTCCATTAATTAATAACAAACAATATAGAGTACATTACAATATAATCGCTTAATACTTATGATCTAATGTGATATTATAAATAATTATTAATGTTGAATAAAGTGGCTTTCAATATTTCGTTTCGTTATGTGCGCAATGCATTCTGGTTATGGCATGACGTCATAAAAATGGCCGCCTCGTGGTCAGTTATTGTGTGTAAAATTGTTCCCCAATGTAATTTAATAAAATATGTTCACTTTGTATTCACTACTTCTTACATACTGGTTTTCCTTTTCTTTATAAATCGTCCATCAGTGATCAATTGTGGTGTGAGTTATTGGTGTTACTAGTGATTGTTCATGTTGGATTACTAAAGTTGTTTGGTTAAGATATTTGTAGAATACGTTACAGTTCTTAGTTAGTTTTATTTTAGGCTTCTTCTTGTTAATCACTTGATATTTTCTTATTTTATTACTGGTTGTCGTTCATATTTGGTTAGATTACTTTTGTTAATAATTTCATTACTTTTCTGATTTTTGTTTATAATTTATTCTTCTAAGTTTGGTTCCTGGTTTTAAAATTTGTTACATAATATTTTTCTGCAAGCACTCCTCAGCCGTATTCAATCGTGATTAACAATCAAGTGTCTAATTTCTTCTTTTCATCATAGAAACTGACCAAAATTTCTTGGATTCTGATTGGCCCATCAGGCAAAGTTCAAATGTTACATGACCAAGACCCTTCAATTACATTACATTTTATAATTTGCCTTTAAATTACTATATTATCATTATACAATAATAGTTAGTACAATGTCTATGTGGATAATAGGAATAAAATTACAAATCATTTGATACTAAACATGTCCTGGTTTAGTCCTGTCAAATCTAGTATTTGGTGGATTTTCCATTTATCTTATTAAACAATTTATAATGATGGATGACAGTTAACTATGACCCCTTGATATAACATTATTTTAAATTGATTTGCCTGTAACATGAAACTTTTATAATATAAAACAAAACTCTTAATGATACTCCTTATATTAACAATTATAATTTACTACCTTAACTAATTGCACACTGTTAAACAATTTTGTGTGTGATAATTCCTACATCACTATTGTCAATCATGATTGACCACTTCTTAATCTAAATAATAGCACACTTTTCAACTGTAGTTTATGTGACTATTATTAGGCCACCTTTTATGTGTTTATTATCACTTATAGCACTATAAGGTGTTGTGCCTCCTTTTCCACTTTAGTTTATAACAAGACAGATTTTTATTGGCCTATTATACATATAGATCATACACATGTTACATTATGAAATGGTTGTACTCTATATTGTCTTATTAGGTTTATTTATTTAATGTTTGATTATAGTGTTTTATGTTATTTCTATTGATTTACTGCCCTATCTTACTGGGTAAAGTCTGGTTATATTTTGTTAGTCATAGTCAGGTCAATGGTTGGTGTTGTTGATTTAAAGTTGGTTCATTCATTATCTTCCAATTTGGGGTTTCTGTTTATTAGTTGTTGATCATAGTTTTTGGTTCCATCCCTAAATAGGGTTTCAGCGATTATCATTTATAATTATTCTTACAGCGTTCTGTTTCATTACATGGTTAGGCAATTAGTCTAATTTCTTGTCGTTGCTTGAGTCTCGTACAGAGAAATTAGGCAATGGTTAGGCAATTAGGCATAATAGTTATAAGTAAATCATTACGTAAAAAAAAGGGGGATTAGGGGAAATACAAATTGAAAGCCAAGAAAGAAGTGCTTATACCGAATACTGCAACGTTGTATTTAGAAGGATTGAGAAGAGAGAGAGTTTAAACAGAAAGCGGTTACCAGGACGAATACTGCCAGGATGAGTTCAGCATATTGACGTCCATAAATCTCTAGATTCAGATTGAAAGAAGATTTAATTCTAACAGCTGTATTATTTTCAACTACGTCTTGCTACGAGTGACAATAAGAGTTGCAACGTGTAGAACGAGTGACATTTCTAAGACCAGTAGTCGTTTGCATGTTTCTCTACCATTCTAACGTTTCATTTCGAATTTACGTAACTTTCAGACAGGCTCACGTCTAGTCTCTAAGATTTTAATTAGTTTTTGTAAATGACATTAACATAGAGTTTACGTGTGTAAAAAACGTTCTTATAATAATCAACGAAGTATAGTCTTGTGAAGTCTTCATCTCAAATACTTGGGACATTTTGTAGGCAATTCATTCTTCTCCGTCCGTCTTTTCCGATCTTTCCCAACAGGTTAATACTTCTTTCTCTTTAAAAATCTTGTCTGCCCCAACTGATTCTACTAAATCGTTTTGTCCATTGTAAGGGCAGTATTTGATCCCCATAATAAATGTCTTCCTCTATTCGCTCCTCTTGACTCTAATACCTGATCGACCGTATTCAGTTTGCTGTTCTTGTAACACGGCCGTAAACTAGTTACAAGTTCTTGTTTACTAGTGTAAACTGTCTGCAATTGACCGCGTCTCTCATTTTCTTGAGCTTCAAACTCGTCTGTTCCGACGCCACTGTCATCCAAAGTGGTCTTCCAGCTTGCGAATTGTGTCGACGGCCTTCCAGCCCTTTATTAATAAATATTATTTATCGGAAATTCTTCTTAACGCCTGATTAATTAATATTGTTACGTAATGCGGAACGTTCTACAAGTATCTCGGCTATCCCAGCAGAGCCCAGCTGTAATGAATGTGAGTGCGTACATATTGCTGCTGCTTTGTGATGAAAGACGATTACGTGAAACTTATCATGCGTCAACAATCGAGACTATTCCAGACCGTGCGGTCGTCGTATTGAGTTCAAGGACACTGTTTCTAGTGGATTTGAGAGCGCTTGTTTGTTTAACACGTCACCGAAAGTGACAGATTATTCTGGAATCTCAGCGGGGTATAAATATAAGCATTCAGCGACGCTTAGTTTCAGTTTACGTCGGCGATTACTCAGTGCGTTTAAGTGCCAACTTATTCAAGTGAGTTTCGAAGTATTGTGGCGAAGCGTTATTGAGTTATAATTGTGCGGGACTCTGTTAGTTGACATTATTATTGCGTGTGGACAAATTTAATTTGAATTATTGTACGAGTATAATCTTGTTGAATAACTTGTTGATTACAAACTATTACTTGTGACAAGTTAAACTGTAACTGCATATTATTAACAAAACAATGAACTGACAAACACATGATTTATCCTTGTACGTTAATGAATTCATTGTGGTGATAAATAAGACACTATATTCGTATTTTCACTCTTTCCCATCATGTACTGTATACTTTAAAGAATGGTCCAACTTTTATAATTCCCCCTCAAAGTCAACTCTTCCCTCCACCCCCGAATTGCTTGTTGGACTCGTCCTTGGAATAGACGAATACTATACTAAATCCAAAACTGCCCAACAAAAGGAAAGAGAAGGAGAAGAATTGGTTTGCTAAATTCCAAGTGCTGTATCAAGCAAACAAAATACACTATTTCTTTGAATATAACATCCTTTTTGGTTAGATTTTTGCTCTAAAATTTGGGGTATTCGTATATTCGATCCGGATCTCAGACTCGTATATGTAGAGGTAGGAAATTACAATGACAACAAGAAGTGTGATTGCACGTAATGGTTACAGGTATTTATTTTTAAAAAATTGTATTACATCATAAATCTAATGGCATTCAGGTGTCCAGGCCGATAACATAACACTAAAATCACAAATTAAAAAAAAAACACCCCAAAATTTTGGGGGTCATGTTCATTTGAAAGGGGTCTTGTTTTCGAGCAAATTATTCAATTGTCAACGAATTAATGGTGTAACAACTTATTGATAAAGGTAGCTGAGAAAATACGACGGTAGCTTAATTTTGGGTGTTAAAATATTCGCGACTCACGTTTTAGCGATCGCGTTCGTAAAATCTGTCGCGAACAAGGAAATGTTTAAACGTTACTAATTACTAATACGAACAATCCAAATTCAACCGATGAATATTTGTCAGATATTGCTCATTGTCAGTTAAACTAAACTATTTTCAGCTACATTTGTCTATGACGATATTTTTTTTACTTCGTCCCGCGTTCTCGACTGTATGACAGCGTAGCGTAACACTGCCTCGGCCAAAAGGATGATAGTCGGAAGCCTTTGTTGTACTAACGTGTTCTTAAAAGTGTGGCGCTTCACAACACTATCTTTGCACACCAATCAGAATGCACCGTTAGTAAGACGAGAATACCGTTTTGAATCCACGTTAACACGGCGTCGCCACAAATACATCAACCACAGCTTACCACCTTCAACGGAGCCGACCCGCCATGTCGTCGCCATTCTGCTGTCGGTGTAGCCGTTGTTTAATGGTGTCCAGAAACATTTCAATAGCTTAACTACACTGATGCAAGCTATAAAATTAGTTACGACTGATAACAGTTGCTTTGACGCCGTCGTCAACGGTTTGAATGAGGGAATAATAACTGTTGGGGCTTTCAGTCTGTTACCGTCATAACTTTTTTAGTTACATTATCGTTAGTTGTTCCCAGATGCTTTCTCGTGACTTCGATTCGTCAAATAATATAAATGATTAAGAATGCAAAGCACTTCAAGGAAAGCTAAATTGAGCAATGACGAAATACGTATGTAATCTTTTATTTTGATCGAATCTATCTTTAAAATGGTTTGGAGTTTTTACAGTCAACACCTTCTTCTTCTTCTTCTTCTTCTTCTTCTTCTTCTTCTTCTTCTTCTTCTTCTTCTTCTTCTTCCTCTTGCAGAATTATAGTTTTCCTTGCCAAAATCGTCGTCTATCCAATATTCTACTAAATCTTCTTGTCGTTGCTTGAGTCTCGTACAGAGAAATTAGGCGATGGTTGTATTGTACCTTGTATAATACTGGTATTAATAATCTTAAATTGTGTAATTAAATTTTGTTGTTTAATAAAAAGTCTTTGCTCTAATTTTATCTATTTTGTCTGTTGATGTTTATGTTGCGTGTTTATTCCTCGTATTTGTTAAATTTATTAAATCATAATTTTATTTTCTGAATGACTCTTCCTTATCTATTCGAGAATTGACTGAAGAGAATTATTCAGTCCGTCTGTTCTAATTTGAATGTAGCGGTTGGACTGTCCCAAAACAAATTCTCAACGTTTACATTCGATCTTCATCTTAACCCTATTCGTTGAGGTTAATTTTGGTTTCGTTGTTTCTATTATTCTTGCGGCTCACAGACGTCTTCTTAATCTCCGTGAATATAGAACGAATCCTGATTGTACCTTACATTCGAGAAATAAAACACATGGATATGATTTTCGTAATATTAATATTTAATCTTTGCAAAATTAATTCAGTTTAGGAAAAATTGTCATTTCGAGATACACGCTAGCAATAATCGATCTTTTATCTCAGGGTCAATAGTAAAATAAATTAAATATATAAAGTGTGAATTCTTTTGGCTGCTACGAAAGGTTCCATTAATTAATAACAAACAATATAGAGTACATTACAATATAATCGCTTAATACTTATGATCTAATGTGATATTATAAATAATTATTAATGTTGAATAAAGTGGCTTTCAATATTTCGTTTCGTTATGTGCGCAATGCATTCTGGTTATGGCATGACGTCATAAAAATGGCCGCCTCGTGGTCAGTTATTGTGTGTAAAATTGTTCCCCAATGTAATTTAATAAAATATGTTCACTTTGTATTCACTACTTCTTACATACTGGTTTTCCTTTTCTTTATAAATCGTCCATCAGTGATCAATTGTGGTGTGAGTTATTGGTGTTACTAGTGATTGTTCATGTTGGATTACTAAAGTTGTTTGGTTAAGATATTTGTAGAATACGTTACAGTTCTTAGTTAGTTTTATTTTAGGCTTCTTCTTGTTAATCACTTGATATTTTCTTATTTTATTACTGGTTGTCGTTCATATTTGGTTAGAGTACTTTTGTTAATAATTTCATTACTTTTCTGATTTTTGTTTATAATTTATTCTTCTAAGTTTGGTTCCTGGTTTTAAAATTTGTTACATAATATTTTTCTGCAAGCACTCCTCAGCCGTATTCAATCGTGATTAACAATCAAGTGTCTAATTTCTTCTTTTCATCATAGAAACTGACCAAAATTTCTTGGATTCTGATTGGCCCATCAGGCAAAGTTCAAATGTTACATGACCAAGACCCTTCAATTACATTACATTTTATAATTTGCCTTTAAATTACTATATTATCATTATACAATAATAGTTAGTACAATGTCTATGTGGATAATAGGAATAAAATTACAAATCATTTGATACTAAACATGTCCTGGTTTAGTCCTGTCAAATCTAGTATTTGGTGGATTTTCCATTTATCTTATTAAACAATTTATAATGATGGATGACAGTTAACTATGACCCCTTGATATAACATTATTTTAAATTGATTTGCCTGTAACATGAAACTTTTATAATATAAAACAAAACTCTTAATGATACTCCTTATATTAACAATTATAATTTACTAGCTTAACTAATTGCACACTGTTAAACAATTTTGTGTGTGATAATTCCTACATCACTATTGTCAATCATGATTGACCACTTCTTAATCTAAATAATAGCACACTTTTCAACTGTAGTTTATGTGACTATTATTAGGCCACCTTTTATGTGTTTATTATCACTTATAGCACTATAAGGTGTTGTGCCTCCTTTTCCACTTTAGTTTATAACAAGACAGATTTTTATTGGCCTATTATACATATAGATCATACACATGTTACATTATGAAATGGTTGTACTCTATATTGTCTTATTAGGTTTATTTATTTAATGTTTGATTATAGTGTTTTATGTTATTTCTATTGATTTACTGCCCTATCTTACTGGGTAAAGTCTGGTTATATTTTGTTAGTCATAGTCAGGTCAATGGTTGGTGTTGTTGATTTAAAGTTGGTTCATTCATTATCTTCCAATTTGGGGTTTCTGTTTATTAGTTGTTGATCATAGTTTTTGGTTCCATCCCTAAATAGGGTTTCAGCGATTATCATTTATAATTATTCTTACAGCGTTCTGTTTCATTACATGGTTAGGCAATTAGTCTAATTTCTTGTCGTTGCTTGAGTCTCGTACAGAGAAATTAGGCAATGGTTAGGCAATTAGGCATAATAGTTATAAGTAAATCATTACGTAAAAAAAAGGGGGATTAGGGGAAATACAAATTGAAAGCCAAGAAAGAAGTGCTTATACCGAATACTGCAACGTTGTATTTAGAAGGATTGAGAAGAGAGAGAGTTTAAACAGAAAGCGGTTACCAGGACGAATACTGCCAGGATGAGTTCAGCATATTGACGTCCATAAATCTCTAGATTCAGATTGAAAGAAGATTTAATTCTAACAGCTGTATTATTTTCAACTACGTCTTGCTACGAGTGACAATAAGAGTTGCAACGTGTAGAACGAGTGACATTTCTAAGACCAGTAGTCGTTTGCATGTTTCTCTACCATTCTAACGTTTCATTTCGAATTTACGTAACTTTCAGACAGGCTCACGTCTAGTCTCTAAGATTTTAATTAGTTTTTGTAAATGACATTAACATAGAGTTTACGTGTGTAAAAAACGTTCTTATAATAATCAACGAAGTATAGTCTTGTGAAGTCTTCATCTCAAATACTTGGGACATTTTGTAGGCAATTCATTCTTCTCCGTCCGTCTTTTCCGATCTTTCCCAACAGGTTAATACTTCTTTCTCTTTAAAAATCTTGTCTGCCCCAACTGATTCTACTAAATCGTTTTGTCCATTGTAAGGGCAGTATTTGATCCCCATAATAAATGTCTTCCTCTATTCGCTCCTCTTGACTCTAATACCTGATCGACCGTATTCAGTTTGCTGTTCTTGTAACACGGCCGTAAACTAGTTACAAGTTCTTGTTTACTAGTGTAAACTGTCTGCAATTGACCGCGTCTCTCATTTTCTTGAGCTTCAAACTCGTCTGTTCCGACGCCACTGTCATCCAAAGTGGTCTTCCAGCTTGCGAATTGTGTCGACGGCCTTCCAGCCCTTTATTAATAAATATTATTTATCGGAAATTCTTCTTAACGCCTGATTAATTAATATTGTTACGTAATGCGGAACGTTCTACAAGTATCTCGGCTATCCCAGCAGAGCCCAGCTGTAATGAATGTGAGTGCGTACATATTGCTGCTGCTTTGTGATGAAAGACGATTACGTGAAACTTATCATGCGTCAACAATCGAGACTATTCCAGACCGTGCGGTCGTCGTATTGAGTTCAAGGACACTGTTTCTAGTGGATTTGAGAGCGCTTGTTTGTTTAACACGTCACCGAAAGTGACAGATTATTCTGGAATCTCAGCGGGGTATAAATATAAGCATTCAGCGACGCTTAGTTTCAGTTTACGTCGGCGATTACTCAGTGCGTTTAAGTGCCAACTTATTCAAGTGAGTTTCGAAGTATTGTGGCGAAGCGTTATTGAGTTATAATTGTGCGGGACTCTGTTAGTTGACATTATTATTGCGTGTGGACAAATTTAATTTGAATTATTGTACGAGTATAATCTTGTTGAATAACTTGTTGATTACAAACTATTACTTGTGACAAGTTAAACTGTAACTGCATATTATTAACAAAACAATGAACTGACAAACACATGATTTATCCTTGTACGTTAATGAATTCATTGTGGTGATAAATAAGACACTATATTCGTATTTTCACTCTTTCCCATCATGTACTGTATACTTTAAAGAATGGTCCAACTTTTATAATTCCCCCTCAAAGTCAACTCTTCCCTCCACCCCCGAATTGCTTGTTGGACTCGTCCTTGGAATAGACGAATACTATACTAAATCCAAAACTGCCCAACAAAAGGAAAGAGAAGGAGAAGAATTGGTTTGCTAAATTGCAAGTGCTGTATCAAGCAAACAAAATACACTATTTCTTTGAATATAACATCCTTTTTGGTTAGATTTTTGCTCTAAAATTTGGGGTATTCGTATATTCGATCCGGATCTCAGACTCGTATATGTAGAGGTAGGAAATTACAATGACAACAAGAAGTGTGATTGCACGTAATGGTTACAGGTATTTATTTTTAAAAAATTGTATTACATCATAAATCTAATGGCATTCAGGTGTCCAGGCCGATAACATAACACTAAAATCACAAATTAAAAAAAAAACACCCCAAAATTTTGGGGGTCATGTTCATTTGAAAGGGGTCTTGTTTTCGAGCAAATTATTCAATTGTCAACGAATTAATGGTGTAACAACTTATTGATAAAGGTAGCTGAGAAAATACGACGGTAGCTTAATTTTGGGTGTTAAAATATTCGCGACTCACGTTTTAGCGATCGCGTTCGTAAAATCTGTCGCGAACAAGGAAATGTTTAAACGTTACTAATTACTAATACGAACAATCCAAATTCAACCGATGAATATTTGTCAGATATTGCTCATTGTCAGTTAAACTAAACTATTTTCAGCTACATTTGTCTATGACGATATTTTTTTTACTTCGTCCCGCGTTCTCGACTGTATGACAGCGTAGCGTAACACTGCCTCGGCCAAAAGGATGATAGTCGGAAGCCTTTGTTGTACTAACGTGTTCTTAAAAGTGTGGCGCTTCACAACACTATCTTTGCACACCAATCAGAATGCACCGTTAGTAAGACGAGAATACCGTTTTGAATCCACGTTAACACGGCGTCGCCACAAATACATCAACCACAGCTTACCACCTTCAACGGAGCCGACCCGCCATGTCGTCGCCATTCTGCTGTCGGTGTAGCCGTTGTTTAATGGTGTCCAGAAACATTTCAATAGCTTAACTACACTGATGCAAGCTATAAAATTAGTTACGACTGATAACAGTTGCTTTGACGCCGTCGTCAACGGTTTGAATGAGGGAATAATAACTGTTGGGGCTTTCAGTCTGTTACCGTCATAACTTTTTTAGTTACATTATCGTTAGTTGTTCCCAGATGCTTTCTCGTGACTTCGATTCGTCAAATAATATAAATGATTAAGAATGCAAAGCACTTCAAGGAAAGCTAAATTGAGCAATGACGAAATACGTATGTAATCTTTTAGTTTGATCGAATCTATCTTTAAAATGGTTTGGAGTTTTTACAGTCAACACCTTCTTCTTCTTCTTCTTCTTCTTCTTCTTCTTCTTCTTCTTCTTCTTCTTCTTCCTCTTGCAGAATTATAGTTTTCCTTGCCAAAATCGTCGTCTATCCAATATTCTACTAAATCTTCTTGTCGTTGCTTGAGTCTCGTACAGAGAAATTAGGCGATGGTTGTATTGTACCTTGTATAATACTGGTATTAATAATCTTAAATTGTGTAATTAAATTTTGTTGTTTAATAAAAAGTCTTTGCTCTAATTTTATCTATTTTGTCTGTTGATGTTTATGTTGCGTGTTTATTCCTCGTATTTGTTAAATTTATTAAATCATAATTTTATTTTCTGAATGACTCTTCCTTATCTATTCGAGAATTGACTGAAGAGAATTATTCAGTCCGTCTGTTCTAATTTGAATGTAGCGGTTGGACTGTCCCAAAACAAATTCTCAACGTTTACATTCGATCTTCATCTTAACCCTATTCGTTGAGGTTAATTTTGGTTTCGTTGTTTCTATTATTCTTGCGGCTCACAGACGTCTTCTTAATCTCCGTGAATATAGAACGAATCCTGATTGTACCTTACATTCGAGAAATAAAACACATGGATATGATTTTCGTAATATTAATATTTAATCTTTGCAAAATTAATTCAGTTTAGGAAAAATTGTCATTTCGAGATACACGCTAGCAATAATCGATCTTTTATCTCAGGGTCAATAGTAAAATAAATTAAATATATAAAGTGTGAATTCTTTTGGCTGCTACGAAAGGTTCCATTAATTAATAACAAACAATATAGAGTACATTACAATATAATCGCTTAATACTTATGATCTAATGTGATATTATAAATAATTATTAATGTTGAATAAAGTGGCTTTCAATATTTCGTTTCGTTATGTGCGCAATGCATTCTGGTTATGGCATGACGTCATAAAAATGGCCGCCTCGTGGTCAGTTATTGTGTGTAAAATTGTTCCCCAATGTAATTTAATAAAATATGTTCACTTTGTATTCACTACTTCTTACATACTGGTTTTCCTTTTCTTTATAAATCGTCCATCAGTGATCAATTGTGGTGTGAGTTATTGGTGTTACTAGTAACTGTTCATGTTGGATTACTAAAGTTGTTTGGTTAAGATATTTGTAGAATACGTTACAGTTCTTAGTTAGTTTTATTTTAGGCTTCTTCTTGTTAATCACTTGATATTTTCTTATTTTATTACTGGTTGTCGTTCATATTTGGTTAGATTACTTTTGTTAATAATTTCATTACTTTTCTGATTTTTGTTTATAATTTATTCTTCTAAGTTTGGTTCCTGGTTTTAAAATTTGTTACATAATATTTTTCTGCAAGCACTCCTCAGCCGTATTCAATCGTGATTAACAATCAAGTGTCTAATTTCTTCTTTTCATCATAGAAACTGACCAAAATTTCTTGGATTCTGATTGGCCCATCAGGCAAAGTTCAAATGTTACATGACCAAGACCCTTCAATTACATTACATTTTATAATTTGCCTTTAAATTACTATATTATCATTATACAATAATAGTTAGTACAATGTCTATGTGGTTAATAGGAATAAAATTACAAATCATTTGATACTAAACATGTCCTGGTTTAGTCCTGTCAAATCTAGTATTTGGTGGATTTTCCATTTATCTTATTAAACAATTTATAATGATGGATGACAGTTAACTATGACCCCTTGATATAACATTATTTTAAATTGATTTGCCTGTAACATGAAACTTTTATAATATAAAACAAAACTCTTAATGATACTCCTTATATTAACAATTATAATTTACTACCTTAACTAATTGCACACTGTTAAACAATTTTGTGTGTGATAATTCCTACATCACTATTGTCAATCATGATTGACCACTTCTTAATCTAAATAATAGCACACTTTTCAACTGTAGTTTATGTGACTATTATTAGGCCACCTTTTATGTGTTTATTATCACTTATAGCACTATAAGGTGTTGTGCCTCCTTTTCCACTTTAGTTTATAACAAGACAGATTTTTATTGGCCTATTATACATATAGATCATACACATGTTACATTATGAAATGGTTGTACTCTATATTGTCTTATTAGGTTTACTTATTTAATGTTTGATTATAGTGTTTTATGTTATTTCTATTGATTTACTGCCCTATCTTACTGGGTAAAGTCTGGTTATATTTTGTTAGTCATAGTCAGGTCAATGGTTGGTGTTGTTGATTTAAAGTTGGTTCATTCATTATCTTCCAATTTGGGGTTTCTGTTTATTAGTTGTTGATCATAGTTTTTGGTTCCATCCCTAAATAGAGTTTCAGCGATTATCATTTATAATTATTCTTACAGCGTTCTGTTTCATTACATGGTTAGGCAATTAGTCTAATTTCTTGTCGTTGCTTGAGTCTCGTACAGAGAAATTAGGCAATGGTTAGGCAATTAGGCATAATAGTTATAAGTAAATCATTACGTAAAAAAAAGGGGGATTAGGGGAAATACAAATTGAAAGCCAAGAAAGAAGTGCTTATACCGAATACTGCAACGTTGTATTTAGAAGGATTGAGAAGAGAGAGAGTTTAAACAGAAAGCGGTTACCAGGACGAATACTGCCAGGATGAGTTCAGCATATTGACGTCCATAAATCTCTAGATTCAGATTGAAAGAAGATTTAATTCTAACAGCTGTATTATTTTCAACTACGTCTTGCTACGAGTGACAATAAGAGTTGCTACGTGTAGAACGAGTGACATTTCTAAGACCAGTAGTCGTTTGCATGTTTCTCTACCATTCTAACGTTTCATTTCGAATTTACGTAACTTTCAGACAGGCTCACGTCTAGTCTCTAAGATTTTAATTAGTTTTTGTAAATGACATTAACATAGAGTTTACGTGTGTAAAAAACGTTCTTATAATAATCAACGAAGTATAGTCTTGTGAAGTCTTCATCTCAAATACTTGGGACATTTTGTAGGCAATTCATTCTTCTCCGTCCGTCTTTTCCGATCTTTCCCAACAGGTTAATACTTCTTTCTCTTTAAAAATCTTGTCTGCCCCAACTGATTCTACTAAATCGTTTTGTCCATTGTAAGGGCAGTATTTGATCCCCATAATAAATGTCTTCCTCTATTCGCTCCTCTTGACTCTAATACCTGATCGACCGTATTCAGTTTGCTGTTCTTGTAACACGGCCGTAAACTAGTTACAAGTTCTTGTTTACTAGTGTAAACTGTCTGCAATTGACCGCGTCTCTCATTTTCTTGAGCTTCAAACTCGTCTGTTCCGACGCCACTGTCATCCAAAGTGGTCTTCCAGCTTGCGAATTGTGTCGACGGCCTTCCAGCCCTTTATTAATAAATATTATTTATCGGAAATTCTTCTTAACGCCTGATTAATTAATATTGTTACGTAATGCGGAACGTTCTACAAGTATCTCGGCTATCCCAGCAGAGCCCAGCTGTAATGAATGTGAGTGCGTACATATTGCTGCTGCTTTGTGATGAAAGACGATTACGTGAAACTTATCATGCGTCAACAATCGAGACTATTCCAGACCGTGCGGTCGTCGTATTGAGTTCAAGGACACTGTTTCTAGTGGATTTGAGAGCGCTTGTTTGTTTAACACGTCACCGAAAGTGACAGATTATTCTGGAATCTCAGCGGGGTATAAATATAAGCATTCAGCGACGCTTAGTTTCAGTTTACGTCGGCGATTACTCAGTGCGTTTAAGTGCCAACTTATTCAAGTGAGTTTCGAAGTATTGTGGCGAAGCGTTATTGAGTTATAATTGTTCGGGACTCTGTTAGTTGACATTATTATTGCGTGTGGACAAATTTAATTTGAATTATTGTACGAGTATAATCTTGTTGAATAACTTGTTGATTACAAATTATTACTTGTGACAATTTAAACTGTAACTGCATATTATTAACAAAACATTGAACTGACAAACACATGATTTATCCTTGTACGTTAATGAATTCATTGTGGTGATAAATAAGACACTATATTCGTATTTTCACTCTTTCCCATCATGTACTGTATACTTTAAAGAATGGTCCAACTTTTATAATTCCCCCTCAAAGTCAACTCTTCCCTCCACCCCCGAATTGCTTGTTGGACTCGTCCTTGGAATAGACGAATACTATACTAAATCCAAAACTGCCCAACAAAAGGAAAGAGAAGGAGAAGAATTGGTTTGCTAAATTCCAAGTGCTGTATCAAGCAAACAAAATACACTATTTCTTTGAATATAACATCCTTTTTGGTTAGATTTTTGCTCTAAAATTTGGGGTATTCGTATATTCGATCCGGATCTCAGACTCGTATATGTAGAGGTAGGAAATTACAATGACAACAAGAAGTGTGATTGCACGTAATGGTTACAGGTATTTATTTTTAAAAAATTGTATTACATCATAAATCTAATGGCATTCAGGTGTCCAGGCCGATAACATAACACTAAAATCACAAATTAAAAAAAAAAACACCCCAAAATTTTGGGGGTCATGTTCATTTGAAAGGGGTCTTGTTTTCGAGCAAATTATTCAATTGTCAACGAATTAATGGTGTAACAACTTATTGATAAAGGTAGCTGAGAAAATACGACGGTAGCTTAATTTTGGGTGTTAAAATATTCGCGACTCACGTTTTAGCGATCGCGTTCGTAAAATCTGTCGCGAACAAGGAAATGTTTAAACGTTACTAATTACTAATACGAACAATCCAAATTCAACCGATGAATATTTGTCAGATATTGCTCATTGTCAGTTAAACTAAACTATTTTCAGCTACATTTGTCTATGACGATATTTTTTTTACTTCGTCCCGCGTTCTCGACTGTATGACAGCGTAGCGTAACACTGCCTCGGCCAAAAGGATGATAGTCGGAAGCCTTTGTTGTACTAACGTGTTCTTAAAAGTGTGGCGCTTCACAACACTATCTTTGCACACCAATCAGAATGCACCGTTAGTAAGACGAGAATACCGTTTTGAATCCACGTTAACACGGCGTCGCCACAAATACATCAACCACAGCTTACCACCTTCAACGGAGCCGACCCGCCATGTCGTCGCCATTCTGCTGTCGGTGTAGCCGTTGTTTAATGGTGTCCAGAAACATTTCAATAGCTTAACTACACTGATGCAAGCTATAAAATTAGTTACGACTGATAACAGTTGCTTTGACGCCGTCGTCAACGGTTTGAATGAGGGAATAATAACTGTTGGGGCTTTCAGTCTGTTACCGTCATAACTTTTTTAGTTACATTATCGTTAGTTGTTCCCAGATGCTTTCTCGTGACTTCGATTCGTCAAATAATATAAATGATTAAGAATGCAAAGCACTTCAAGGAAAGCTAAATTGAGCAATGACGAAATACGTATGTAATCTTTTAGTTTGATCGAATCTATCTTTAAAATGGTTTGGAGTTTTTACAGTCAACACCTTCTTCTTCTTCTTCTTCTTCTTCTTCTTCTTCTTCTTCTTCTTCTTCTTCTTCTTCTTCTTCTTCTTCTTCTTCTTCTTCCTCTTGCAGAATTATAGTTTTCCTTGCCAAAATCGTCGTCTATCCAATATTCTACTAAATCTTCTTGTCGTTGCTTGAGTCTCGTACAGAGAAATTAGGCGATGGTTGTATTGTACCTTGTATAATACTGGTATTAATAATCTTAAATTGTGTAATTAAATTTTGTTGTTTAATAAAAAGTCTTTGCTCTAATTTTATCTATTTTGTCTGTTGATGTTTATGTTGCGTGTTTATTCCTCGTATTTGTTAAATTTATTAAATCATAATTTTATTTTCTGAATGACTCTTCCTTATCTATTCGAGAATTGACTGAAGAGAATTATTCAGTCCGTCTGTTCTAATTTGAATGTAGCGGTTGGACTGTCCCAAAACAAATTCTCAACGTTTACATTCGATCTTCATCTTAACCCTATTCGTTGAGGTTAATTTTGGTTTCGTTGTTTCTATTATTCTTGCGGCTCACAGACGTCTTCTTAATCTCCGTGAATATAGAACGAATCCTGATTGTACCTTACATTCGAGAAATAAAACACATGGATATGATTTTCGTAATATTAATATTTAATCTTTGCAAAATTAATTCAGTTTAGGAAAAATTGTCATTTCGAGATACACGCTAGCAATAATCGATCTTTTATCTCAGGGTCAATAGTAAAATAAATTAAATATATAAAGTGTGAATTCTTTTGGCTGCTACGAAAGGTTCCATTAATTAATAACAAACAATATAGAGTACATTACAATATAATCGCTTAATACTTATGATCTAATGTGATATTATAAATAATTATTAATGTTGAATAAAGTGGCTTTCAATATTTCGTTTCGTTATGTGCGCAATGCATTCTGGTTATGGCATGACGTCATAAAAATGGCCGCCTCGTGGTCAGTTATTGTGTGTAAAATTGTTCCCCAATGTAATTTAATAAAATATGTTCACTTTGTATTCACTACTTCTTACATACTGGTTTTCCTTTTCTTTATAAATCGTCCATCAGTGATCAATTGTGGTGTGAGTTATTGGTGTTACTAGTAACTGTTCATGTTGGATTACTAAAGTTGTTTGGTTAAGATATTTGTAGAATACGTTACAGTTCTTAGTTAGTTTTATTTTAGGCTTCTTCTTGTTAATCACTTGATATTTTCTTATTTTATTACTGGTTGTCGTTCATATTTGGTTAGATTACTTTTGTTAATAATTTCATTACTTTTCTGATTTTTGTTTATAATTTATTCTTCTAAGTTTGGTTCCTGGTTTTAAAATTTGTTACATAATATTTTTCTGCAAGCACTCCTCAGCCGTATTCAATCGTGATTAACAATCAAGTGTCTAATTTCTTCTTTTCATCATAGAAACTGACCAAAATTTCTTGGATTCTGATTGGCCCATCAGGCAAAGTTCAAATGTTACATGACCAAGACCCTTCAATTACATTACATTTTATAATTTGCCTTTAAATTACTATATTATCATTATACAATAATAGTTAGTACAATGTCTATGTGGTTAATAGGAATAAAATTACAAATCATTTGATACTAAACATGTCCTGGTTTAGTCCTGTCAAATCTAGTATTTGGTGGATTTTCCATTTATCTTATTAAACAATTTATAATGATGGATGACAGTTAACTATGACCCCTTGATATAACATTATTTTAAATTGATTTGCCTGTAACATGAAACTTTTATAATATAAAACAAAACTCTTAATGATACTCCTTATATTAACAATTATAATTTACTACCTTAACTAATTGCACACTGTTAAACAATTTTGTGTGTGATAATTCCTACATCACTATTGTCAATCATGATTGACCACTTCTTAATCTAAATAATAGCACACTTTTCAACTGTAGTTTATGTGACTATTATTAGGCCACCTTTTATGTGTTTATTATCACTTATAGCACTATAAGGTGTTGTGCCTCCTTTTCCACTTTAGTTTATAACAAGACAGATTTTTATTGGCCTATTATACATATAGATCATACACATGTTACATTATGAAATGGTTGTACTCTATATTGTCTTATTAGGTTTACTTATTTAATGTTTGATTATAGTGTTTTATGTTATTTCTATTGATTTACTGCCCTATCTTACTGGGTAAAGTCTGGTTATATTTTGTTAGTCATAGTCAGGTCAATGGTTGGTGTTGTTGATTTAAAGTTGGTTCATTCATTATCTTCCAATTTGGGGTTTCTGTTTATTAGTTGTTGATCATAGTTTTTGGTTCCATCCCTAAATAGAGTTTCAGCGATTATCATTTATAATTATTCTTACAGCGTTCTGTTTCATTACATGGTTAGGCAATTAGTCTAATTTCTTGTCGTTGCTTGAGTCTCGTACAGAGAAATTAGGCAATGGTTAGGCAATTAGGCATAATAGTTATAAGTAAATCATTACGTAAAAAAAAGGGGGATTAGGGGAAATACAAATTGAAAGCCAAGAAAGAAGTGCTTATACCGAATACTGCAACGTTGTATTTAGAAGGATTGAGAAGAGAGAGAGTTTAAACAGAAAGCGGTTACCAGGACGAATACTGCCAGGATGAGTTCAGCATATTGACGTCCATAAATCTCTAGATTCAGATTGAAAGAAGATTTAATTCTAACAGCTGTATTATTTTCAACTACGTCTTGCTACGAGTGACAATAAGAGTTGCTACGTGTAGAACGAGTGACATTTCTAAGACCAGTAGTCGTTTGCATGTTTCTCTACCATTCTAACGTTTCATTTCGAATTTACGTAACTTTCAGACAGGCTCACGTCTAGTCTCTAAGATTTTAATTAGTTTTTGTAAATGACATTAACATAGAGTTTACGTGTGTAAAAAACGTTCTTATAATAATCAACGAAGTATAGTCTTGTGAAGTCTTCATCTCAAATACTTGGGACATTTTGTAGGCAATTCATTCTTCTCCGTCCGTCTTTTCCGATCTTTCCCAACAGGTTAATACTTCTTTCTCTTTAAAAATCTTGTCTGCCCCAACTGATTCTACTAAATCGTTTTGTCCATTGTAAGGGCAGTATTTGATCCCCATAATAAATGTCTTCCTCTATTCGCTCCTCTTGACTCTAATACCTGATCGACCGTATTCAGTTTGCTGTTCTTGTAACACGGCCGTAAACTAGTTACAAGTTCTTGTTTACTAGTGTAAACTGTCTGCAATTGACCGCGTCTCTCATTTTCTTGAGCTTCAAACTCGTCTGTTCCGACGCCACTGTCATCCAAAGTGGTCTTCCAGCTTGCGAATTGTGTCGACGGCCTTCCAGCCCTTTATTAATAAATATTATTTATCGGAAATTCTTCTTAACGCCTGATTAATTAATATTGTTACGTAATGCGGAACGTTCTACAAGTATCTCGGCTATCCCAGCAGAGCCCAGCTGTAATGAATGTGAGTGCGTACATATTGCTGCTGCTTTGTGATGAAAGACGATTACGTGAAACTTATCATGCGTCAACAATCGAGACTATTCCAGACCGTGCGGTCGTCGTATTGAGTTCAAGGACACTGTTTCTAGTGGATTTGAGAGCGCTTGTTTGTTTAACACGTCACCGAAAGTGACAGATTATTCTGGAATCTCAGCGGGGTATAAATATAAGCATTCAGCGACGCTTAGTTTCAGTTTACGTCGGCGATTACTCAGTGCGTTTAAGTGCCAACTTATTCAAGTGAGTTTCGAAGTATTGTGGCGAAGCGTTATTGAGTTATAATTGTTCGGGACTCTGTTAGTTGACATTATTATTGCGTGTGGACAAATTTAATTTGAATTATTGTACGAGTATAATCTTGTTGAATAACTTGTTGATTACAAATTATTACTTGTGACAATTTAAACTGTAACTGCATATTATTAACAAAACATTGAACTGACAAACACATGATTTATCCTTGTACGTTAATGAATTCATTGTGGTGATAAATAAGACACTATATTCGTATTTTCACTCTTTCCCATCATGTACTGTATACTTTAAAGAATGGTCCAACTTTTATAATTCCCCCTCAAAGTCAACTCTTCCCTCCACCCCCGAATTGCTTGTTGGACTCGTCCTTGGAATAGACGAATACTATACTAAATCCAAAACTGCCCAACAAAAGGAAAGAGAAGGAGAAGAATTGGTTTGCTAAATTCCAAGTGCTGTATCAAGCAAACAAAATACACTATTTCTTTGAATATAACATCCTTTTTGGTTAGATTTTTGCTCTAAAATTTGGGGTATTCGTATATTCGATCCGGATCTCAGACTCGTATATGTAGAGGTAGGAAATTACAATGACAACAAGAAGTGTGATTGCACGTAATGGTTACAGGTATTTATTTTTAAAAAATTGTATTACATCATAAATCTAATGGCATTCAGGTGTCCAGGCCGATAACATAACACTAAAATCACAAATTAAAAAAAAAAACACCCCAAAATTTTGGGGGTCATGTTCATTTGAAAGGGGTCTTGTTTTCGAGCAAATTATTCAATTGTCAACGAATTAATGGTGTAACAACTTATTGATAAAGGTAGCTGAGAAAATACGACGGTAGCTTAATTTTGGGTGTTAAAATATTCGCGACTCACGTTTTAGCGATCGCGTTCGTAAAATCTGTCGCGAACAAGGAAATGTTTAAACGTTACTAATTACTAATACGAACAATCCAAATTCAACCGATGAATATTTGTCAGATATTGCTCATTGTCAGTTAAACTAAACTATTTTCAGCTACATTTCTCAATGACGATATTTTTTTTACTTCGTCCCGCGTTCTCGACTGTATGACAGCGTAGCGTAACACTGCCTCGGCCAAAAGGATGATAGTCGGAAGCCTTTGTTGTACTAACGTGTTCTTAAAAGTGTGGCGCTTCACAACACTATCTTTGCACACCAATCAGAATGCACCGTTAGTAAGACGAGAATACCGTTTTGAATCCACGTTAACACGGCGTCGCCACAAATACATCAACCACAGCTTACCACCTTCAACGGAGCCGACCCGCCATGTCGTCGCCATTCTGCTGTCAGTGTAGCCGTTGTTTAATGGTGTCCAGAAACATTTCAATAGCTTAACTACACTGATGCAAGCTATAAAATTAGTTACGACTGATAACAGTTGCTTTGACGCCGTCGTCAACGGTTTGAATGAGGGAATAATAACTGTTGGGGCTTTCAGTCTGTTACCGTCATAACTTTTTTAGTTACATTATCGTTAGTTGTTCCCAGATGCTTTCTCGTGACTTCGATTCGTCAAATAATATAAATGATTAAGAATGCAAAGCACTTCAAGGAAAGCTAAATTGAGCAATGACGAAATACGTATGTAATCTTTTAGTTTGATCGAATCTATCTTTAAAATGGTTTGGAGTTTTTACAGTCAACACCTTCTTCTTCTTCTTCTTCTTCTTCTTCTTCTTCTTCTTCTTCTTCTTCTTCTTCCTCTTGCAGAATTATAGTTTTCCTTCCCAAAATCGTCGTCTATCCAATATTCTACTAAATCTTCTTGTCGTTGCTTGAGTCTCGTACAGAGAAATTAGGCGATTGTTGTATTGTACCTTGTATAATACTGGTATTAATAATCTTAAATTGTGTAATTAAATTTTGTTGTTTAATAAAAAGTCTTTGCTCTAATTTTATCTATTTTGTCTGTTGATGTTTATGTTGCGTGTTTATTCCTCGTATTTTTAAATTTATTAAATCATAATTTTATTTTCTGAATGACTCTTCCTTATCTATTCGAGAATTGACTGAAGAGAATTATTCAGTCCGTCTGTTCTAATTTGAATGTAGCGGTTGGACTGTCCCAAAACAAATTCTCAACGTTTACATTCGATCTTCGTCTTAACCCTATTCGTTGAGGTTAATTTTGGTTTCGTTGTTTCTATTATTCTTGCGGCTCACAGACGTCTTCTTAATCTCCGTGAATATAGAACGAATCCTGATTGTACCTTACATTCGAGAAATAAAACACATGGATATGATTTTCGTAATATTAATATTTAATCTTTGCAAAATTAATTCAGTTTAGGAAAAATTGTCATTTCGAGATACACGCTAGCAATAATCGATCTTTTATCTCAGGGTCAATAGTAAAATAAATTAAATATATAAAGTGTGAATTCTTTTGGCTGCTACGAAAGGTTCCATTAATTAATAACAAACAATATAGAGTACATTACAATATAATCGCTTAATACTTATGATCTAATGTGATATTATAAATAATTATTAATGTTGAATAAAGTGGCTTTCAATATTTCGTTTCGTTATGTGCGCAATGCATTCTGGTTATGGCATGACGTCATAAAAATGGCCGCCTCGTGGTCAGTTATTGTGTGTAAAATTGTTCCCCAATGTAATTTAATAAAATATGTTCACTTTGTATTCACTACTTCTTACATACTGGTTTTCCTTTTCTTTATAAATCGTCCATCAGTGATCAATTGTGGTGTGAGTTATTGGTGTTACTAGTGATTGTTCATGTTGGATTACTAAAGTTGTTTGGTTAAGATATTTGTAGAATACGTTACAGTTCTTAGTTAGTTTTATTTTAGGCTTCTTCTTGTTAATCACTTGATATTTTCTTATTTTATTACTGGTTGTCGTTCATATTTGGTTAGATTACTTTTGTTAATAATTTCATTACTTTTCTGATTTTTGTTTATAATTTATTCTTCTAAGTTTGGTTCCTGGTTTTAAAATTTGTTACATAATATTTTTCTGCAAGCACTCCTCAGCCGTATTCAATCGTGATTAACAATCAAGTGTCTAATTTCTTCTTTTCATCATAGAAACTGACCAAAATTTCTTGGATTCTGATTGGCCCATCAGGCAAAGTTCAAATGTTACATGACCAAGACCCTTCAATTACATTACATTTTATAATTTGCCTTTAAATTACTATATTATCATTATACAATAATAGTTAGTACAATGTCTATGTGGTTAATAGGAATAAAATTACAAATCATTTGATACTAAACATGTCCTGGTTTAGTCCTGTCAAATCTAGTATTTGGTGGATTTTCCATTTATCTTATTAAACAATTTATAATGATGGATGACAGTTAACTATGACCCCTTGATATAACATTATTTTAAATTGATTTGCCTGTAACATGAAACTTTTATAATATAAAACAAAACTCTTAATGATACTCCTTATATTAACAATTATAATTTACTAGCTTAACTAATTGCACACTGTTAAACAATTTTGTGTGTGATAATTCCTACATCACTATTGTCAATCATGATTGACCACTTCTTAATCTAAATAATAGCACACTTTTCAACTGTAGTTTATGTGACTATTATTAGGCCACCTTTTATGTGTTTATTATCACTTATAGCACTATAAGGTGTTGTGCCTCCTTTTCCACTTTAGTTTATAACAAGACAGATTTTTATTGGCCTATTATACATATAGATCATACACATGTTACATTATGAAATGGTTGTACTCTATATTGTCTTATTAGGTTTATTTATTTAATGTTTGATTATAGTGTTTTATGTTATTTTTATTGATTTACTGCCCTATCTTACTGGGTAAAGTCTGGTTATATTTTTGTTAGTCATAGTCAGGTCAATGGTTGGTGTTGTTGATTTAAAGTTGGATCATTCATTATCTTCCAATTTGGGGTTCTGTTTATTAGTTGTTGATCATAGTTTTTGGTTCCATCCCTAAATAGGGTTTCAGTGATTATCATTTATAATTATTCTTACAGCGTTCTGTTTCATTACATGGTTAGGCAATTAGTCTAATTTCTTGTCGTTGCTTGAGTCTCGTACAGAGAAATTAGGCAATGGTTAGGCAATTAGGCATAATAGTTATAAGTAAATCATTACGTAAAAAAAGGGGGATTAGGAGAAATACAAATTGAAAGCCAAGAAAGAAGTGCTTATACCGAATACTGCAACGTTGTATTTAGAAGGATTGAGAAGAGAGAGAGTTTAAACAGAAAGCGGTTACCAGGACGAATACTGCCAGGATGAGTTCAGCATATTGACGTCCATAAATCTCTAGATTCAGATTGAAAGAAGATTTAATTCTAACAGCTGTATTATTTTCAACTACGTCTTGCTACGAGTGACAATAAGAGTTGCTACGTGTAGAACGAGTGACATTTCTAAGACCAGTAGTCGTTTGCATGTTTCTCTACCATTCTAACGTTTCATTTCGAATTTACGTAACTTTCAGACAGGCTCACGTCTAGTCTCTAAGATTTTAATTAGTTTTTGTAAATGACATTAACATAGAGTTTACGTGTGTAAAAAACGTTCTTATAATAATCAACGAAGTATAGTCTTGTGAAGTCTTCATCTCAAATACTTGGGACATTTTGTAGGCAATTCATTCTTCTCCGTCCGTCTTTTCCGATCTTTCCCAACAGGTTAATACTTCTTTCTCTTTAAAAATCTTGTCTGCCCCAACTGATTCTACTAAATCGTTTTGTCCATTGTAAGGGCAGTATTTGATCCCCATAATAAATGTCTTCCTCTATTCGCTCCTCTTGACTCTAATACCTGATCGACCGTATTCAGTTTGCTGTTCTTGTAACACGGCCGTAAACTAGTTACAAGTTCTTGTTTACTAGTGTAAACTGTCTGCAATTGACCGCGTCTCTCATTTTCTTGAGCTTCAAACTTGTCTGTTCCGACGCCACTGTCATCCAAAGTGGTCTTCCAGCTTGCGAATTGTGTCGACGGCCTTCCAGCCCTTTATTAATAAATATTATTTATCGGAAATTCTTCTTAACGCCTGATTAATTAATATTGTTACGTAATGCGGAACGTTCTACAAGTATCTCGGCTATCCCAGCAGAGCCCAGCTGTAATGAATGTGAGTGCGTACATATTGCTGCTGCTTTGTGATGAAAGACGATTACGTGAAACTTATCATGCGTCAACAATCGAGACTATTCCAGACCGTGCGGTCGTCGTATTGAGTTCAAGGACACTGTTTCTAGTGGATTTGAGAGCGCTTGTTTGTTTAACACGTCACCGAAAGTGACAGATTATTCTGGAATCTCAGCGGGGTATAAATATAAGCATTCAGCGACGCTTAGTTTCAGTTTACGTCGGCGATTACTCAGTGCGTTTAAGTGCCAACTTATTCAAGTGAGTTTCGAAGTATTGTGGCGAAGCGTTATTGAGTTATAATTGTTCGGGACTCTGTTAGTTGACATTATTATTGCGTGTGGACAAATTTAATTTGAATTATTGTACGAGTATAATCTTGTTGAATAACTTGTTGATTACAAATTATTACTTGTGACAATTTAAACTGTAACTGCATATTATTAACAAAACATTGAACTGACAAACACATGATTTATCCTTGTACGTTAATGAATTCATTGTGGTGATAAATAAGACACTATATTCGTATTTTCACTCTTTCCCATCATGTACTGTATACTTTAAAGAATGGTCCAACTTTTATAATTCCCCCTCAAAGTCAACTCTTCCCTCCACCCCCGAATTGCTTGTTGGACTCGTCCTTGGAATAGACGAATACTATACTAAATCCAAAACTGCCCAACAAAAGGAAAGAGAAGGAGAAGAATTGGTTTGCTAAATTCCAAGTGCTGTATCAAGCAAACAAAATACACTATTTCTTTGAATATAACATCCTTTTTGGTTAGATTTTTGCTCTAAAATTTGGGGTATTCGTATATTCGATCCGGATCTCAGACTCGTATATGTAGAGGTAGGAAATTACAATGACAACAAGAAGTGTGATTGCACGTAATGGTTACAGGTATTTATTTTTAAAAAATTGTATTACATCATAAATCTAATGGCATTCAGGTGTCCAGGCCGATAACATAACACTAAAATCACAAATTAAAAAAAAAAACACCCCAAAATTTTGGGGGTCATGTTCATTTGAAAGGGGTCTTGTTTTCGAGCAAATTATTCAATTGTCAACGAATTAATGGTGTAACAACTTATTGATAAAGGTAGCTGAGAAAATACGACGGTAGCTTAATTTTGGGTGTTAAAATATTCGCGACTCACGTTTTAGCGATCGCGTTCGTAAAATCTGTCGCGAACAAGGAAATGTTTAAACGTTACTAATTACTAATACGAACAATCCAAATTCAACCGATGAATATTTGTCAGATATTGCTCATTGTCAGTTAAACTAAACTATTTTCAGCTACATTTCTCAATGACGATATTTTTTTTACTTCGTCCCGCGTTCTCGACTGTATGACAGCGTAGCGTAACACTGCCTCGGCCAAAAGGATGATAGTCGGAAGCCTTTGTTGTACTAACGTGTTCTTAAAAGTGTGGCGCTTCACAACACTATCTTTGCACACCAATCAGAATGCACCGTTAGTAAGACGAGAATACCGTTTTGAATCCACGTTAACACGGCGTCGCCACAAATACATCAACCACAGCTTACCACCTTCAACGGAGCCGACCCGCCATGTCGTCGCCATTCTGCTGTCAGTGTAGCCGTTGTTTAATGGTGTCCAGAAACATTTCAATAGCTTAACTACACTGATGCAAGCTATAAAATTAGTTACGACTGATAACAGTTGCTTTGACGCCGTCGTCAACGGTTTGAATGAGGGAATAATAACTGTTGGGGCTTTCAGTCTGTTACCGTCATAACTTTTTTAGTTACATTATCGTTAGTTGTTCCCAGATGCTTTCTCGTGACTTCGATTCGTCAAATAATATAAATGATTAAGAATGCAAAGCACTTCAAGGAAAGCTAAATTGAGCAATGACGAAATACGTATGTAATCTTTTAGTTTGATCGAATCTATCTTTAAAATGGTTTGGAGTTTTTACAGTCAACACTCTTCTTCTTCTTCTTCTTCTTCTTCTTCTTCTTCTTCTTCTTCTTCTTCTTCTTCTTCTTCTTCTTCTTCTTCTTCTTCTTCTTCCTCTTGCAGAATTATAGTTTTCCTTCCCAAAATCGTCGTCTATCCAATATTCTACTAAATCTTCTTGTCGTTGCTTGAGTCTCGTACAGAGAAATTAGGCGATTGTTGTATTGTACCTTGTATAATACTGGTATTAATAATCTTAAATTGTGTAATTAAATTTTGTTGTTTAATAAAAAGTCTTTGCTCTAATTTTATCTATTTTGTCTGTTGATGTTTATGTTGCGTGTTTATTCCTCGTATTTTTAAATTTATTAAATCATAATTTTATTTTCTGAATGACTCTTCCTTATCTATTCGAGAATTGACTGAAGAGAATTATTCAGTCCGTCTGTTCTAATTTGAATGTAGCGGTTGGACTGTCCCAAAACAAATTCTCAACGTTTACATTCGATCTTCGTCTTAACCCTATTCGTTGAGGTTAATTTTGGTTTCGTTGTTTCTATTATTCTTGCGGCTCACAGACGTCTTCTTAATCTCCGTGAATATAGAACGAATCCTGATTGTACCTTACATTCGAGAAATAAAACACATGGATATGATTTTCGTAATATTAATATTTAATCTTTGCAAAATTAATTCAGTTTAGGAAAAATTGTCATTTCGAGATACACGCTAGCAATAATCGATCTTTTATCTCAGGGTCAATAGTAAAATAAATTAAATATATAAAGTGTGAATTCTTTTGGCTGCTACGAAAGGTTCCATTAATTAATAACAAACAATATAGAGTACATTACAATATAATCGCTTAATACTTATGATCTAATGTGATATTATAAATAATTATTAATGTTGAATAAAGTGGCTTTCAATATTTCGTTTCGTTATGTGCGCAATGCATTCTGGTTATGGCATGACGTCATAAAAATGGCCGCCTCGTGGTCAGTTATTGTGTGTAAAATTGTTCCCCAATGTAATTTAATAAAATATGTTCACTTTGTATTCACTACTTCTTACATACTGGTTTTCCTTTTCTTTATAAATCGTCCATCAGTGATCAATTGTGGTGTGAGTTATTGGTGTTACTAGTGATTGTTCATGTTGGATTACTAAAGTTGTTTGGTTAAGATATTTGTAGAATACGTTACAGTTCTTAGTTAGTTTTATTTTAGGCTTCTTCTTGTTAATCACTTGATATTTTCTTATTTTATTACTGGTTGTCGTTCATATTTGGTTAGATTACTTTTGTTAATAATTTCATTACTTTTCTGATTTTTGTTTATAATTTATTCTTCTAAGTTTGGTTCCTGGTTTTAAAATTTGTTACATAATATTTTTCTGCAAGCACTCCTCAGCCGTATTCAATCGTGATTAACAATCAAGTGTCTAATTTCTTCTTTTCATCATAGAAACTGACCAAAATTTCTTGGATTCTGATTGGCCCATCAGGCAAAGTTCAAATGTTACATGACCAAGACCCTTCAATTACATTACATTTTATAATTTGCCTTTAAATTACTATATTATCATTATACAATAATAGTTAGTACAATGTCTATGTGGTTAATAGGAATAAAATTACAAATCATTTGATACTAAACATGTCCTGGTTTAGTCCTGTCAAATCTAGTATTTGGTGGATTTTCCATTTATCTTATTAAACAATTTATAATGATGGATGACAGTTAACTATGACCCCTTGATATAACATTATTTTAAATTGATTTGCCTGTAACATGAAACTTTTATAATATAAAACAAAACTCTTAATGATACTCCTTATATTAACAATTATAATTTACTAGCTTAACTAATTGCACACTGTTAAACAATTTTGTGTGTGATAATTCCTACATCACTATTGTCAATCATGATTGACCACTTCTTAATCTAAATAATAGCACACTTTTCAACTGTAGTTTATGTGACTATTATTAGGCCACCTTTTATGTGTTTATTATCACTTATAGCACTATAAGGTGTTGTGCCTCCTTTTCCACTTTAGTTTATAACAAGACAGATTTTTATTGGCCTATTATACATATAGATCATACACATGTTACATTATGAAATGGTTGTACTCTATATTGTCTTATTAGGTTTATTTATTTAATGTTTGATTATAGTGTTTTATGTTATTTTTATTGATTTACTGCCCTATCTTACTGGGTAAAGTCTGGTTATATTTTGTTAGTCATAGTCAGGTCAATGGTTGGTGTTGTTGATTTAAAGTTGGATCATTCATTATCTTCCAATTTGGGGTTCTGTTTATTAGTTGTTGATCATAGTTTTTGGTTCCATCCCTAAATAGGGTTTCAGTGATTATCATTTATAATTATTCTTACAGCGTTCTGTTTCATTACATGGTTAGGCAATTAGTCTAATTTCTTGTCGTTGCTTGAGTCTCGTACAGAGAAATTAGGCAATGGTTAGGCAATTAGGCATAATAGTTATAAGTAAATCATTACGTAAAAAAAGGGGGATTAGGAGAAATACAAATTGAAAGCCAAGAAAGAAGTGCTTATACCGAATACTGCAACGTTGTATTTAGAAGGATTGAGAAGAGAGAGAGTTTAAACAGAAAGCGGTTACCAGGACGAATACTGCCAGGATGAGTTCAGCATATTGACGTCCATAAATCTCTAGATTCAGATTGAAAGAAGATTTAATTCTAACAGCTGTATTATTTTCAACTACGTCTTGCTACGAGTGACAATAAGAGTTGCTACGTGTAGAACGAGTGACATTTCTAAGACCAGTAGTCGTTTGCATGTTTCTCTACCATTCTAACGTTTCATTTCGAATTTACGTAACTTTCAGACAGGCTCACGTCTAGTCTCTAAGATTTTAATTAGTTTTTGTAAATGACATTAACATAGAGTTTACGTGTGTAAAAAACGTTCTTATAATAATCAACGAAGTATAGTCTTGTGAAGTCT